>JAHWFO010061024.1:1138830-1166871 GCA_023313115.1 Rhysida immarginata | reverse complement strand
TCTTATTTTTTATTTAATTTGTATTTTTAATTTATAACTATTATTTAAAAATAAGCACTACTGGAGATAATGGAGAGTTAGTAGACAATTGAGAAAGAATGGAAAAGCGACAGTACTCTGTGTTGTATTGGTTTCGCCAGCACCCTGCTGCAACTGAGCAAATGGTGAGCGTGTTAACAGAAGAAATTGCGACCGCTAGACCACACAAAGTGATGAATGGCCAAAACATCGAGAGCAGAGTGCAATTGCCAGTTTACCAAGTAGTGAATAACTGAAATGAATGAATATTGGTCAGAGAAGACAAAGTTCTTCGGGCGTCGGAAACATCTGAACAACGGGAGCTTCGTCTACAGTAGGATATTGCAGAATTACTGAAAATCAATTTGTATTATTATTTAACTTCTTGAGGTTCTTCTGTTTACCTACAACTGTTAATATCCCGGACAACGCCGGGTGCCTCTTCTATAATTTAAAAAGAATAAACTTTAATAATAATTTAATAATCATTACTTTATTAATAATTTAATAATTCTATGGAAGATTATTGATTTTGAAAATAATCACTTATCAATAATAATTAAGTAATGGATTATGCATTTATTAATTTATCATTTTAAATGAACCCTGGTCATATTTTTAAGCTTGTTCGCTCCATTAAATCTTGGAAAACTTGAACATTTAAAATGTATATTTAATAAATTAACCGAGTTAGCTGCTAAATAACGATACTAATTATAATATGAAGAAAACTATTAATTATAAACATAATACCTAACTAGGTTTTTTAGCAATAAATATTAAAATAAATACATCTCACGTTTATTATAAGTCCGAAGGCACCGAGAGTTTGAAGACGGTTTTTGACGTTTAAGCATGAAGAAAATATCTAAAGTTCAGCTGAGCTTTATATAGCTTATTCGGCGAAACGAGCTTTGTACAGTTTTTTCGGCGAAATGAGCTTTATACAATTTACATGCATATTTTCCATTCCCTTGAGTGTCTTACGATCGATGGTATTCAACGGAGACTTGCATGTCATGCTAATTCGCTAACTTGTCTTCATAATAATTTCTGATTTCGAAGAAACATGACAGAAGAGCTATGTCTTACTGTTATAACCAATATAATTTTACAAAGAGTCTAAAATACTTGGCTCTCGGGTGAGCAGTATTTCATTAAACGTATTGTTGAACGGCATCACATTGTTCGAACGGTGAAACATATTTCAAAAAAAATTTAATTACTACCAACATTCTACTCGTTAATCTCTGTTTAATGGTCAACAATAACATAAACAGTATTCAATGCAATAAAGAAAAATTAAAAATATCCATTGAAATATAAATTTTACAAAGAGTGAATCAATTCTAAGTAAGGTGCGTTGCAAAAAAAGATAGGTCCACCTAATAAAATGCAGTCAGAGTAAAAACAATAAAACAAAAATTAATAATATTTAATTACATATTTTGTAATACAATGTTATCTATATCTTTTAAGAAAAAGTTCATTTTAACCTGTTGCAAAAATTTAGGTCCATACAATTTTAATTTGCCCTCCATTTTTTGGATCACCTTCAACATTCAATTGGACATTGCTTGAATCATCTCTAAAGATAATTAATATCGATTACTTCCCAATTTTTTATGATTGTATCCTTCAATTCATCCAAAGAGTATAAACAGCCCGGGATAACAGTCTCACAAATTTTCTATAGAGTTCAGATCAGGGTTGTGTGCAGGACTGTCTAATAGCTGAACCCCATTATTGAGACCCCCATTCAATTGTCGATTTAGCCTTATGTACGGGAGCATTGTCCTTTAGCAGATCCAGAACCTCCCAATTTCTCCCCAAAAGGAAGTAAGTTTTCTTCCATGAGGTTTTGGTGGTCCACAGCTTTCATTCGGCCTTTAACAAATGCAATGTTGGTTTTTCCAGTCCATCCAAATGCTCTCCTGATCATTAGACTGCCTCTCTAGCTTGCTGTTTGGAGAATAGTTGCTCCTCTCTTCTTAGAATGTACCATTAATTTTTTTTCTCCGTCACTCGAGACAAATTTTTTTTTCCAGTTGTCTTTCCAACCCATCATTTCTCGTTCCTATTCCATTCGTTTTGTTTGTAAGTCTGATTCAGTTTAGATGTAGTTTTTTTTCCGGTACGGTAAAGAAACGTTGTTTATGTCCTCAAAATTAATATCTAGAAGTGCCGCGGCTTTCGATACTTCATGTTCCACGTCATATCAGGGAGTGCTTCAAAATTCCTGTCACTAGGTCGTTGCTATTCCTGTCACATCTCCATCATTTTCTTCGGAAGTTCTTGAACAGATATGCCACTAAATTACTTCATGTCGCTGTGGATAGATAGGCTGTTTCTTTACAATTCTTCTGTCTAGTTGGGCAATTGAAGAGCTTATTTCCAAACTGACTTATCTCCATTTTCGTTCGTTTTCTAGTTTTGTATGCCAACATAATGTTTAAAGGCTTCGCCATCATGCAGCAAAATTTTGTGTTCCAAAACGGTGTTCCTCCTGTATAAATGGTATCCGAAAATAAACTTATCTGTTGGCTTGAACAGGATTGAATTATACAAACCGCTCTTTCTGAAAAATTATATTTCTTGGAGATAAGTCACTTTGGAAATAAGCTCTTCAATTGTTCTCAGGGTAACTTTCCGAACGATTGAATCTCGCTCTTTTTACTTTTGCGTATGGTTTCTCAGCAGGCATGCCGAAGATAGAATGGCTCGAATAATCGTCTTGTAGACGATTGTCACAATTATTTAAATAGCAGAGTGTACTATTTGTAAACAGAAAGAGGAACGGGACAACTTTCCCTAAATCCAAAGCAATTTTAATAATTCACAATTGCTATTGATAAACACCTACATTTGTTTGAGGAAATGTATTTGAATACGTTAAACAACGTAAGAGAGCCTAATGCTGCTGTTATGGAATTTAAATTTTAAATATTAAATTATTATAACTGTACAATATAGTTCATAGAATTTCTTGACGCTATTCCGCACCTTCTCAAGGTATGGAATCTTCTACGTGAAGTGACAGATATACACCATATTACTATTAATGACCGGACACTTTCGATTTTAGACGTTTTGTCGAATATCTAGAAAAATACTTGACGAATTATCCTGAAATTTGAGGGGTGTAAAAAGGATGTTACACCTCATATATTTCAGCGAAGGTTTTCTCCCGAAGGCAAATAGGGGACCAGCAAAGAAGTGAACCAAAAAAATAATGTTTGGAATCATCCTGTAAAAAATAATGCTTGAAATGCATTGTAGCTGTAGCATAGGCTTAAGAGGTCCGTTTTACTGTTCTGCGTTCATTTGTATGAGAATAGCACGTATATTCATGGAGATATAAAGGTTTCTTTAAAAAGGTCGAAATGTTTTCGTAAGTCTTTTGTTTATAACACGCAAGATTTTCAACTCAATGCAATGCCATTTACAGAAAACTTGACAAACTACAGTGCAGACAATACCCTGCAATCAGAATAGAAAAATATTAAATATTTGATGAAATATGAGCATTTTTACTAAATACTGTTTAACTGCGCATGCGCATGCGTTACCAAATTGTCTTTTGCATAATTTATTAGCCAAATGTATAGAGCTACTCTTATAAAATGCCCAAGCAAATATCCTGAAAATTGAGAAAGATATCGCCGATAGAATGAGTTGAATTTCAGTTGCTCTCAAAAATAAACAAAACAAAGCTTTCTCCAAACTTTTATTTTTGGATCGGAGACCAGTATCAACTTCTTCTCCTTACGCTGACATGAAAAAATATTGACTTCATATTGACTTCATATCAGCGTAAGAAGAAGAAATTGATACTGGTGTCCGTTCCAAAAATAAAAGTTTGGAGAAAGCCCCTTATCGTTTTGTTTATTTTTGAGAGCAAATGAAATTCAACTCATTCTATCGGCGATATCTTTCTCAATTTTCACGATATTTGCTTGGGAATTTTATAAGAGTAGCTCTATACATTTGGCTAATAAATTATGCAAAAGACAATTTGGTAACGCATGCGCAGTTAAACATTATTTAGTAAAAATGCTCATATTTCATCAAATGTTTAATTTTTTTCTATTCTGATTGCAGTGTGTTGTCTGTACTGTAGTTTGTCAAGTTTTCTGTAAATGGCATTGCATTGGGTTGAAAATCTTGCGTGTTAAAAACAAAAAACTTACGAAAACATTTCGACCTTTTTAAAGAAACCTTTATATCTCCATGAATATACGTGCTATTCTCATACAAATGAACACAGAAAAGTAAAACAATCCTCTTAAGCATTTGCTACAGCTACAATGCATTTCAAGCATTATTTTTACAGGGTGATTCCAAACATTATTTTTTTAGTTCACTTCTTTGCTGGTCCCCTATTTGCCTTCGGGAGAAAACCTTCGCTGAAATATATGAGGTGTAACATCCTTTTCACACCCCTGAAATTTCAGGATAATTCGTCAAGTATTTTTCTAGATATTCGACAAAACGTCTAAAATCGAAAGTGTCCGGTCATTAATGGCAATATGGTGTATATGACGTTCATCGGTCTCACGCTTGGGGCTTTGAAAACGAAATCCTTCGAAGCAATCCAGGTAGGTATTTGAGGCAATCATACACCAAGAAAACGACGACCTATTAAGATTTGGCATCTGAGGGGCTGAGGTTGTAACGATTGCAAAAGACGTAACTATTAATAATCACTATTACTAATTTTGGGAGAATTGATTGCAATTTAAAGGCACGCTTTATAAAAGGATATTTCTACCGAACGACGTTACGCTGCCTACCAAGCGCGGCAGGCCGAGTGGGGCCCCATCGACGCTACCGGCTAAGTTTGCTGAGACGCAGGAACGACGCTACGGGCTAAGTTTGCGGAGACGTCAGAACGGCACATTATCCTCCGAGAATGCAGGTTCGGAAGATTCGCTGGCCAAATAATCGGAAGAACACCAGGCAATCGATTGAGTTTCTATATCCTCCGAATGAGAGTCTTTGAGGACACGCCAACCTTTGTCTTCATTGTGGATATCTTCCTTAAAAATATCTGAAAATAACTCATCATGTTTAATTAGAGTACACTCATGAGATTCCTCTGCACTTGTCGCACCAGTGATGTCAGCATTCACAACAATGGCAAAATTACTATCTATTTGCTTACTGGCCTTGTTTTTTTGAAGCTGAGTTCGGTTATTTGTATTTCTATCCCGTCCTGATGCTCGAGGACCCCTGCGACACGTGGCTTTTGTTGAAGCCGGCTTCAATTCCAGATACGGTCAAATGTTGCTTTTCCTCAGTACCTGATATTAAGTTCTGGCGTAGAAAATTCGCTCGCCGTACTGCTGCTTTCTCCTTCGTCTAAAATCATACGCAGTTGATTTGTCCTCATGAGTATGCCGTCGGCTTCTACGGAGAATTGTATAACCATTATTAATTTTAGCAATTAATTTCTTCTTACCGATGCTGTGCGAGTTGTCAGAACCATTCCGTCGAGGCGTCGCGAACGGGCAGGAAGTCTTCTTAATGTCGTAAGAACGATCGACTGACTTGATTAATTTTTCCCGTCTTCTCTTTTTATCTTCATTTCCCCACTCCCTCGTATGCATACCCCATCGCTCGACGAATCCCGAAACTTCTTCGCTGCTCGCTCTTCGGGCTCGTCGATTTCCTTCGACGGGGTCCTGTTGGTTGAAGCGGCGATATTTTTTTCTTCCTTCTCCCGATGTCACCTCACGTGATCTCCCGATCGAACGTGCTGATTGAGGTGGCAAGGAGTAGTTTGTTATCGATGCCGTGGGCACTGTTGCGGCCAATGAGAGAAATCAGACTGAACTTGGTCCTATTGGCTTTGCTCAGGGCATGCGTCAAATGTTTCCAATAGAGCTGACAGTCCACAATCGCACCAATATATTTGCAGTTATTGACCCAGTCTTGCTTCTTGTATAAAACGAGCCAGTTCGGGAGGCACTTACGCTTTTTGTTTTTTATGGAATCAAGTCGGAAAGAGAATTTATACTTTATTCTCTCGGAAATAACATGGAGTCGCAACAATAATTACACGAATCCTGCGCATTCCAATTTCGTTTACATAAAATCTCTGAATTGCCTATCCACTACGTGTGATCACTTGGCATTATTTTATACGCGTGTATTATAAAATTTAGGCAAAACAGCTTCATTAATACTGCAGATGACGATAGCAGTTTATGGTGAATTAGCTAAGGGTTGTAGTGCAATGTTTAAGTGACACAAATATTTCGCAGGCGGCTGGAAAAGTTTGGGAGATGGTACTCATGGTAAAGCTAAGATTAAGGAGGTTTAATCTGTGGTGCATAAAAACCATTCACGTCGTGGTGCAAAAAATATGAATGTAATCGCTGCTAATCGGTGAGCACAAACGCTCACCAGAACCTGTCGCAGTCCAAGCAGAGCATGCGAAAGAAGTTGCGATAATATTGCCTCATCCATATTACCTCTCCCGACATCTCACCGTGCGATTTCCTGTTTTCAAATATCCATAATGGCCTGTATGGCTGAACAACCAAATATAGACAAAAGATCTGGAGACAGAAATATACGACAACTTTTGTCATAGGCCGATGCGTTTCGGTAAGCACGCATCATCACGAGCACGAAATATGTAAAATAAATTACCATCCTATCAAGCGTTTATTTTTAAGTTAAATTCGTGTGGAAAGAAAGATGCCGTTTTTACCCAAAGTAAGAATGGTCCAGTAATTGAGTCTTGTATTACATCCCGATTTGATTTATTGATTATTGGAAGATCTTTAATAATTACACTTATCCAAGACGACAGATAATGTCGAACCAAAGTTAAGTAAGTTGCTGGAGCTCTAAAAGCCTATAGATCAACTAATAATTGTAATTGCTCATGGAAGATTATCTCATAGGCTATGGAAGCACTAGCTTGAATCATAAAGCAGCAATCTTTATCCTAAAGTTACTCGGGTTTCAAGATGACTGCCTTCTTTTACTAGGTCACCATTGGTCAATTAAATCACTAAAAAAATTTTGCTAGTATTTTCCTCTGAGTGGATGTCCCTTACCGTAGGTCAGGGCTTTGGGTGCTTCAAGAATCTGTGAGATATGTTGCGTATTTTCTTTCCCATTATGTACTGCAAGGCCTCCAGTAACTTCATCAAGAAGAACAGTACAGAGAATTCTCCATTTCATAATGTAAATATATTTCTGAAAATGTTGCCTTTACCCTCATGGAACTTTTAGGCTTGCTCCTACACTGGGAAAACTACAGCAGACGCAGATGTCCTATGTAAGGATTTGATCTTCTTGCAGCACTGTGCTTCTAAATTCATCTATACACACTGTTTTCACAGTCATTACATTACAATCAATTGTCTAGACATTGCGGATCTACATGCAATTACTAGTAGCTGCCTATCGCAAAGTCATACAGGTGATGATACCTCGCTCAAACACGTCGTTTGGGCATACTGTGTTGCTCAAAATTAAGCAACGAGCAAAATTAAAATAATGTTAAGATAATAAACAACTGGCATTATAAGCTTATCACCCATAATTTGTATAAAATATTATTTTTTAATGCTTGCATGGCAGTTACTTGCAATTTCAGTAAAAAAAAAAAAAAAAAAAAAAAAAAAAAAGAGTCCGTATCAATAGAATACAGAATTTTAATAGCTAGATATAATCTTTGGGTTTTTATTCTACTATAAAACAAAATTACTGCATTCGCCATCTGAGCATTTTCGTCTAAAAATGAAGGGAAAAGTGTAAGAGCGGAATTTAAATTAAATATTAAGGTTAAAACCTTTCTTGAATGCGTTTGATAACATTTAACGTTATTCAAGTCGGCTACTAAGCTCTTAGGTGCAAGAACATTGAAGCCACGACGACGTGTTATTTTAAGGCTATTACTCTTTTGATTCCTATGAATTTTCTTTAGAAATGATTTTTATCTCTCTATGCTAATATTTACTTTTATTTCTCTCCTTCTTGCTGTCTCCCTCATTCGCTACCTTTTATTTCTCTCTCTGTCTCTTTCTCTTTCTCTCTCTCTCTCTCTCTCTCTCTCTCTCTGTCTCTTTCTCTTTTTCTCTCTCTCTCTCTCTTTACCTCAATGGTAGAACTAACCATCTGTTCAGAAGAATCGAGCTCTAAAGAAAAAAATAGAACCCCTTCCGTTTAGTGCCTGTCTTTATGGTGCCATTCGTCGTTGTCTTATCAGCTGCAAAAGCCCTAAAAGTAACACGTTGTCATTAACGATGGTAATTTCTTTGAAATTGCTCCGAGTTGTCGGTCGTGGACAGCGTTTTTACCCAACAACGTCGGTTTCCAGCGCACTCGCAGCGGTGTATGGGCTCGTATCCAAACTCAGATTTCCTAGGTGCTTTCTACCGACTTCTCAAGTTTTTATCTATCTGTCTGTTCAACTGGTGTATTCCTAATTTCGTCCTCATTTTCCCCCGTTTCTTTTAGTACGCTATCTGACCTTGAAAATTTCACATATATTTCGAAAATAGAAATAATAAAAAAACACTGTATAATCAGTAGGAAATAAAAATAAAGAAATGCTGTATGTGCATTTATATAATTTTAATTGTATTTTTAGAAGGGCGTATAATTATTTTAAATACATATTCAGTGGAATCCCGATTTTACGTTGTTCATTGGTCTGCAGCAAAAGAAAAACATACAGTTCGGAAAAATATAAACGGAAAATTCAAGCTAATACGAATAAATTCTGTAAAATAGATACTAAAATGTCAAAAAAGGAAAAGAAACATTTTATATTAAGTTCATATTTAATGATGAAAATTATCACTTTTGAAGGACATCGAACTTTTGTGTCGCGGGACACCCGACCGAAGTGAAACTTCAAGTGCATGATAATACTCAGTGAAAAACATTGGATGATGTAATGAGTGAAAAGGATTAGTTATTAATAATGATTAAAAAACAATCATTTACAACATGAAAGATTTCTTTAAAAAATTCAAAGTATTTTATACAAATGTAAGTTTATGACCTAGCAACAGTACAAAGTCTAATTCTAAATGTTAAAATTGCTACAAAAGTTTTAGAGAAATATAATCTTGTAAGCATTCCAAGGAGGAGCTTTAGCAGTGAAGCAGAAATACATTTATACATTTATTAAAAAGAAATTAATCCCCCTCCCCCCCGAGTAGGGTAAGGCAAGTAGCAGTTCTTGCGGTCATCTGTTTTTACCCGTTTATCTGCACTTTTACCTATCCCCAAGTTTTTTAATCAATAAATTGATTTTCTCGAAAGTAATATGTAGAAAATGTAAAAAAGCTCGTATCTTCTTTCCTTTCTCATCATTTCCGAACGTATGATATATCACATGCCATATGTTGCCATAGTTCTAAGGACCAAGCGATTGCCACCCCCGCAAATCCAACCTCACTGGAACTATTGTGCCTAAACTTCATAGTAATGTAGATCTTGCCTAGAGGAATCTGGATACTGAATTTCACGCTTTACGTACCAATCACTGAGCTTCGAATTTTTACGAACGGTCTTCATTCCGCAACAATCAGATGTTTTATTGACAATATTTATTAATTTGAAAGCTACTTAACTTTCAAATTTTAAACTCAATTTTTTCGATGAAGACAAAGAGACGGAGGGTTGATATTAGAGACATTCCTATTTTAATTTTCGTTGGTCTATCCGAATCTGAAGTCAAATTCAAAAGAAAAAATCCGGAAAAAAAGGCAATACCAAACGACCAACTGCATAAATTCAGTAACATCGTTGATAAATAACACTGCTCATCACCGCTTTGCATTATTTTATTAACATTACCTTTGTTGTGGGGTGCTAAATGGTATACTCACGGTATTTTGACGTAGAACTACGTCTATCAGGGGTGCAGCCGGGGAAAAATTCAGACGCGATTTTTCGTTCAAAAAGTGATGTACATATCTCAGTCTATATCTTTCTATCACTATATCCTACAATTATGGTCATTATCTCGTTGGAAAAAGTAAGGTTGAGTCTTGAATAATAAGCAAAAATTTCACCAATGAGCCACTGGGTCAAAAGTTACAGCAAGTTAAAGTTAAGTGAATTTTATGCTCGCCATCGTAATAACGGAGTGGCGCTGCTGCAGCATATACGTGTGCGGCGTGTATTGGAACTAATTGGAGCTAACCATGGCTTACGAGAAAAGGCCTGTGCATTTAATATAAAGACGGCCTGTGCATTAGGTATAAAAACATGGAAACACGAGCGTTTTAAGATAATATCATGAAATCCTGTCATCTGCCGGCGAAATCAGTACATCATCATTTATATAAAATCAGCGACGGTGGACGTTGTCACAACAAAGAAAAAATCTGACAATGAGTATCTAACAATGGGTTATTTCCCGATTATACAAACTGGTGGGTTCGCTTCTAGTTTTCTATTAAAAATATGTTGTAAAATAATAAAATATCTATTATTTTAAGCAGATTAATTATTTTAAGAAATGAACTTTGAAGTTTTGTTAATTTCTTAAAACAAAACAATAAATCTGACTAAAAAATATAAGTTTTCAAACATGTTGGTCTTAGTTGTTTGTAAAAATATAAATATATGGGTCTTTAAAACAACAGTGATTTTACGACATAGAGTCGACGCGTTTCAGCCGTGGCTTTCTTCAGGACTGATTCAGATACAAGGGTTCGAATTAAAAGCAATCATGATCAATACTCTTCGATCTAAGATAGCAAATGGGCAGCGTAAAGCGAGGTGTGGCAATTTATAGAAATTTAAATAGTGTAGCAGACTGTAAACCTGTCGAGCATCATATAAATGTAAGACGGAGAATGATTGAATATGGAGTTGGCGATTTATGTTTAGTGGACGTTACCTTAAATGGTTCTTCAAAATTTATATTGGGCTCGATGTATGTACATCCAAATACTTCACGTTTAGATTCAAAAAATACTTACATTGATCTGTCATTTACTAGAAATATAACTCCGAAACTTTTGTCATCTGTTTGTTACTTTTCATATCGCAGACCCATTCTTTACAAAATTGTAATAAATTGAATATAGTAACTTTTTTTTTAATTTTGTTCCTTTTTTCGCCAAAAAATACGCACTAACGGTAACCAATAATAACATACAGTACTAGTTCTACGCCTTAAAAACCCACGGCTTTGGCAGTCACCAGAGCCTCCGTCAATTTTTTTTTTTGTTTTTTGCCTTTTTATGGCGGGTTTGATTCCAACTGCTGTCCTTTACGAGTTCGAAAATTTCGTACGCGTCCTATAGACATTTTAACTTCCTTTTTTTTTTTTAATTGCTTCTTCAGTTCGTTTATGAGCTCTATACGCTCTCATGCGTTTTACACTTGTTTTTGGGGCCGAAGTCTCCGTTTGATTCACATAACTACAATAATAATAATAATAATAATAATAATAATAAGCCCTGTAATAATTGCACTATCTATGATGATGCAGTAACAACGTATTACATTTCAATGCGGAGGCCTTCTCTCCCGGTGGTCACGCACCATCTCGGATGATAACAAACAGTATTTTCCGTTTGTTGGAAACAATGAAGGTTGGATTGTTGGAGCTACGTCACTTCCGTAACGCGCGTAGCCGACGAAAAAGACAGGCCACGGCCAACACCACATAAAGAGAAAGCCTGAGCGCGGAAACGTCATAGATTGTTAAAACGTCATTAGTAGTCATCTTTAATAGCATTTCTACCAATAATAAGCCTAAATTTTGACTACGTATGATGCTGTAACAATGTATGAAATTTTCGCGCTCAGGCTTTCAGTAGAGGCAATACCACCTAGGGTGCATATACTTTTCAGCTAGTGGCGTTAGAAGCGCGCTTGAGGCGTATACTTTTCAGCTATTAGCGCACCCTGATTGCATATACTTTTCTACTGCTAGCGTGCCAGAAATGCCAGTATTTCTTCTAGCTAGCACGGGGATAGCCTATAACAATAGAAGAAATGTCAGTATTTCTTCTATTGTTGTAGGTTATGGCACGAGCAATTTCAAAGATGGCAGCCTCCATGTATGAAGTTGTTTTGTGTTTAGAAGATGCCATCATAGAAAATCGTGTTAGTGACGCAGATACTTTTCAGCTAGAAGCCTATACTTTGTCCAAAGAAATCAAATACATTTCTAATTTTGGGCATATCCAAATACATTTCTAATTTCGATTGTTAGACATTGTTAATTTTACTTAGCAACAATGTGTAGCAATTGAAATCGGAAATTTAATTAGACACGCCCAGTTTTTCTTTCCTTGGACAGCGTATAGAACGCTAGAAGACGTATACTATTCTTCTGTGCTTGTATTGTGCTACTTTCATCACTTCCGGGTACTGGTGGCGCTAGCTGCTATTTGAAAAGTATATGCACCCCTAGACAGAAGGCCTGCGCACAGAAACGTCATACATTGTTACATCACACAAAAGCGGTTATTGTTAATCTTATTTCTACCAATAATAAGCCATAAATTTGGCCGTTTGATGATGATGTAACATGTATACAGTTTCTGTGCACAGGCAACACCACCTCTACTCAAAGCCTGAGCGCGAAAATTTCATACATTGTTACATCATCATAAAAAGTCATCTTTAATCGCATTTCTACCAATAATAAGCTCTAAATTATGACTTCGTATCATGATGTAACAATGTATGACGTTTCCGCGCTCAGGCTTTCTCTTTAGGTGGTGTTGGCACAGGCCGTCTGTCTAGGTGGTGTTGGTAGAGGTGGTGTTGCCACGGCGCGGAAAAGTCACCTGATCATCCTAGGCTGAATAATAATGTAATCATCATTGTTTCCATCTTGGATTTTAAGAATCAGTATTTTTTCGTTTGTTGAAAACAATGAAGGTGGATTGTTGATCAGCCTACCATGGTCAGGTGACTTTTCCGCGCCGGGGCCTGTCTTTTTCATAGGCTATGCGTAACGCGAAAAACGTTTCTTTCTAAGCATTTCACTCCCCAAGTCGTTGTCGCCGCATAAGAAGTTTCACTTCAAAAATTGGTGAACTTAATTTGGGCGATATTGAAAATAATTGGTGTCCCAGTTCTTCCTCCAGAGAACAAACATATCGGCAATACGCTAATTATAATTATCAAAACAAGAAATTAATTCTCCCGCGGAAGGTACAGGAAAGTAGCAGAAGCTCTAAATTCATCTATCTTTAAACCCCCTCCAATTTTTTTTTTATCAGAAAATTGATTTTCTCGAACGTAGTATTTAGAAAATATAAAAACCCTATCCTCTTTACTTTCTCAGAGGATTATTTTGAGTTGTTACTTATCATTTTCGATGGAATGATAAGGTGCGAGTCAAAACAATAGCACCACAGAGGAAAACCACAATTACTCAAAACATAAAAAAATTTAATAACCTTTTATTTTTTCTTACATTTCTGGTTAACAAAACTTTTATAATATGTAAATAATTATCATATTTATTGACAAAATCATGTAATTGCATGAATTCACTATTCGTAAACTGAGTCAAAATGATAGCACCACCAACCCTACTGTACCTAATGAGATAACCCTTTGCACCAATTTGCATACAAGCTAAGAAATTATCATGAGAAACATTAAAACCAAATTATTTTTCTTTTCTGTGTGAAACAATTCATTTTGCACTATATCTTACAATGGGCCGTGGTAAACAACTGACGCAGTTTGAAAGGAGAAGAATAACAGAATTACACGAAGCTGGACATTCTCTCAGAGAAATTGACAGAAGAATCGAACGTTCCCAGAAAGTTGCCAGCAATTTCATTGCCCAAAAAGATACTTATGGGAGGAAAAAAATCAACTGGTCGCCATCCTGCTCTTTCAGCACAGCAAAAAAAGTTTTGTCATAAAAGAGCTTGAGAACTCTCATTCTAGCACACGATCTGTTGCTTTGCGTCCCGGAATTCAGGTACCACAGTTGTAAGAACTGCAAAAGCATGTACTTGGCTAGTACACAGAAAACCAAAAATGATGCCTGGACTGAAATGACAACACTAGAGTAAACAAATGGCCTGTTGTGAACACATGACCTGGACAACACAGTGGGACACAGTCATCTGGAGGGATAAGAAGAAGTTTAATTTAGATGGTCCGGATAGCTGGTCCTACTACTGGCATGATGTCAGAAGAGTAGAGTCGCTGTTTCAAAACGTCAACAAGGAGGTGGATCATAGATAGTGTGGGCAGGAATTAGCTTTCGTGGTAAAACAACCCTTGCATTTCCCTCTGGTAGAATGAAGGCTGCGGACTATCAAGAGTTACTGGGAGTTCATCTTTTGCCTGTTGCAGAAAATCTTGCTGGACCTTTCTTCATATATCAACAAGATAACGCTCTTATTCTTACAGCGAAAACAACTTGGGAATGGTTTCTGCAGAATAAAGTATGTGTCATGGATTGGCCTCCACTTTCGCCAGATATTAATCCGATGGATAACTTGTGGGGAATCTTGGCAAGAGCCGTCTACAGGATGGAAGGCAGTTTCAATCCACTGCAGAACTGAAACAAGCAATTCTATTGTCTTTGGATCAAATTAACTGTCAACAACTTCCCGATCTTGTTGCAACAATGCCTTCAAGAGTTTTTAAGCTAATCTCAAAACAGGCAGGCCACATCGATAGCCCAATTGGTAGAGGCGTCGGCCATGATAGTCGAGGTGCCTGGTTCGAATCCAGGTCGCAGAATTTTTCCTTCCATTTTTCAATCGAAAAATCATTATCGGTTACTAGTTTATTATTCCTTTTGTTTCAATACTGGTGCTATCATTTTGACTCAGTTTACAAATAATGAATTCACACAATTACATGATTTTATTGATAAAAATAATAATGTGACTTTGAAATTTACATATCATAAAACTTCTGTTAACCAGAAATGTAATAAAAAATAAAAGGTTATTAAATTTTTTTATGTTTTGAGTAATTGTGGTTTTCCTCTGTGGTGCTATCATTTTGACTCGCACGTTACATCACATGCCATATGTTGCTATAGTTCTAAAGACCAAGGGGACTTTCACCCTCACAACTCCGACCCCACTGGGACAATTGGGCCCATGATTCATAGCAATGTATATTTTGCCTAGAGAAATCTGCATATCGAATTTCACTTCTTCACAAACCTAAATACTGCATAGATTACTTGGTCCCCTTTAGATTCCACCCAACGTAATTCCGCCCCCAGTGGACCAATCAAAACCAAACTAAATTTTGAAGATACACATGCCTATAGTAAGCTACAACCTTCTACCTCAAAAATGCAGAAATTATGGAGATGGAGGAACAGACGGACATTGTAAAACCAATAAGTAGCTTCAATTTTGCGCTACTTAATAATAAGAAAAAAATTGTGGAATGGAATAACTACGAGGATAAGTCAATATATAAGCCTAGAAATGAAATATCTTCAAATTGTTGCAATGTGAAATTCTGCTATGAATATTGGTCATTGCAATGATCCTTAGCATGTGTCAGTATAGGTGGCACAACCACCGTGTAACGTATACAGCGCTATTCAGTCATTCGAGTGTCAAATGGGTAAGATGACAAGTGTGTTAGCTGATTGTATCCGTGATGAACAACAGGCCGTAATTCGATTTCGGTGGGCATATCTGCTGAGCAAGTGTCCACGGAAGTGTTGCCTGTTTAAGATAACAAATGTTTATCCAGGAAAGCCGTTTACCCAGCGGAGTTCTTCTGTTGGATGACAACGCTCGTCCATACTGTGCCAATATGACTGTCTAGATTTGATCATCTGACTTTCACCTCTTCGGCCCATTGAAGAATCACCTAGGTGGTCAACGGTTCCAGAATATGGAGGAGGTCTGGCGGGAGGTTACCAGTTGGCTACGACACCAACTACAAACCTTCTTCGCGTGGCTTTGAGGACAACTGCCAAAATGTTCATAAAGATCACGTTGAAAAAATTAACCAAATTTCATTAGGTAACGATTTCAGCTTTCATTTATGCCGTTTTGCGACTTATGTACTGACTTACCCTCGTATAAAGTGAAAACCTCTAATCCACAAAGAGGAAAGAAAGGGAATAAAATCAATTCATAAAAAGTGGTGAAACCATCAATGCAGAGAAATATTGCTTTCAGTTGGATCCAATGCATCAAAAATTGAGTTAATATCCTAGATTGGTCAACAGAGATGAGGTTTTACTGCTTTGTGACAATGTGAGAGCACAAATATCAAGAACAACATTCCAAAAATTACACAACTTGCTATGAGACTCTTCCTCAACCACCATACTCTCCAGACCTCTCCCAGCCGACTACTCATTTAGCTTTCGTACCGTTTCGGTTTCTTATTGACTGTTTTCAATAAAAGAAAACGCGTGGATGAAGAAGAGACAAAACGTTGTTTCTGTTGTCTCGAAATCAGACGGCAATTATTTTATCGTTAAATGTAAAGTGGGTAACGACTAGTTTGTGAATTGGCAGTGAAAAAAGTTCAACAAAAAAGCAGCCTTCAAAAACGACCTTCAGTCCAGAACACCGGAGGAAGAGGCTCTGATTATTGAAGACCACCGAATCACTATTGAAACAAACGTCCATAAGGTCAACAGAATCATGGATCCGTTGTGAACAGCCTTGAAACGTGCTTCACGTGACAAAAATCGTTGCTCGGCAAGATCTTCATTTGTCTCATGCCATTGAAAAACTTGTCAGCTGACACATTGAAGATGTGGAAGGCGTCCCTGGAGAACTTTGGCAGAGTTATCACGCAAGATGATGCTGGACCTGTCATTATGAAACCAAACCTCACAGCAAATAATGGAAGCACATCATCTCCACAAACCAAAAAAAGCTAGTACACACCCGTCGTCGGGAAACTTCATGCTAAGCGTTTTTTAGAATTCCCGAGGTGTTATCCTCAGAGATTATGCTACGAAAGACTCTACCATAACGATGTGTTATTATTACGGCCTCCTAATGAACTTATGGAAATCCGTCAAGGCAAAACGCAGAGGAATGCTGAGCAATCGCGTGCGCTTTCTCCACGATAACGCGCCAGTCCATTCAGCACAGTTTGGACGGAGAAGCTTGCCGCCGAGTTTGGATTCAACATTTTGCCCCCCCCCCCCACCCCCTGTATTTCTCTCATCTGGTACCAGTGATTTTTTCATCTTTCCTCTACTGAAAAGCCACTACGTGGGAGGCGTTTCCGGGGCAACTGTAAGATCATTTTTGCTATGGATAGTCTCTTAAACAGCCACACTGATGCATTCTACAAAGATGGCCTTCATCTGCTGATCCATAACTAATAAAAATGTGACAAATTATCTGGTGACTATATAGAGAAAGAATAATTTGACCACCAAAACTCGTGTGTCTGTCTATTTTTTTTTGGTACGATTTTAGGAACTTTATGACAGACCTTCGTATTTCTTATTTTTGCTTGTATCACAAAACCCTGCACAACTTATTGCTTGTCCCCTACAAAACTAAACCTGTGGAAAGCCACGACCCTTACTCCCTCTTATCCTTTGTCCGACAAGTCCCCCTTCCCCTATGAAGTCTGGAAGTCGGCGCCTATAGAAAAAAAAATGAAAGAAGAAAGACTATGCGAATCCAACCACGACTAAACCACAACAATTAGGACACGTTCTGAACAGAATGATGATTCGAGCGACGATCTGTCTGCATCAGATTATCCAGTTCATTAAGACTGACCATTTATAACCAGATCACAATGAACACGTAACTTGGACCATGCGAGATTTTCCTTCCGCGTATGCTTCGCAATATGTACAGATTTCCCTACCGCAGTCTACATATTCAAATCAAACTACAGGGTGAGTCAAAAGTCACTGGACAGCTGCATTTCGGAAATGGTGTATAAAATGAACGATGTTTGGCCATGCTTTCAGGGAATAGGATAGGTGCTCTATATTTTGGGAGTTTTGGAGTTCAGCCATCTTGAAATCCGCCACTTTTGTAAAGGTTCATTTTTTTAAACGGGAAGGGGGAGTCAAGTGGCATACCACACAAGTCAGGCAACCGCAATGCCCAGGACCGATAGGATTTTAAGGCATTCGAGAATAAAAAGGAAAGCATTTGTTTTCTTAGGGTTACATGAGGTTGCTAAGGAAGCCTCTGGTTGCTAAGGCAAATCGTACTTCTAACCGAAATATATAGTTCCAACATATAATAGTCCTTTAATTTTTAAGCATTCCTATTTAAAGAAATGAGCGTCAATTGTTGAAGCGTTTTATGCAAGGGTCTATTTCTGCATAATCTCTTGCTAAACCGTTTCTACGTAAACATGCAGAGTTGAAGCGAGTAGCTACAAGCTATTGATAACAATTACATGCCATATCTTAGCATTGAAAGTTTCCTATGGTATCATAATGGTTTCATTAATATACGTACCACTGAAAAATTTCGGCTGTCATTAATTTCTCGTTATATTTATCCACGACACGTCATTTCAAGTTGTTTGATATATTACATGCCGTATCTTAGCATTGAAAGTTTCCAATGGACCATAATGGTACCACTAAAACACGTAATATTGATTTACTGATTTTGAACAGCAAGTAAGGCCATCACGTGTCTTCACTTAATTCTTCACTATGGAATGGCTAAGAGAGAAAAGCATTGATCAATGCACAGGCCATTTATACATGGAATTGTATAGTGAAAATATTGTCGTCTCTGTTGTTTGGGACCTTTGAACCGGAAATAGTTCACCGACTTTTTCTGCCAAGGAATTCAGGCTGAAATTGTGGAATGGCGAAAACGGAAGTGGAAACTTCGGAAGTGTTCGAAAGCTAGAGCACCAACAGACAGACGAACGCACGGACACACATTGTGAAAACATAAGTACCTGTCGGTCCTAATAACATCCAACTTTTCTCATGAATTCATTCTTGCAATCGGAATTTCAGTTAATTGTTGTACTTCAGGTAACGAATTGGACATGGCACTAATGAAGGAAGAGAGGATTGAGCTGACCCGATGTCCGGGGAACGCCCCTGCTTCCACTACTGCTGTTTAACGCCCGACACCCTGAAAGAGAACCAATCGCGTACAGTGCCGCCGTATATGTGATATCACATTTCCGAGTTACTGGGAGGTTAAACATAAGCTCATACAGGCTGGCCAAAAACATCAGCCTATGAGGCAACCTCAAGCACTTCCAGAGTCCACAACGCAGCACAAGATGCCTTGCTGCTGAGTATGGACTCAGCCAATCATCCATAGCACGGATTCTGCTTACCAACAAGTGGCATCCATTCAAATTTCAGACAAATGTGAGAAGTTCTGTGTCTGGGCGCTGGACAACTAACGACTGGATCCTTAATTTTCATATATCGTTGTCTTCAGTGATAAGGCAAATTTTAAGTTCATGGTGAGATATTGGAGCGACACGAAGCCTCATTGGACAGATCCATCCAAAGTCTTTGGTGATGTCAACGTTATTGTATGGTGTCGGTTTTGGAGTACCCGTTAAAATTAGGCCAATTTTCATAGACGGTACCCTAAATGCTGATGAGTAACTTCGAATGTTATAGAACACAGGTTTCTCTCACTGTTGACTGAAGATGGTAGTTTCCCAAGTTTTTTCCAGCAGGATGATGCACTACCACACTAAGAACTTAATGTGCGTCAATGTCTGCATGGGCAATTTACCTGGTCATTGCATTGGTCCTATGCAGTGGCCATCGCGTGCTCCAGACCTCATACCGTTAGATTTTTAACTGTGGGGCCACTTGAAACAACTTGTGTATGCTGTGAAAATCCAAAGCAAACGTCACCTTCAGCAACGCATCCTACAGGCCTGTGACAGCATTACTCCCGACGTTCTTGTGCGCGTGTATAAAAAAATGAATAAAGCGCACTGAACTCTGTGTCCGGGCAGCAGACTCAGACATTGAACACATTCTTTAGTAACTGCATCCCGGTTTTCGGTGTGTGTGTGTGTGTATATGTGTGTGTGTGTGTGTGTGTGTGTGTGTGTGAATAACTTGGGAAATCCGATTGCAAAAATAAACTCTTGAGAAAGAGCTGGTATTGATATGCCAAAATACCTCCTTGCCATTTAAGAGAAAGAACCTTGACCCAAACGGGCGTATAGAAATACAGCCAAACTCTAAAACTGTACCAAAAGATAGTCACATCGTTCATTTTTCATATCATTTCTTAAATACAGCCATGTCCATAACTTTTGACTCACTCTGTAGCAGCTCGTTTGATTATTGTGACGTGTAAATAACGTAAAATCAGAACAGCGCAGTGGTAAAGTAAAGTACGTGACAGCGGACGGCCATATAACACATTAAATAACTTTTTTAATGATGAAACAAATGAAAATAAATATATATATATTTAATCCAAAGTAACAACTCTAGTAAATGAGAATAAATATCTTTGCTAAAACTTTAGCTATCTTAAGCTAATTACTAATTAGTCACTAAAGCATTACATGCCTAAAATTATAACAATATCAGAAAATATAATTTAAAAAGTAGTGAACAGTTTTGATTCAACCACTTAATCACAATTACAATAGAATTTACTTAATTACAAATAAGCACGCAAACCAATTGCTTGATTGGTCTACAGATATAATCCCAACAAAAAGGGCTAAGTAAAAGACAATTAATGAACACCTCAATAACTTGTTATCATAAAAGCAAAAATCACAGCTACTAAATTCCACAATCAAAAATCATAGCTGTTATTTTATATTCAATTACATTCAATCTAGTTTTCTCCGGAATGATTTAAAGTAAACAGTAACTTACAATTACAGCTATCCTGCGAGGTATGCTTTTAAACAATTTCGAATTCATACGAGTACACTTAAGCAAAAGCTAAATTCAATCCTAAATAATATGCAGATCCCAATCTTATAGGCTATACAATAAACCATACAATTCACTCCGATAAATATTTTAAAGAAAAGTCACAATTCCAGTTCACAGTCCTACGACACGTAAAATTTAGGTTTTTACAAAATTACACAACCTTTATAATAATTCCAGTTATCACTCCATGAGCACTACGTCACAATTGAGAGCGAGAAAGCTACAAATACGAATAGTCAATGTCCGGTAAAGTCTTAATGCAAGATACAAGTATTGATAAAGTTCATAATAACGAGGTCAATTGCTTCCTCCTATGCTCTCGCTAAAACGCAATAAAACACACCCCTATTAGCAAAATACATTAATTTACAAGGAAAGAGTACCCCTTGTGACACAAAGAAGACAAGGAAAATCACACTGTAATAGCTCGGGCTTCTATACACACATAGCATTAAACACGTGCTTCCAAGCCAGGTCGCAATTTAGCGATAGAAACTATTGGTCGCACGCCTCTAACTCGTATGTTAGAGTGAAGCTCTCGTCGGCATAGACTTCCAAAGATATTCCCGAGTAGGCTGGCGTTTCCGCCTATAGAAAACACAGTACTCACAGAAACGGTCGGACTCCCCGTTAACATTTGTTCCACGGCTGCTTGCGCTCCGAATTTGCAATGGTTGGTTTCGTCACTCCCGTCGGCATTCCAACTGCGAAGTTGTGAAGAAACCTCCGCCTCGGAGGCTTTACGGCATGCCTCGCTCTCTGCCGAGTTTCCAACCAAATCGGCCGCCCGGGGTTCGCTGCATTCTCCGCTCCGGTTATGTGTGCTCGTCGCCCTTGTAGTCGAACATAACTCATGCTTCAAATCCGGGTCGTCCTCGTTCTGGCAACTGCTCTCAACGGAGTCCAACTCTTGTCTCCACGATTTTTCCTTACTCTTTTCAAATTTCCCACGCCGATGATGTTCTGCTCTCCTATTGGAGCAGGCGTGTTGATGCGAATGACGCGTCGCCTGGATCTCCTCCCTCCTTCTGGTGTTGTAGAAAATACGAGGCGGAAATCCAGTACGAGTGTCATCGGAAATCGAATTGGCGTTGGATTTCCGTGACAATTATACAGGGTTCGACAATTAATAAACGAGGCTGATGCTAATTTGAACTTGTGCAAGCATGTGCGACCACGAAGATGCATGTCTTCGTTCTATAAACTATCTTTATTGCCGTGTGTACAAATTGCACGAATATAGTTGCGCGCGCCTATTTATTCGCATGCTTCAACCAATCATTAGTTGACGTCCCAATATTAAACGTGGAACAAAGGGCAAACATTAAGTTGTTTTACACTCGGAAAAACCACTACGGAAACTTACAACTTGATAAAGCAGGTGTGGTGATGATGCACCATCTCATGCACGTGTTTTTGATTTCATAATGGCCGGAAAGAGCAGAAAGACGACGAACACACGGGACGTCCGAAAACTGTTCGGTCACAGGAAACGCTCAAGAAGGTGAGAGAACTTTTGTTAAGTGATCGACAAATGAACCTAAAATGATGGAAGAAGTGTTAAACATTAACCGAGAAACAATTCGCCTAATATTGACAGAAGAAGTAGGGAAAGAAAACTACATTTCTTAACAGATGAACAAAAAAGGAAAAAGAGTGGATGCTTGCACGGAGTTCATCCCAGACGCCAGCAGATGCCAACCCGAAATTTTTGATTCAATTGTGACAGTGAACGAATCCTGGTTTTATCAATATGACTCCGAAACAAAAATACAGTACAGGGAATGGCGGTCCTCAACATCCACGCGAAAACAGAAATTCCGGATTGAAAAGTCAAGAACAAAAGTAATGCTTATCACTTTCTTTGACAGCATTGGTAAATCCATAAGACGTTTGTTTTGCCAAGACAAGCTGTGAACAAGGAGTACTACAGGGAGATTTTTGCAGCATCTGATTAAGAGAATCTATCGAATTCAGCCACTATTTCACGCAGAAAAGAGATGGCTCTTACTGCACGATAATACTAGGCCCCACACAGCAGCGCTTGCCAAGGAGTTCTTAGCCATTAACGGAATTTTGGAGCATTATCACCCTCCCTATTCCCTAGATTTGTCTCCACCAGACTTTTTCCTCTTTCCAAACGTGAAAACAAGTCTGAAAGGACACAGATTTGAGAATATAGAGGACATCAAAAAGAACGTTATAGCCGAACTTGGAAGGGACTGTAAAGCATGGTTCCAAAACTTGTAAGAACGCTGCAAAGCCTCAGAAGGTAATTTCTTTGAAAAATATTAAACAGTTTTGCCAGAAATATGTCTTCTGTTTGTTAAATTACTCCAGTCTTGTTTATTAATTGTCTCATCTTGCATAAAAATTTATGTTTTATGGTTAAAGAGGTTTTGTTTCTTTAACTTGTATTTAAGTGTCCACAAGTGCCAGATTTTCTTTTCTGTTTGTATTTCAGCATTAATAAGAATCCAAACCAACAAAGACGCAACAGAAATTTAGGAAAAAGATTTCTTATTCGGCACAATAAAGAAAGGAAAAATAATTAGATTTTCCTTGTTTTTAAGAACTTATGTCTACACGTTATTATGTTTTCTTTGAAATTGAATGTTATATTCAGTCTCTGCAAAGATATTTCAAAAGAAAAAATTACGATCGAAACGATTTTTAAATTCATTATATTAATTTAAGCAAACAATAAATGTAAACTATATTTTAAAGAAGATGACATAAAAGTAAAAACATTTCGGAAAAATAATAAATAAAACTGGAAATTGAATAAACGCTCTGTTAGTTTTTCATAATTAAAACTGAAATAAATGCTTTCCTTATTATTTTAGCTCGTGTTCTTATTAAATTGAAGAGAATTTAAACTTCTTATTGAACTTCAACAGCTTTAATCTTAACACTTCCCCTGTCTCCCTCTAACTATGTTGCGACAATTAATGTTTGAAGGGAAGCAGGATTAAAAAAGTGAAAAAAAAGGAGTTTTATTTCTCAGAAAAGAATGAATCTACTCCCGGAAAGAGGGAAAAAAACTGGTGCCTTTAATGAAAATTGCGGCCAGAAATGAAGAAATAAATTTGAACGTAGCACTACTCTGTAAACTCAAGAGTAAGTACACTTTTCTTTCTTTTCTCTCCTTTCTTTTTTTTAGTGATGACCCCTTCCAATATATTAATAAAGTCGGCACTTATCTGGGAGCCTCTAGCGAGAAATTTGCAGACAATCTATTAATTACCAGCAGACGCTGAAAGTTAACGGTAAATGATTGCATTAGTCAGTGTCAAGGGAAAAACGTCTAGAAAGAATTTTCTATAGGACAAAGTGGAGAAAAATATTTCTTCCTTTATCTATCGCTTAAAGGATAAAAATGACAAAGGGGGAAAATATGGAAATGATAGGGAGAGAAAGAGGAAGGCGTCACTAACTTTATAATATATGTTCATGCAAAGTTCTCAGAAAACAAATTGAAAATAAAAAAGAAAGAGTTAAAGCACAAGAGAGGGACTTGTTATTTTTCCTTATCACTAACACAGCTAAAATAGGGAGAATTTATATGCAAAATTGAAAGGAATTTTCACATAAAATGTTTGAATATCGTTTGAAAATAATTTATGAAGGCTCTATTAACAAGTCAAATCATTATTTCTTATGCTTGATTAGGTGGCTTTGGTTGGAACCATCCGAAACTGTACACGGAACTCTTTCTTTGCGCGCAAGTATACTTTAGAAGTGATGGCGTTGCGCGGTAGCAGTAGCGGAAATGAAAAAAAATAAAAACATAGCATTAAAGGGGAAGCAAAATCGTTTACGGCGGTCGCCAAAGAATTGCAGTTGCAGTAGTGTTATTAAGCACAACATCTCAAATTTTGCTGTACAATTATTCGTCTCGAAATAATTTATAAGATGAGGTAAGCACTGCAATATATTTTAATTATAAATCACTGCGATATATTCTCCCTCACCAACGGTATTCGTATTCTCGGCTGCCTCATTAGATCGACAGCCTTGCCATCGTTTCACGTGCGAATACATGACGTCGTCCCGGAAAATTGACCAAGATTACCGATTTAATTAAGGAAATAGTTATTAATTACAATACAGAATTTTTTTATAGGATGGTAATTAGCTAATTTTAATAATTTATTTTTAAAAAATTCAAAGTTCGTTTAAAAACTTCAGTATGCATTCAATTGTCATCTGCTGCTCCTTCGTACAAAGTGTCCCAAAAATGTGCGACGATTTGAAAAATCGAATAACGAAAAACGGAAGGCAATAGAAATGTACGTTTTGCTGCGTTCTGCTTAGGAAACCAGGGAATTTATTCGTACCAACTTTCAAAATTACTTATAAATTTTGTCAACAGATGTCGCTGCTGCGTCTTGAACTTGATAACAGTTCTCAAACACAACTACAGGATATATTTAGCCGCGATTCATGTTAACTACCCTTCCCGCCCGCAGCAAATCCCATTCCGGGAACTTTTGGATCACACCTCATGTGAACGTGTGCACCATTCGTCGCGCAGAGGACTTCACGGCAATATTCAAGAAATTAATAAATGAAAAGTAGAATTAATGCTCCAAGAATAAGATAATGATATCAATGGGAAAAAAGGAAAGGAAAAATTCCGCGACCTGGATTCGAACCAGGGACCACGAATATCAAGCTCGTAGCCAGCCAAAATGATTGACGTTAACTGACATTTTGGCCGTGTTCCCAAAAAGATAGGACATGTGTGCATATAATAACTTTTTATTTATTTTTTGATGCTCTATTCGAATCTGAAGTCAAAATCAAAGAATACGAAAAAAACATGAGTGACGGAACGACTAACTTCGCCATTACAGTAAAGAAGTTTTTAATTAAGGCAGTACCACGCACTGTTCTTTCATATCCACTTATACAAGTTGATTCAAAATTCAATGTACAAACTTTTAGGCGAGGTAGTAGGGGTGATTCTAAGTTCATATTAACATGGGTCCTCATTGGAACGATAACTGAGATATGAAATAAAAACGCCGCCATCCAGATCAACAAGTTAATAACTCGGGTACTGTACCATCTAGGATGATGAAATTTGGTGGGATAATAGGGTACTTAAAACTGTGCATACCGTTAAAATTTGATCGAATTTCAGCGTGCAGTTTCCGAGTTACGCACTCAACATCGTAACACGTGCTGGTTAGTACTCGCATGTGAGCACTGTTACGATTTTGAATGCGTAGCTCGGAAACTACTTGTTGGAATTCATTCAAATTTTAACATTATACACAATTTTATGTACCCTATTATTCTTCCAAGTTTCATCATCCTAGATGTTGTAGAAAGTGTATTATTAACTTGTTGATCTTAGTGGCGGCATTTTTATTTCTGTTCATATCCCAGTTAGCATTCAAAATCGGACCCATGGTCATATGAACTTTTTTGCTTAGAACCACCCCTACTACCTCCCCTAAAAGTTTGTACATTTAATTTTGAATCACCCTGTATACCCTCACAATCATTATTAACCCATTCACACACAAAATCTAATTCACTCACCCATAAATACTATCGAATACAGATAAATAATTAAATATATACTGGAGATGACCTCCAAACATGATGTAATAATTTTTCTATCGAAAAATGGAAGGAAAAATTCTGCGACCTGGATTCGAGCCAGGAACCTCGACTATCATCATGGTCGACACCTCTATCCAATCTTTCGAAAAATGGAAAAATTATTACTATCGAATACATTTACCCATTCATATTTTCATATTTAAATTCCTGAGAAACTTTTAAAGTTAGTTTTGGTAAGGATAACTTGCACATTTTCATCTGGTTTCCCATGACATCAATATTCCGCTACTTTAATGGTTCTTGTAACCTTGGCAGCAATAAATCTTGCTGTTGTGTCCCTGATTTATCTTTTAAACTCCTTAATATACGTAACTTCCGGTACGTTACTTAGTGTACCGGTACTGTCTCACTTGAAATGCCCAACTCTCTCGCCAAATTTCAGGCAGGCCAGGTGATCGAGAGAGTTGGGGCTTTTCATTTCTCAAGTTATCTGTTTGCGGGATTCGAATTCCGGTGAAGTTATAGATGCCAGTATTTGTTCAGACTGTTTTAATATATCAATAACGAGAAATGTTCTGAACTTGTAAAACAGAATTCCCGTGTGAAAAAGGCGCAAATGATCTACAGTAGATATTGACGCGCCCAAAATCGAGATTTGCTTTACATATTATTGGAGATTAAAATTATAAATGCTTAAATAAATAAATGGACAAGTGTGAGTCGAACTCGCGTGGAGAGGGTTCCGTACGGTGAATATGTTATCTACCATGTTTTTTTTTAAGTCTGACCCAAATTTGTAAAAAAAAGTATGTATGGTACCGGACTGTAGAGGGAAATTGCTGAATATATTGCCTATTGCTGAATTCTGTCTTGTCGTATATTCTTGAATACGTGGAGTAAGACCAAGTGATAGAAAGTATTCTGATATTTCATTTTTTGATTTGTCCTTAAAATTAATATTGAAGCCTCCTGCTATAATAATCTTTTCGTGTGCACTGATAGCATTCTTAATGCATTCGACAGCAATTTTAAGAAGGCATTTTGGTGATTTATATACGGTTAAGAATTGAACACCAAATACTTTGAATTGGAGGCATTCACAATGCCCACCCCCTGGACTATCTACAAATAAAACCTGAAGAATTGACCGACCGACCGACTTTGCGAATAGAGTAACGATTTTTTAATTAATTAACATCGTTCTGGCAATGCAGTACTACACATTCGCAACTGGTTTTTATTAAAATTTAAATAAAAATTAAATTTAATTTAAGAATTTAAAATAGCTAAAATTACTTATTTAGGATTTCAATTTGATTGTCCTACTGTATTTAGTCTAGCGCGAATTCTTTTTAATGATAATAGATATATTAAAAAACCTAGCTAACGTTGGCTGCGAGTAAAAAAACTATGACATCAGTATTTTCTCGGAATTTAACAATCAATGTTTTTTCGTTTGTTGGAAACAATAAAGGTTGGATTGCTCGGCACGGGCATGGAGCAGGAGATTTTCTCTTTAGGAGGTGTTGCATGGAGCAAGAGAAGTTAGCATTTTATACAACGTGTCCCAAAACTCAACGATAAGCTTGTACCTACGAATC
>JAHWFO010061024.1:1021341-1118830 GCA_023313115.1 Rhysida immarginata | reverse complement strand
TTTCCTTTTTCTTTCGTGCCGGGCATTATAGGACACACATTGCTGAATAAAAAATGTTTGTTTTAGTATCTCTATCTACTAAATTTTTCTGTAACACCCTGTATATAGATTAGCCAAAAGTTTCATGACATTATATCAAGTATGGCAAAGCTTGGCGAACCATGAATCTTTATTACTGTTTCATGCAATCCCAAGTGGCCTGATATTACACGAATACTAGGAACTGGAGAGTGATTAATGAAAGATCTGAATTAATCATTAAACGGGGGCCCACTTTGCCTTATATCTAAAACTTTAAATACGAAACTTTAAATTATATTTTAATGTTTGGACATTAAATTTTTGAGGACATTAGCTTCTTAGACATGAGTAGAGACAAAAGTTTATACTATAAATAGGGTTAGGGGGGCATGGGGTGTTAATCAGGGTTTACTTTGTTTCATATTCCTATTGGGAAATACAAGACATATGCCAAATACATTAAATAGTACTTCCTTTCTATTAAATAGCATTTCAAGTATTTTTAAATATAAAATTAAGGAAACCTTATATAATATAAAATAAATCACTACACTATTTGGATATGTCCCATTTTTAACGCCATATACCAATTTAACTTGTTTATAAAAAAATAAGTTTGTTTTCCTTTTTCTTAGCTTTAGGGCCATTTTCTCTTTGATATGTTGCTCGGATTCAAGCTGTTTGTCTTCTTTTGATTGCTTTACCATTTATAGGAAATGACTTTCTATTGTTTCTCAAGTCTCCGCCATAAGTAGCGTAGGAAGAAAAAAAAGGAAACGGAACGAATCACAACTAACAACCGGAAAAAAAATAATGTACAAAGGGATCGTAAGGGGAGAAAAAGCATTTCAATTTTCTCCTCACATTCGCTTTTTTGACTCCATAATCGATTCCCTAACATCAGCTTCTTTCCCCTTTCTCCCTCTTCTCGTTCTTACCTGGAGGATCTCAAATGGAGAGACGGATGCAACAACAAAACAAGATTGATGACGTCGGTGCTCTCCACTATTGGTAACTCATTTAAAACCTCCTGCTGCAGCCCCATCCACTGAGCGTTCTTCCTCTTATCTCCGCGTGGGCTCGCGCTTTTGTGCAGTTCCACCACTTGATGCGGAGGAAAAAGCACGCAGCGAATAGTTACCACCATCGCTTGGAATTCTGCCATTTCAAACTTTCTCTCTTCGATGGTGATAATATAGCACATACCCTTAATAGTAGCGCACTAAAGGAATCCACCCAATAAGCCACAAACACTGGTAAACACGTACAAAATCTTTAGTAAATTAAAAAAAATATATAAATTATATTGTAACGGCTTTGGAGGAACACCGAAACTGTTCTTTGGTGACCCAAAACCAAGGTTGATAAAAAAAGATTAAAGAAAAGATAAAAATAGCAATGAAGTTTGAGAAGTAATAAGGTGATGGTAACTCCCAGAATATCATCTATTGATAAACGACTGAAAAGATCCATTATGCCATAGTAAGTAAATATGAATGATGCCGAGTCATAAAAAAAGAAGGAAGATTTAAAATTTGAAAGAGACGGGCTGAAGATATTTAATATTATACTTGTTAAAAAAAACAAGTGTCTTTTAAAAGAAGTGATCGAATTTTGGTATGGGATTTAAAAAAAAAGTGCACACTACGAATGACAGAACACGTAAAACCAAATAAAAAAATCAACAATGTAGTTATTAAAATGTTTGTATAAGAATAAAATATCAATATTATTTAAAAAGGAAAGGATTGAGTAACTCCAAGATCCTTGTCCAAGTCCAGTTAACTGAAGTACCAAAAATCATGGGTGCGTCGTATGGAAATTTCAAAGAGTCGCTTGCATCGCGTAAAATGTGTATATATAAGTAAAGCGGTATCAGTGCTATCACTTCGATTATTAGGAGTCATCTGAAACATCTTGCAACGTAATTATGACTACCCAACGAGAAGTATCAGCGTTTATACGTAGAATGATATATGGAGCTAGACGCATTGTCTTCCATCACGGGTAGTGGCCACCACGACTGCTAAATGCTCGTGGCCAGCAACATCTGAACAGAATGGTCCTTCGTAACAGACATACGTTACTACGTCAATTTACACCCACATTCAATGGGGGAGGGCATAAAAGAAATTTGGTAGGAAATTTGGCACTGATTAGCAGCAAAAGATCGGTAAGAGCGTTTTTACTCACACAGCCTGCCGTCGCCAACATATTCATTGGATCTTAGATGACTGGAACCATAGGCGCAGACCCCGAGTGTGGCGCAGACCCCGTGAGGCATGGATTCAAGTTGTCAGGAAGGCATTGTGCAAGCTGGTGGTGGCTATATCATTGTGTGGGGCGTGTTTACATGTCAGGGTTTGGGTCCTCTGATCAAACTGGACCTACTATTGAAAGGGAATCAAATTATGCCCAGCTGCTTGTTGGCCAATTGCAGCTCTTCATAGATTCATGTACTTTGAGAAAGACAGGATGTTCCAGAAGGACAACGCGTCATATCACCAGGCCAATATTACTTCCGATTGATTTGAGGAGCATTCTAAACAATTCCAACGAATGAATTGGCCACCTTGATCACCAGGCATGAACTTCATCGAACATATTTGGGATATTATCGAACGATCCATTTGTGCACAAGAACCTGTACCTGCAACACTCATCTCACCTAACCTAAGCTAACCTAACCTAACTTCGCGCAATTACAGGCAGTTTTCCAGACTGCATGGGTGAACATCTCTTCAGAGGACTTCCGCCGACTGGCACAGTCCACGCATGTTGAGTTGCTGCATTTCGTCCTAAATATTGGAAATCACACAATATTGAATAGGCGTCCGATGATTTTTGGCACTTCAGTTTAAGTAAGCAGGATGTATACGTTGAGCTTCACTCTCATGACGTTTCCAGATAAGCACAATTGCTGTACTGAATGCAATCGATATGTATGCATTTACAATGATGACAACTAATGCATCCATCATTCTGCAGCGTCATCTGCGCTGTCTTCGTTCTTTTACGGCAATGTTGCCATTACTTTATTAAGTAGCGGAGCACTTATTGGTTTCACAATATCCGTCCGTCTGTCCGTCCCCTTCACATTTTTTGACATAGCAGGTTGACTCGGAACATAGCTTACCACAGGCATACCTACTTCACTATTTAATTTGGTTTGGATTGACCCATATGGGTCGGAGTTACTGGGGGGGAGGGGGGGAATTAGAGGGGACCAAGTGATCTACGTAGTGTTTGAACTCAGGGCTTCCGGTACTTTCCTATACCGTTCTTAGGGGGATTAATTTTTTGTTTACAATTCTTGTATAACTTACATACTAAAGGGAGAACACAATGGTCAACTAGATTGAAAAGAGTGTGTGCCTATAAATTTAAGCAAACGAATAGAGCCTTCTTTCTTGTACGAATTAAAAAAAATGAGATATGATATTTTTAATGTCAGACAGAAAAAATAAGCAAAGCAGATTCAAAAGAAGACTCTTAAGCGATCCTTCAATTTTATAAAAGCAACTAGAAGGAATGTCATATCTGTGAACAGTAAATGAGTATTACGTATATCTGTCACTTGATAAAAGACTAGTTTTTTTAAAAATAGCGAGGTCTCATCCGCGCGATTATACTACTTATTAATTGGTAAAAGCGTGGCGGGATTCCGCTATTATGAGAGATGCTTCTATCGAGCTCGAAGAGCGATGCGCCCCCACTCCTTTCTCTATCTCTCACCGTGACCTGGATTTTTCCTACCGTTTATCCCATTAATATCTTCACGTTATGTTTAGAGCATTAATTCCAGTTTAAATTGATTACTTTCGAATGAATTTTCATCAGATTTCTGATATAAACGGTAGAGGTGCCAGAAACTGTGGACATTGATCGACATAACAAACAAGGAGAAAACACTATTCCAAGACAAAGAATAGTGTTTTATCCTTGATTATTGTGTAGATTTCTGATAGTTTGGTAAGAAGGAATTACCGATTTGCGAGACGGGTGCCTGCCCTATCATTGAGCTTTCACCTTGACTAACTTGTACTCTTTAGGCTACTTGGAGATTGCTTTGCTGTCCCGTGTTCGCGATAACCATTTGGTAGAGGCAATGAGCGTGATACTCGTGGTCCCTGTTCGAATCAAGATCGCGGAATTTTACCTGCCTGTTTTTCCATTAACGTAGCAATTTATTTATTCTGAGTTATTCTGTTGTAAATAGATAGTTGTCACTCTTAAAATTCTAACATACCCTCGTATACAAGCTTGCCCGACACCGTATTGAGATAGTCCTTGGCTACATCGTAGATTGCTTAAAATTGGTGTGATTATCTAGACTGCTTTTCGAAAAAGAAAAACGTTGAAAAAGACGTCGGGTTTATAAACTGCCTTAGCTATGGAGAGATCTGAAGCTCTTCAGTAACGACTATTTAAATACCGTCGCTGATCAGATGTAACCTGACATGGTCGCTGTTTTCCAGGGAGAAAGGAACTTTCAACAGAACAATGTTCCATTTTGCAAGGTCAGAATTATCAACGTGTGGTTAGAATAATATACGGCCGATATTAGAATGGTCAATTTTGAGCTAGCACAGTCACTCAGTTTCAAACCAATCAAAATCTTTGGGACGAATTGGAATGAGCGGTCCGACAGACACACACGCTACCAATTACTGCTGAGCAACTTTAGACTGCAAAACAGTCGTTATGGACCAGTATTCCTGCGGAATATATTTCAAGCGCCCTATGGGATTAATGCCTAGAATAATCCCAAGAAGTTCTGAGATATATGGAGGAACAACCACGGATAAGGTAAAAATTTCTATTTTATCCGTAGGAGCATAATCCCGTATTAGACGGGATTCCTAGTAAATTGGCAGTGAGTGTATAATCTTAAGATTATAACAATAGGAATAAAGATTTCAATAAAATCTTGTTACTTTCCAAGAAGGAATTTTAGCTGTGAAGCAGGAATACATTTATTAATTTATTACTAGCAATTCAACTAAAATCAGAAAATGATTTTTAAATTATTACATAAATGGGTATATTGAGTAAATGAGAACATGATACAGCTGGATCACGGTTAGTCAGTACACATTCATGATTAGGCGCGTCCCATTACATAATCCTTTACCAGGGTTCAAATTTCTTAAAACGACATCGGATGAACAACAAAACGAATGGCTTCATATTGCTTTTACTATGACGGTTTGACACAATATTCTGTTGACACTTGTTTAAATAACATTATTATTAGATTTTAATTTCAATCACGGTCTAGAATATAATGGCCCGAAAGCTACATTGCTAATCAACCAATCACGAGTTTTGAAGAAGCAAACAGACATCAACGATTAATCAAGAGTCGGAAGATGAGCAATCGTGCGTCGACACAGCATGAAAGTAACCGTGTATATATTCTTTCTTGACGAATCGATTGTTATATGACACGCCATTATCTTGGTATTCTTTACGGTCACTGTTTTAGCACGTGAATTCGACTTAAAGGGGTCCAAGAAAAATCCTGAAAAGTTGATATACCCGAGCTAAGACCTTGATGGTCCTATTTCTGAAAACAGAATTTGAAAAGTTAATCCGTTTTCAAGTTATTGTACGGCCGACCAGATAAACATACAGACTAAGCGTGCATTCTTATAAGTATAAGGGTCGTACAAATGAAAACGTAAAATTGTGTGGGGGGAAAAAAGACGACGTATAGGATCGTAACTTTCTGTTTTCAACAATTGCGAAACCCTAGGTGCAAATTGGACAGTAGGTTGCAACTGTTGCATCACGTGAGAAAGAGCGATAGATCGCGCTTCGAAGCTCTGCGAATGAACGCTTCATCCAAACAACAAAATGGAGTCAACGAAACAGGAACAGAGCAGTAATTCGTTTTTTGACATGTGAAGCACGGAGAAGGTGATGTTGACCGTGTTTTTTGATCGCAAAGGCCCGATTTTACTGGACTTTTTGAAAACGGCACCACAGTTAACGCAGCACGAAACATGGGGAAACATTGAAGGCACTGCGTGCGGCCATCAAATGCAAGCGTCTTGGACTTCTTACAGAAGGAGTCCTTCTTCTCCACGACAACGCGCGTCCTCATACCTCGAAAGCAACGGTAGACCTCATCAGAAAGTTCAACTAGGAAGCAATGCAGCATCCACCTTAAAGCCCTGACTTATTCCCATGTGACTTTCATGTGTTTGGGGATCTCAAGACAATCTGAAAGGTCGCAGGTTTCAGTCGGACGATAAAGTGAATGAAGAGGTTTTGGAATGGTTCCAAACGCAACCGAAAGACTTCTTGCATAAAGGAATTCCACGCCTTGTTACACAGTGGGATAAATGCCTTAACGCATTTGGAGAATATTTTTAAATTCCTTGTATACACTTTGGATAAAAAAAATAATTTTCGTTTTCATTTGTACGACCCTTATAGCTTTTTCCTAAAGCTTCTAATAATGAACTTTTCTTTTCGTTCATTGAAAAATTAAATAAGTGGCTCAGTTATCGTAAGTTCCATTGATCGATAAAGAAAAAGAATGTGAATAAAAAAGTAAGAAAGAAAAATTACCCTATATGCAAAAAAAATTGTTCGGATATCATAAAAAAATTGTTCGGATAAAAAATAATTTACATGCGCTTCCGTATGGGCCCATCTTTGGCTGCAATCATGACCGACTGGGCATGTCCTCAATCAATTCCTGATAACTTCTGGCTGGTATGCTCTTCCATATGTCCTTTTTTAAAGTAAAACTGGTGAAATTTAAATTGAAAATTAGGTTATAAGTGATTACTTATAGTAATATTTGTTGCAATTAATAATAGCCCCACATTTATGTGTGCAAATGGTCTAGGTCGCTTTAGAGTAGATGAAGAACATCAAAATAATTTTTCAGGTATTTTCTGTACACATTTGTGTATACGAGGTATTCCGTATATCATTAAAGGTTATATTATCGAAAAACAATTAATTTTAAACTGTCCAAAGTAAATGTGCTAATTGACATGTTATTCAGTCTATTCATTAATCAAAGTTGAGTTTATCTATTTTTCATTAAATTTACTTGTTCTACAGGAGGGCGTTTTTTTTTTATATTTACCCCAAAAGTAGCAGTTTAATTAGAAAAATACAACAACTGAACAGACATTAGAAATTATTTTTCATCTCGTCACAAATATAATCAACACTCATGTCCACTTGCATGTACAATTCGAGAACAAAGTCATTTAAATCCACTATTTCCTAACGCAATAATAAACTGGATTCATCTTGATCGAGACCCAACTGTTGAATTCGATTACTTTATAATTTAAAATCACTTTTGATGTCATTACATACAGGTTCCTTCTTCTCTTATAGATGAAGAGGAGAGTTCCTTTTTTTTTTTTTTTTAATCTTTTTTATTGCAACCGGGGGATTGAACATTGGGTAATTCACTGCTTGAGCCGAAATTCACGAAGGAGACAAGAGGAGTGAATTTTCCACCGAAGCAATTACAGAGAGTTCCATAAGGGTTCTGGCTTCATCCGGTTGTGCTTGGATTTCTAAAGAGCACGAATAAGAGTGTGAGTAAGAATCTGATCTCGAGTGGAGGAAATAAAGAGAGCGAGAGGGTGGCCCTGGAAAATATAAGCGAGAGGCCTGTGCAAAGAACAATTTTCCCGCCGTCCTCCGCCTGAATGGCTCCCCAAAGATCCATATTGCAGCCGTGCCAGCAGGTGTACTAATAAAGTGGCACTAATCTCTCGGGAGGCAGAAGGAGGAAAATGAGATAGGGAAAGTTGATTTTCTTTTAAACGAACAGTGAATTACACGTTAAGAATATAATGAAAGAAGTCCCCTGGTCTTGGCCAAGAGAGCCTACAGCTCTTTCAGTATAAAACGAAAAAATAAATAAATAAACGCGAAATTGGGTAAAGGAAAAAAAATTCAACATTCTTCTTCCTTCTCTACATTGCCCTGTGATAGCGCAAAGGTTTATTAAATTTGGGACAAATAAACGACTGGTTATTTAAAAAATAAACAGTCGCTTATTTTAAAATTGTTTGTAACAAGTTACCAACTGTTTTAATATAACAAATAACTTATAGTAAACGAGAAAGGAAAATCCCAGCTCTATATTTGTTGATTGGTTAAAAATTGCTCAAGTATAAATGGAGTCAGAGCTTTATATTCTGTGACATTATGAGAATAAAATAAAATTATATTAACCCATCTGTTTCTGCTTTTACTTATTGCCTATATAAAAGCAAATAAAGTAACACCATGTAATTATATCTAATTCAATGTCTACTCTTTTAATAATTATGGACATCAAGAAACCAGTCAAAATCAATGCAACTTCTAGATGTTACTACACTTTGAGATTTTCATCCCTCTTAATTTTGTTTTGGAGGAACACAAAATTATTTCTGGTCACGGACATCCGTGTATTAAATGTTGCACTATGAGAAGTCTTTAAAAACCAGAATGGGATGATATAGGCCTTAGAATAAATGGTGACGACTTCGTCCTTATTAGCAGCAAGAAAATAAATCTGCAGAAAATGAATCTGAAGTAAACGAAAGTTATGTTCAATACGTTTGCAACGAAGAAACAAATCATGAACACTGGCACTGACTTAGAAAAAGTACAAAGTTACCTGCATCTTGGGACAAAAAATAAATAAGTACTATAACCGAAATCAACAAATGAATCAAAATAAGATGGAACAATTTCGAGAATAATTAGTTTAATCCTTAAAAGTAACATGCCCCTATGCCTGAAAAGGAAAGTCTTCAATCCGTGTGCGCTACCAACCCTCACTTATGGAGCAGAAACATGGACAGTAAACAGCAAAGTGGTCCAACCACTACAAACCAAAAGCATGGAACGATGTATGCTAAGTATCACAAGGGGGCACAAAAACCGGGCTACTTGGATTCGAGAAAAAATGACAGTGTTCGACGGCGTAAAATGGATACGACAACTCAAATGACAATGGGCCGGACTCATTGCCAGAATACAAGACAACAGATGGACTCATCAATCTCGACTGGCATCAACGAAATGTTAAAAGACTACGACCTCGTACTAGATGGAACAATGATATCAGGAAACAGGTCAATTAGAAAATCCAAGGCCAAGGCAGAGTACAATGGACACGCTTAGAGAGGACATACACTGAATGGCCAATTTATTGTGACCACCTCCTCACTCCTTCGTTGAGCCATCTTTTGCGTTTATTACTGCGTCAATTCTACTTGGCATGGACTCCATGAGATGTTGAGAGGTGGTTTCTGCCAAAATTTGCTCTACTGTAGCCCTTCTGTTGTCTTTTACAATACTAGACGCTCTCTGTTCTGCCCGGGCATTCACTAGTCAATGATAACCACAAGTTGCACGTTGAGGCCCAGTTTTTTGGCTGACAATCCAGTCTTTAATCACTTTAACAACAGCTGCTATTGAACATTTCACAAATGTGTCGGTTTCTTTGATACTCGCTTCACGAACCCAAGCTTCTACGATCATCCCACGTTCAAAGTCTGTGAAATCGTGTTGTTTACCCTATCTTCACAAACAAATCACTTCTACTATCGGAGTAAGCACTATGTTTTCCTTTTTTTCTATCAGTCTGGCCCTATAGTGACAAGGGCGTCACGGCATAGCTAATTTGCTTTAAACCGTCAGGTGGTCATAATAAATTGGCCACTCATTGTATATCCTGCAGTGGATTGAAAAACGAGGAATATGATGATAATACAATGAATTCAGTAAAAATAAATATTGGCTACACCTCGTAATACAAGCAAGGCAATAAAGAGTGGCATATTAGCAGCCATGAGTGTGTTTGCGAAGATGGGAGATATCAAATTCTACTTCGAAATCTACATCAAGACATTAGAGAGCGAGAGAGAGAGAGGGCAGCGCCTAGCGGATATTCATATGTTATGAAGCGACTTAAGCCTATCTCTTAGCTAGTGCAGAAACGTATTTTTTTTGTTAATAATATCAACATCCGAACTGATTTTATTGTTTTTCTTCTATTTTGGCTACGTAATTTATAAACTTCAAATGACCAAGATAGAAGGGTTTTAATGGAAACTTTTTAGATTTTATGTCAAAATTGAAAATTGGATCCATTAGCTTGGGATCGGGCAATTTTATTTCCATCAGGATACAAGCTCTTAAAAATACACACTAGAATAGTAAACCATACTAAAAAAATATATGTATACGAGGTGCATTCATATAGTCATTACAAACAACATGAAAGAACAATCGCTTTTGAAAATGTGTGGTGCCACTGGGATACAAAACATCCCTCGGGTGCTGGAGGATACAAAGCGGCGTTTGGTGCAGTAACGCTAAACGCCGCCAGAGCGCCGAAAGCAACATGGCGTAGCCCATCGGAAAATTGCAGGTGTGAGCCGTTATAAGGTTCCTCTATTTGAAGGAGAACAACGCATTCGTCCATAGTGAGAAGTCGCTCGAAAAAATCGACCGGGTCAGCCTGACACAGCTTCAAAAGCTCTGCACATCATACCGTACCTAGGTTGAATGAAAAAGCGCTACTGGTAAAATTGTTCTGTTTCTGCGGTTACGGCACATTGTTGAACATAAGGGGGGGGGGAATATTGAGCAGTTGTAATGCTACTTTATTATATTATTTCACATTGATAAAGCATATGAAATGTGTTTATGTAAAGCTCTATATATATACAAGTGTGGACAACTGACGCCATTTTTGGCCTTTTCGTAGGTTCACTCACTATAGAGTGCTTATTCAAATTTGAAAACCACTAGTTTTTTATGTAATTTATGTATATTTACGATGAGCATTAAATTGTATAAAAAACGAGTGATTTTTGAGAATTTTAATAAGCAGTTGAGCCTACGAAAAGGCCAAAAATGGCGACAATGGCTTCAGTTGTCCATACTTGTATATATAGCTTTATGTTTATGAGTAATACAGCGCCAGCTATCGACGGATTTTTGTGCTAAAATTTTTTATTTAATAAATGTCAAGCGCATCATTTGAAATATCTGTAGTTCAAATTTTATCTCATTTTGACCAATAGAACGCATTCTACAGCCCTCCGAAGTGGATAACTTATTTCTTGCTAACCCTGTACATGGTTTTCGATGCTTGAATTAGGATAGATAAAGTTTTGAATATTATCCGAAACAGTTCTACATCAGAGGCATTTCTTTAGGTATCGTTAAAGAATAAGGTAGAATGAGCAGAAAATCAAGATGGGCCAACATTCAACATTCTGATAGATTTGTACTTCTTATAGCCTACCGTTTGGCAAGAGCTTAGCTAATAGGAACGATTCTTACCCTAACATTTCACTCTTTAGGCTAAATTTTTTCTCGCTTTAAGTTTTTTTCCCCTTCTTTGTCATATGCCTAGTTCACACATGAACAGAATACTAGAGCTGTGTATGTTTTAGAAGAGTAAGTTTGCAAACTCTGGTTTTCATCGTTCCCATTTTGAATCAAGTTTTTTCAAAATTATGTAAAGTTTTACTAGAGACGATTATAATTGTCTGGGCTGGTTTAGCATGATGGCAGCTTCTAAATGGCAGATTTTGTCTTCATTCAAAGGCCTTTATCTCTGCCTTTCAATTGTCGGCAGCCATTTTTCTCGAGGAGCACTTGAAATGGTAATGTGGGAAATGTTCTTGGTCTTGTGGTTAGAAATTATCACTTTATAGTTCCTTCCATTCTGTAATTTTACTTTTTTGTCCATTATAGAAACCTAAAATATGGCCATATGATGGTTATTCCTTTTCAAATAGACTTGCAATTGAAAACCGAGTTTGATACAAGGGCATATCAATTAGTACGCATAATAAATATTTTATAGGTTTAATTTTAACTAAATATACAAACCAAACAATATTGACAATGTAGCTATACAGTTCCCACTTTTTCACGTAAATACATAGAGAACATATTTCTCCCATCGTGGTACCAATTTCATTAAGCCATCTGCGTGAAAGTAAGTTTTCTGGTTGTCAAACCACTTGCGGACGGGCGATTTCAAGTCCTCGTCAGAATCAACCGTTAACATGAGACCAAATAGATGAACGTCAGAGGGAGCAAGGTCTAAACTATAGTATAAGCCTCGGTGGCTCAGTGGTTGCGTGATCGCCTCTCATGCCCGAGGACGCGGGTTCGACCCCGGCCGAGGATGACGAGGATTTTTTCAGGGGGAAAATCCTGAGATCACGCACTTCCTTCGGAAAGAAAGTAAAGCCGTTAGTCCCGTGTAGTCGTTTGCCGGCTGCACGTTAAAGAACCCTTGCGAGGCAAACTTTGCGGCCCCTATAACGCCGTCCTGAAATGGCCATAGCAGTTGAAAAGGACGTTAATACCAAATAAACCAAATCAAACCAAACCTAAACTATAGGGAGGTGGATGCTGAAGGACCTCCCAGCTATATCCGGCAATGCAACATTTCGCTTCTCTTAGACAGTAGATGAAGACAGCAGACACGCCATTTTTGTTTTGCAGTTCACAATTTTGCCCCAAAGCGGAACAGCAACGCTGAGCGCACTTTTCTGTAGCGTCATCTTTAGACGTTGTTTTAGTCAAATCTCAACGTATTTGGGTAAATAACAAATAATCGTGCGTGATTATTTCAAGCTCCTCAAAAATAAAGCTTACGGAAAATGCAGGATTTAAACAGTTTTGATTTTTCATTGTAGTCATTTTCCCCACTTCAAATATGCAACATGGCTTATAGTGGACCATATTGAACGTTAATAAAAGATATCCTACAAAGTCCATATAAGTTATGAAGTTTACATTTACATATATTTCTGGCTATGATTTCTTGCCATTGCTCAATAAAATGACATTATAAAAACAACATTCTTCTTTTCTGGCGGTTCTCTCTTTTATCATGAATGTATCTCCAGAAATCTTACTTTTTTATACCTCAGAGAACCATTCCACTTGTTTTATTACCCATCAAAGCCTGATATTCTTTTTCTACTTGCGTAGCACGTCCTTTCAAAGGTGAATTCTCCTATTACAGGTAGCTGTCATCATATTTTATACCATATATACGATTGCATTTGTCATTCGTTAGGTGCTTTAAACAAGAATTAAGAACACTCGAAAGTTCTTAACAATATTCTGCCAGCTATAATTGAAGTTAGTTTAATTAATCTAAGTTTGTGAAATGCATAATATTGTAACTGAAGTTTTTAGAATCCGTTTAGGCGTTTACTTATGAGCTGTTAATAACCTGTGCTGGGAAGATAAGGAGAAAGTGAATTTTACTGAACGATTGTCACATTAGCTTGCATATCATTTGTACTTCGAAAAATACAGTTAAATTGTAAGGAATAAAAATAAAAAAAATCAAGAATTTAATTACTTAAGACTAAACGAAAAACTAAATGCTATAATAATAATAACAAATACAGGGTGCCTCAAAAAATGTACTAACACTTTGAATGAATATAAAAACATTATTTATGAGCATAGAGACAAGTTTAAAGGCTTGAATTACAGATGTATTTAAGAATCATGTTCGCAAATGTTCAAGTTGATGACCTACATTAGTTACACCTGAAAAAGCAAAGTTTTAGTACATTTTTTGAGACACCCTGTACATGTAATTCTTCGCTGAATTCAAAATCTTTTGAAATACAGTACTCCCTTATGTTATTGTAAATTATTTGTGTAGTTTGAAAAAAACGTTAAGAATAAATAAAATTACAGTAACTGACGAATGATAATTCTACTTCGTATCACGTATGAATATACGAGGTTTGCTTTTTTTTTCTGACTTGCTGAAGTAAATTGCAAACTATGTAAAACATTAAAAAGTTTTATTACGAAAACAGAAGTTATTTTCTAACTGCAAAACGTGCTTACTCTTTCATTTTTTGAGCGTATTCTTGGGGGAAAACAGCTTCCATTTTGATGTTTATGCTCTTTTTAAACGGTCAATCAAAAGAGGTCGTCAAGAATGTATCTTTGTTTACGGCCCTCCTAATAACCGACCTCACTGGAGAATATCGACTTTCATCTTCCTTCCCCTCGTGGTGTCTGGGGCTTGTTTTTTATCCTTTAAACCTAGTGACTGAGTCTCCTCACGCTTATTACTTCCTTCATTTCTCTCTTTTTTCCCTTCCCATCGCCCTTTTTAGCATATATGTGTGAAAGAATATGTGTGCCAACGCGCGACCATCTACGTAATAAAAAGCACCACATTAGAACAACCCAGCGTTTTGCAAGTTTCATCAACATATTGTAATTTTTTTCTCCCCCCTAACATATGAGAAGACATAATTCTTCGTCCTATCTCTGCTGAGGGGGTGTTGCACTTTGGGAGCACGGCAGGCGACGTTCTCTTCTACCGGAGAATCAAACGGCGTCACTCTCCGCTTCCCAGCTGCATTACTACTTATCACCAACTCCCGAGTGACCAATAAGGAAGGAAGATTGCACCAGGGCTCTAATGGCCGCTTCTTCGGGTCTCTCCGGAGAGGACCGACAGGGACTCGGGCTCGTTCTCTCCCTACATTTTTACCGTCCTTTTGCAGTCAGGATTTAGAGCCAGCTTCTTGTTACAACTACACTGGGAAAACCCGGCCAATCGTAACACGTTCGGTTTTTATGCATCTCTACCCAAGTGCTTTGAACCCAAATTGTGAAACCTTTTACTGTATTCTGATAAAGGAGATGTAATCAAATGGAGGTTGTTTTTTTATTTTAAGAATTTGGCCTTTACTATTAATATTTCATTGATATAGTCTATGATAGAATAAAATAAATAATCAGAAGTGTAACATTTATTATTCCTTTCAATAATAATGATAGTGTATTTGAAGCAGTGATCTTCGTTCCGATTTATGCGGCTTATTATTTTTAAAAGGAACTTATTTTTAAAATTCACTTTATTTTACACGAGTCCTGGTAAAAATTAGCTAAAGTCGAAATGCGATAGTTTTTTTACCTTTTCACTGTGTCGCTCCAATCACTGAAAAAATGGCGATGATTGGAGGCCATCCTTCCTCAAAGTAGAGCCATCTATGGAGGAACAGAAAAAGCGCCTTTTCTAAAAAAAAATTTAGAAAGCACATATTATAAATCTGTGAAATTAGTTATTGGAATAGACTATTTATTTAATAAAGCTCTATAGTGTGCTAAATGTAGTGTTCGCTTGCTTCAGGCCCTTCTAGCCAATATACTTCAATCAGGGACTAAGGTTAATTCCCTTCACTAACGTTCTTCCCTGCTTCAATGCTCAAGCAAGCCTACAATGGTCGCCATAATTTTTCAGTGAGCTGGCCTGATAATTGCTCCATTTCACTATATTATTTCTTAAAGATACAGAGTGGTGCAAATAAAAGTAGCGTCTCATGAATTGCGGAGAAACCAACCTAATGCCATAAGCAATGATTGGGCTGTCCCATTATCAGCGCTGCAGGTATATACCGAGAAGCGCATCATTTGAACGATTCTTAGCTGAAAAAATGGTGCTTTCGATGCAGCAGAGAATCTTCATTGTTGAGACTTATGCAAAAGCCAATTCCTGGAAGCAGGTGGTGATTTGTTTGCTCAAAACTTTGAAGATGAGAAAATTCCAACAAAACGTGCGATGCAACTTTTAATAAAAAAGTGGCGGGACACAGGTTCTGTTTTAAACAAGCGTAGAACCACTCCAAAACGAGTAAGAAATCCAGAAAATGTCCAAAATCTCCAAACGATGATGCTACAGAGTCCAAGCAAATCAACGCGCCGTTTGTCTCAGTAGACCGGAATTTCAAGAAGATCGTGTGGACGCATTCTGCGCGCGATTTAAAGATGCGACCATACAAAGTATCCGTGGTCCATGAACTGAAACCAGCGGATTGCCCTCAACGACTTCAGTTTTGTACCTGGCTGTTTCAAGAAATCACAATGAATGGACTGGACATGCAGCTGTTTTTCATTTCTGATGAAGCCTGGTTCCATCTCTCTGGCTATGTCAACTCGTCGACCACTAATCCTCACGAATATCATCAAACTTCTTTACACGACCAGAAAGTTGGCGCATGGTGTGCAGTCTCTGCTCGACGCATTCTTGGTCCAATCTTCTTCCATGAAACGGTGAACGCAGCACGTTACATCGCAACAAGATGGAGGAGGAACCCATACTGCACGTCGTACACTGGACCGCATTCATGAAATGTTTGAACCTGAGAGAGTTGTTAGCAGAGGTCAGGACGGAGTTGGCCCGAGCTGGCCTCCAAGATCACCAGACCTCTCAGTTTGTGATTTCTTTTTGTGGGGTGCTCTAAAATCCAAAGTTTATCGGAACAATCCTCGCACACTTGAAGAACTGAAGCAAAGCATTGTTTCTGAGATTGAGGCTATCTCGCAGTCACAACTGCTTTCTGTATTTAACAACTTACTGACCAGAGCTCAAAAGTGTCAAGAGGTGAATGGTGGTCACTTTCAGCATCTCCTGTAATCACTTCAATCTTGGTTTGTTGTTGCAGAAGACAAACAGAAAATAAAATAAAACAAAATAATAAAAAATAAAGTCCCATTAAAAATAAACGAATAAATAAATAAATAAATGTTAAAACCAAAGTTCCAAGAAATGTTTACTAACCTTTTCACTTTATTTGCTCTAAAACCGTGCAGTGGTCCTAGACTGGTGCATAAAAAAACTCATAACTGTGCATCTCTCGCTATTAACCTGCTGTGCTAATAATGGGACAGCCCAATCATTGCTTACCGCGTTAGGTTGGTTTCTTTGAAATTCATGCGAGGCTACTTTTATTTGCACCACCCTGTATAAGCCCATTCATTGATAGCGCCATCACTGAAGAGATATGTAATATATGAATTAATATAGAGATGGCGCTGTACAATTTAGCATTCAGTTGCAAAGTAATCAAAATAACAGTATCAACAAATTATATTTTTAAAATGAATCAGAACGTGTTACGAATATAACAGCAGTGTGTATGGCTTTTGTTTGTTTCTTTTTTTCAAAAAAATTATTGTTCAGTTTTCCATTTAATTTTACATTTAATTTTCAAAATTATTATTTTATTTTCGTATCTCATTTTCATTATTATCACATTCATTGTCTGTATTTATACAGAATTTGAAGGAGCTAATAATGTTCCATTTAATTCATAAAATTTTCAAATTTACCACCACATCCGACCATGAGAGTTTGTTTACCATCTGGGCATCAGATCATCGAAGAAAGTTCACGTGTGTGCAGAATTCCTATAGTAAAAGTCTCCAACGTTTGGATCTACAAGAAGTCATCGTGAGTTTTTACGTACGAAGAAATTTATTTTCATCGAACTCAAAGTACATTCCATCTGTACATTTTTATTACATGGAAAAACTCATATCATCATTTTAGAATAGTTTCAGTTACATTTTTAAGCGGATTAATACTAGATAGAGCATACGCGCTTCATTTTTAGTTCATAGATACTGGGACCAGACTATAGAATATTAATTTTAAAATTTTTTTTGCGGTCATGAATCTTTTACAGGAACAAATGTATACGAAGAAAAAATAATTTCATAACTGCATACCAGTAAAGAGCAATTTCATCATAATGATTAACTTCTGAGTGAGTTTTTTAGTTTGAGTTATAGCTAAATAAAAAAGATTTAGGTTATGGATATATTTTGTTTTAAACTTACTACGTTAACTTGGTGATTAATTCATTGGATGACATGAGTGATTTTATATGCTAATCATTAATTAACAAAAACGGGAAGTAAGAAACTAAATTAACAAACTAAAAAAGGAAGTTAATTCTAAGACATGATTTAATATCATACTTTCCCCGCTCAGGAATTATCACATGTGCTCCCCTTTTGTTTCACTCATAGCTCTAGATCTTACGGTTTGACTATAACTTCATGTATGAGGGGACCTAATTGCATGAAAATGTTCCCCACACTTTACATTGAGCTGATACTTGATTAGGTACAGTACACCTGTCTGGTAGGTGTTGAACCTCCATAATGAACCTCCTGTATTCGATTGGGAATGGATTCACCAAGATGCTGAAAACATCCAACAGGGATGTTGACCCATGCAGACATGAGAACTTCACGCAATCCCCGCAGATTCGATGGAAGTGTAGGCAAGGAACGAACGAACATCCTTTTCAGCTCATCCCAAAGATGTTCAATGATCTGGGGACTAAGTCAGCCACTTTATCAAGGAAAACTCACTTTCATATTTCACAAACTAATCCATAGTGATTCTTGCCCTATGTGCTGGTGCATTATCCTGCTGGAAGGAGCCATCTGCGTGTGGATAAACTGTGAGGATGAAAAGGTGAAGTTGATCTCCAACAATGTTTATGAATGTTTTAGCATTCAAACGACCGTCTACAGATATTAGAGGGTCCAATTCATGCCAAGAAAACATTCCTCACACAATTGAACTTACCTGGTTTTTACCGTTTCCTATGGAAATAAACACTAAAAAAATATAATATTAATACAGGTTAATAATATTAATTTTAAAGGTCAAGCTTGTCTATGTCTGTTTTATGAACGTTTTCCTAAGAATTAAAGTTGTTTCAGTGCATAACTTCTACTTGAAATCTCTAGACGCATTTAGCAAATTTTTTATTCTGTTATTTGCCTGGTTACTGCACCGGGCCACTCAATTACTCCGCCTTCATCACCTTGCAAAGTCCGCACCAGGTGTGAGGTTTTCATAGCTTCATGTTGTTTTCGCCGTATTCAAAGCCTTCCATCAACATGATGCAGCAGGAACCGAGATTTGTCTGATCAGGCAACCTTTTCTAATCTTCAATGGTACAATCTTTGTGCTGCTGTGCCCACAGGAGGCGCGCAGTCTTGTTCTTCTCTGACAGCATTGGTATTACCAATTTGGTAACCGAGATGTTGTTGGGCTTTGGTAATCCATTCGAGCCAAGGTGCGACTAGCAGTCCTTTCTAATATTGTTTTCAGGCTACCTGAGTTGTAAAAAGCAGTAACTTAAACGATTGTTGCCTTTCTGTTTTCGCGCACAAGTCTTGATATTCTCCTCTGCCCTCTTTCATCAACAAGGGTTTCCCGTCCACTGGAGTCATGATGGCTACATGTTGTTTTTTTTTGTTTTTTCGACCCACTCTGAATAAACCCTTGAAACTGTGGTACGCAAAAAGTTCAGGAGAGTCTCCGTTCATTCCAGCACCTACCATCATGACACCCCGGAAGTCAGTCAGATCACTGGTTTTCCCCATTTTTGCTACGGTTTCACGACTAACTAAAAGTAAAAAAGTTGCTTCAGGATATTTATACCGTGATTTGTGATCAGTTGACATGCAAATCAGGCAGTCACTCAATTTGCATATTTTTTGAAGTGTACCTAATAAAGTAGCAGCTCAGTTTCCACTTCCATTATTGTTGATTTTTGATTGTTAATTATTGTTATTTTTACCATTTATAATTATGGTCATCCCAACTATTTATTAAGTAGCAGAGGAATGGAGCTTAGAATGTCCGTCTGTCCGTCCTCTTTATATTTTCTTCATTATTGAGGTAAAAGGTTGTATGTAGTTCGAAATGTAGCTTACTATGGACGCGTGTACCTTCACTATTTAGTTTGGTTTTGATTGGTCCACTGGGATCGGAATTACGGGAGTTAGAGGGGACCAAGTAATCTATGCGATATTTAGATATGTAAAGGAGTGAAATTCGATATCCAGATTCCTCTAGGCAAAATCTACATTACTAAGAAGTTTGGGCCAAATTGTCCCAGTGGGGTCGGAGTTGTCACTTGGTCTTTAGAACTACGGCAATATAAGAAATGCGATATAACATTCGTTCGAAAATGATGAGAAAGGAAAGAAGATAAGGATCTTTTATATTTTCTAAATACTATGTTCGAGAAAATCAATTTTTGATAATAAAAAAAATGGAGAGTTAAAAAAGTGCAGATCAAGGATTAATTTCTTGTTTAATTTTGAAATATTTAAATTAACTAATTGTATATTAGAATCAACAAATTTACATAATTATTAGGACCGATAGGTACCTATGTTTTCACAATGTGCGCCCGTCCGTCTGTCTGTCCGTCTGTCTGTTGGTGCTGTAACTTTCGAACGCTTCCGAATTTTCGACTTCCGTTTTCGCCATTCGACAACTTAGGGAAATCGGAAGACTGAGTTCGTTGGTGGAAAAAATCGGTGAACTACTTCCGGTTCAAAAGGTCAAAAATAATGTAGGGGACCACGTTTTTCACTATACAATTCCATGTATAAATGGCCTATGCATTGCCAAATGCTGTTCTCCCTTTGACATTCCATAGCTAAAGCAGAGAAAAGGCTTGTGAATTAAGTGAAGACACGTGATCGTCTTCCTTGATGGTCAATATCAGTCAGAACTGGTTCAAGGGTATGTGGTTTAGTGTTACCATTATGGTCCACTGGAACCTTTCAATGCTAACATATGTCATGTACTATATCAAACAGCTTGGAACAACGTGTCATGATTTAATATTAACGTAAAATTAATGATAGTCGACATAAGTTCAATGGTATGTGGTTTCATGGAACCAGTATGGTACAGGGGAAACTTTATGAACCTGGATTTAGTGGAACCATTATGGCTCATTGGAACTTTCAATGCTAAGATATGGCATGTAATATATCAAACAACTTGGAATGATGTGTCATGAACGAATATATCGTAAAATTAATGATAGTCGAAATTGATTCCATTATGCGTTTTTCAAAGATACCATTATTGAACCAATCTTGCTAAGATATGGCATGTAATTACTTACGTCTTTCATTATCAAGAGTTAATTTGTGTTCGGCAAATTTTAACAATAGCTAGTAGCTAATCGTTCGCTTCAATAGTACATGGTTACATAGAAAAGCGTTAGCAATTGTTTATTTAGAAAGAATTCACCGTTACACAGAACGTTTCAACAATTAACGCTTATTTCATTAAACTGGAATGCTTACAAGTTAAAGGATTCTTATATGTTCTAATCGATAGAGAATTGCTACTTTCTGCATTAAACTTTTCAGATAGTTTTTATCGGTTTGAACTACGCATTTCCCTTAGAAGTATGCCTTGCTTAGCAACCAGGGGCTTCCTTAGTAACCTCATCTAACAACCAAAGACTTCTTTAGAAATCAAATACTTTCCTTTTTATTCTCGAATGCTTTAAAATCCTATCGGTCCTGGGCATTTCGGTTGCCTGACTTGTTATTACTAGAATCCCCCAATGATCGAAATTCGATCACATTTCTGAGAAAAAAAAATATATGTGTAATTGTTCGAGCCTCAATCTTGCTTATTAATAAACTTTGAAGAATGAAAAATAGATAACACAATAAATATCCAAAATGCTTTGCAGGACATTTCTGATACTCCCGGTTCATTTCACCGCAATGATAACTTTGAAAATTTCTTGGAATAATTTTTAAAGCAATCTAAAGGTATCTTTTAATATATCTATCGAATTATTATCTAAATATTATATTCATATTTAAGCTAAATTGCCCCTCCCTATCTCTGCGTCTCTCCCCACGTCCCACTGTAGAAAATTAAGGTCTGTTTCGGACCAAAAATCGATAACTTCTTTGTTACTAAAGAAAGTGTTAACAAAATTTTTAAAAAATAAATAAAAATAAAAAACTTAAAAATTGGTATTTATTTTATTTTTAACTAAAAATATTGCTTTCAAAATGTATGAAAAAACCTCAAAATAGCTTAGAAAACGAGGAAAAATACATAAAATACTTACCTACTAATTATAGAAATATTTTGAATAGTTGGTTAATAACAATTTTTAAGCAGTTGTTTCTATGGAATAATATATAGGTACATTAAAGGTACTATATTATACTTGGGCACCTTCAGGTCCTGAAATCAGTTCGTTGACTTTCAAAAGCTGCAGAGAATATGTTATACGGTTTTCTAATGCTTTCAAATGAACATCAACAATGATTTGAGTTAATTTGATATTTATTATTTAAAAAATTAACAATAAAAAAGGCAATGCTACATGCTTTGACAAATATGGTGCACAACCTGTTCCTTAATGCTACTTTTTTTGAAACGCTTTTTACCTGTGTTAACGTGAACAAATACGCAAACAAAATATATTGTGCACATCTAGAGCACAGGAACTTTCCAACCATATAAGTTTCATGCGTATTCGTCCACGTTAACACAGGTAAAAGTGCATAACAAAAAATGTGATGCCATATTTATATACAGATTCACAAAATTTTAAATAACTGTTGATTGAATTTATATCTTTTTTATCATCTTTTTTTTTTTTAACTTAAACCCACTTAAAAATTCATTTCTTGTGGTGACTGTATTCTCAAAAGCGTCACTCTTTTCGCCCGAAAGAAGTTGGTCAAATGTTACCGAATGGCATTAATCGATCGCTCCAACTTCCCGCTCCATCTTCGTCTCAGGAGTCGCAGTCCACAATAGAATTTGCAACGTGCCTCTGGCCACATGCACCTGTAGGCTTTTAAAAACAGAGAAGAAAATAGCTAAACCATGTTTTTCAGATTAATGGCGTAAAGAGTAAACAATACGAAATTCTGATTTTTAAATTACTTATTGTAATGGGTTGCTTCATAATTGTAGGCAGATTCCGCCGAGGATTATTTTCAGAGCCAGTTACTATGCACGCATCGCAATGGGAACTGCCAAACGCTTCTGCAAAATGAATTGGTTCAGTTCACTTGCTCAATATTTTATTCCCATTACATCGATTTCAGTCCATGTGTGGATCAACGCGATATAAGATAAGTGATTTTGTATGAATTCAAACTTGCATTTGATGTGTCCGAAACAAATAAAGCATGGTGACGAGTGAAAGAACTGTCTGTAGACTGTTCCAAATTCCGTATCAGTGAGCTTAACATCGACCATAAGCCAAGAGCCGTTCTTCTGACTGTCCGTGACAAGGTACAATTACGTCGAAGAAAAACCTTCTTAGATTAATTAAGTAAAAATTAAAATCACATTGGGCCCAGTACAATATTGCTGAAGCCAGATAATTTGCGAATAAAAAATATGGTTTCTGCCTCTGTTACGGCTATTGTTTTATTTATGTCAGAATCGGCTAATATTTATGAAACAATCCAATATTTTGTTCTGACTTTGCTGTTTAATAATTATGATTTTGCAAGATAAGTTACTTTATGCTAATGGTTGAATCTTTATATCTGTCTGTCCATGAACACGAAAATTCTTAAAAGGTTCATATTTTGTGGCTTTTTTTTTTAGTTATCAGCTAGGGATTACTAATAGAAGTCATATTGATTACTGTAAAAACCCGATAACCGCCAATCAGGGAGAACATGGTAAAAAATTGGGTTAAATAAATGGATGAAGAATTAAAAGTTGCCTAAAAACAATGAGCAAACGGGCAAATAATAAGTAAGCGCAACCTCACCACAAATTCACATGAATTAATTACAACTTATAAAATATATTGACTGTTATATTATCTGAAGCTTTCTCGTGTCCATAAATTCGGACATTGCTTCACTTAGTTCTTTTAATCTCCACCAGTTCTTTCTGTTAATAAGAAACTCAGAATTTGTACTTATATGTCAGGTTTATTCGTACCGTCTTACACTGAAGCGCCAAATGGCTTGGCAGCGTAGTATGCAAGTTTTCATGTGTCGCGCTTGCATCGCATAGAAGGTATATTAATTGGCAGAATGATATCAGTGCTATTAGCAATTGTCTGAAACGTCTTGTAACGAGATTACGGCTACACGACGAGAATTATCAGTATTTGAACGCAGGATGGTTGTTGGAGCTAGACGCATGGGACTTATCATTTCTGAAGTGGTGGGGATATTCAACAGTGTCAAGGGTGTACAGAGAGTACCTCATTTCAGGCATTATCTCCCACCGTGGACAGCGCAATGGCAACCACGGCTGCTAAATGCTCGTGACTAGCGACGTCTGTGCAGAATGGTCCTTCGTAACCGAGCCGTCACTAGGTGAATTTATAGCCACATTCAGTGAGGGGCGTACTAGTAACGTAACAATGAGGCCAATGCAGCCAAATTTGGCTCTGTTGGGATATAGCAACAGAAAACCGACAAGAGTGTCTTTACTCATAAGCACGCCATCGGAGGCTGCGCCTCGCCTGGGCTCAAGAACATATTCACTGGACTTTACTAAAGATGATTGGATGATTCTCTGAGATGATTGGAAACACATAAAGCGTGGCTCATCGGACCAAGCTAAGTTAATCAAGCTGATGAAAAGGAAAATTTTTCAGATCGGTGTACCAGGACACAAATTCATTTCAGTCGTCTCTCCATACGAATTGCTTAATTATTAGACGAAACAAATAGTTTTACAAATTGTCGTTGCCTTTTGTAAAAAAGAAGAAAAAGAAAATCAATGAAAAATGGTCCGGCTCGTATGTGAAGCAGACCCCATGAGCCCATGGACATAAGTTATCAGGTAGGCACTGTGCAAGCTGGTGATGGCTCCACCATGGTATGAGGTGTGTTTACATGGTAGGGTTTGGGACCTCTGATCAAGCTGGCCTACGATTGACTGGGAGTCGTTTTGTCCAGCTACTTAGAGACCATTTGCAGCCCTTCATAGCATTCCTAGCATTCCAGGAGGGCAATGCGCCATTCATCGGGCCAACATTCTTACGAATGGTTTGAGGAGTATTTTGAACAATTCCAACGAATGAATTGGCCCCTAGATCACCAGACATAACCCTATCGAAAATATTTAGGATATTATCGAATGATCCATTCGTGCACAAGAGCATGCACCAGCAACACTCACGCACTTTTGGGCGGCTATAGAGACTGCATGGTTGAACATCTCTTCGGAGGACTTCTGCCGACTGGTAGAGTCCGTGCCACATCTAGTTGCTGCACTTCGCCGGGCAAAAGGAGGTCCTGCACGATATTGAATAGGTATTCCAGGGCTGTTGGCACTTCAGTGTACGAGGGGAAATCGGTAAGTAAATTACAAATGGATATAGAAATGAAACAAATAAGAGTATTGACTTGAAAACTCTTTTATTTCTCCGCATAATCTCCCTGTACAATAAGGCATTTGTCCCATCTTTTCATAAGCGACGCAGAATTTTAAAAACAGCAGCATAAAATTCTTTGGGCCGCTGTCTGAACCTGGCGGTGAGTTCCCTTTGTACATCTTCATCGCCGGAAAAGTGATGCTAATAGTCTTCTGGGATCATAGGGCATATTGTTTAACACATTCCGGCAATGAGGGTAAACTTAAATGCCGATTCTTACCGTAACATTCTCATGTAATGCCATTCGACGGAAGCGACCAGAATTCCTCATCAAAGGCGTGTTGTTATTGCATGGTAGTGCGTCCTCATATTGCAAGCAAGACAACTGAGATGTTGCGAAAGTTCAAATGGAAATTTTTCGAGCATCATCCGTATAGCCCTTACTTTGCTTTAAGCGAGTTCCATTTGTTCGAATCGCGTAATATAGAAACCGTACATCGTGTTATATGGAAACCATGCTATGAGAGACTTAGAATTAGTACATTTAGATTAATCCATAACGCGTTAGGTGGAAACCGTGTTATATGGAAACCGCGTTATAGGAGGATTAATAATATAATTATTTTAAAAACTATTTACACGATTTAACCCATATAATGTCTATTGAAATGGTTATCTACAAAATTTCACGATGATTTCCATTGCATATAAATATAAAAACTTGCTATTTCATTAATATTTAGTATGTTATTATTATTTTTCTTTCCTTTTCCTGATTATTCCATGCAATTATACATTTGTTCCCTTTCCTTTAGGTTTTTCCCTAAATAATTCTTAAAAAAAAACATAAAAAACTGGAAAACAAATGTTTTGAACTCTATGAGTAAGATGAAAAAAATGATGCATGTTGTTTAATGATTTTCGGTTCGTTCCCTTAGGCAAAAAATTTCTTTTTAAACTTCAAGAATAATTATGAAACAAACGGGGGAAACTTTGTTGTTGTTTTTTTCTGTTTTATTATTTTTAACTTAAATTTTGCGAAGACCAAAATAGGTAATAAAGAAAATAATCAGCTGACAATTTTCAAATTACAGCAGCTGACAAATTATTAAGGCAAAAAACATTAGAAACCTGCTTTTAGGACAGAATTAATATAGACGTTCATTCCTTCTCGACAAATTTATTTGCATAATTACGAAGTGTCCGTCACATCCAGTTGGTCGATGAAACACAGGATTGCAGATGAAGACCAAAATGTATACAGGCATGTCAACAAGATTATATTGAAGAATTTTTGAAAGAAATTTTTTGAAATTTTGAATAGATTTTTTTTTTCTTTTTTAATGAGAACAACGGATGTTTCGTTGAATCGTTGCCTAGCAACCAAAATCAACATACTGCAAGGAAAGAAATCCTTGCGATGGGTTGTAAATCTAAATTTTATTTAAAAGAAAACGGAAAATTCGTTGACGATAAGATAATACACCTACTGATGATGGACTTCTTACATGAAAAAATTTACTTAATATTTTTATCCTTGTATTTAATACTAAATGCTTTCGAGTAACATAGTCTTCAACTTAATAGCATTTAGACTCCATACGCAATAAGTTCCTTTTGCTTCTTGAAAGAAATGTCAGAAAGAGTTGGTATTCGGTTTCAGCATATGGAGCCATTACAATCAATTTTTATTCCAATATTATACTTTTATAAAATCTTGTAAACATTCCAAGAAGGAACTTTAGCTGTGAAGCAGAAATACATTTATTATAAACTTTAGTAAACAGCTACTTATAAGAATGCACGCTTTATCTGTACGTTTATCCGGCCGTCCGCCGTTTGCACGATAACTTGGAAACGGATTAAGTTTTTCAAATTCTGTTTTCAGAAATATGACCATCAAGGTCGTCTCAGCTGGGCTGTATCAACTTTTCAGGATTTTTTGTGGACCCCTTCAAATCGAATTCACAGTGACCGTAAAGAATACCAAACATAATGGCATGTCGTAACAATCGATGAATTTCGTGGACGCACGCTCAAACCACAGATTACTTATTACACAGATGCGACAGTCAATTGTTAGGAGTGGAAACTGGAGAGCTCATTGTTTTGACGTCATCGATTGTAGCAATGCCCCTGACGTTCGCTGGGTGCGCTACAATCGATGACTATACTAAATTATCTTATTTAATAAAAACCATGAATCATGCAGTTTCAACCACATAAAAAAGTACAACATATCTTTTCGGAAATTTTCATATAGAATTCTTTATTAGACATCTAAATACATGTAAGAACGAATGTTCTCAAACAGCGCACCCAGCGAAAGTCAGGGGCATTGCTACAATCGATGAAGTCATAACAATGAGCCATCCAGTTTCCATTACTAACAATTGAACTAACAATTGAATGTCGCATCTGTGTAATAAATAATCTGTGCTCAAACCAATGATGTCAACAACAATAAAGAATAATGATTTTATTGTTGTTGGCGTCATTGCGTTAAATATACGTTTATGATATTTATTTTAATAACTTTCTGTTGAAATTCCACTACCAAAGAAAGTCAATAAACGAGGATTATTCGAAAATAAAGTACGGTCCGTTTTGCAATAAAAACAAAACTACGATATATATTTTCAAAATTTTTTCTTTACCAGATTCTATGTACCTTTAACTATTTTTCCAAATAGTTTCCAAGTTTATTTAAGCACTTGTCAAGCGCTCAATGTACTTCCGCATGATCACTTGATAGAAGCTGCCGCCGGTGAAGAAAGTCACGTAGTTTTCACTTGTTCATCGTGACAGGCTGCCGATGATCTTCTTTAGCTCCCAGAACAGTTGGTAGTCACTGGACGCGAGGTCCGGACTGTAAAGCGAGTGCTCAAGTTGTTCCCAGCTAATCAGATCTTATGTTTGGGAACAACTTGACTACCCGTCTTACAGTCCGGACTCGCGTCTAGTAGCTACCACCTGTTCCAGGATCTAAAGGAGATCATCGACAGCCTGCATTTCAGCGACGATGAACAAGTGAAAACTGCGTGACTTTCTTCACCGGCGGCAGCTTCTATGAAGTGATCATGCGGAAGTACATTGAGCGCTATGACAAGTTCTTAAATAAACTTGAAAACTATGTGGAAAAACAGTTAAAAGTATATAGAATCTGGTAAAGAAAACATTTTGAAAAAGTATATAGTAGTTTTTTTAATTGCAAAACGGACCTTACTTTACGAATAACCCTCGTAAATCCATGAGAGTTCAAAAATTATTTTTAGCTTTTTTTAATGTTCAAAATTATTTTCCTATGCTTTACTGAAAGGCTACCAGACATAGGTGCACGATGATATTCGTGGACTTTTCCAGGAAATTCTTTAGACAAGTGCCTGAGTTAACACGCTCATAGAAGGCTCGATCCAGTCTTTATTGTTGTTGACATCATTGTACCTAGCTCAATTAGTTCGTCAATTAACCTACAAATGGCGTGCAGATTCAGGTAATGGCGAAACGTTTTGTTTTCAGTGTTTTGAATGAAGATTAATAAAACATAGTGTACTGGAATAAACTTTTTCTTCCATTACAATAGATATATTTTATTAATCACATTTTAATTCATAATTTATTATTTTGCAATTTTGAAGAACTCAATTAAATATTCATTTAGATCTTATAATGCTTTTCGAAGTCTTCATCAAATTTTTAATTTAAGCGCTGGTTGAATTTCTATATCCTTTGAAATTAATTTATTTCTGCAAATTCCTTCCTCTCTACAGTTAAGAATAATGTTCCAACCCAAAAAAGCGTTACGATATTGCAATAATCATTACAGATGAAGCAATAATTTTAATTTTGCGTCACACAAAATACATTCGTTTTGTGAATTTAGATACTGCGAAAAGCTTGCAGTGCCGTGTTTGTGGCCCACTTTCAATTGTGAGCACAGACACGAGTAGGGAGACGCATCTTAAACATAGACGCTGTGTTTACTCGCCATATTGAGAGACACTTATATGCTTATGTTCATACTTCGGTTGTCATAAGCCGTTACTCAGTACTACCAATGTATCTGATTCTGTAGACTCGTCTGTTGATAAATAAATAAAAGTTTATATACTGTATAAAATGTTTTTTTTATTTGTTGCACTTAAAATCATTATCATGATTCAATGCTTCGGACTGCAGATTCGAAATTCAGTCACTTTTTATTTATTTTGCCTTCATTGTAAAATTAATTTAATTATTAGGAGCTTTAGCATAAAAGCTACTTATAAGAATGCGCCCTTGGTCTGTACGTTTATCCGGCCGTCCGTCCATCCGGCCGCCGTTTGCACGATAGCTTGAAAACGGATTAACCTTTTCAAATTCTGTTTTCAGAAATATACCATCAAAGTCATAGCTCGGCCGTATCAACTTTTCAGAATTTTTCGTGGACCCCTTCAAGTCGAATTCACGTGCTAAAACAGTGAGTGTAAAGAATACAAAGATAATGGCATGCCATATAACAATCGATTTGTCAAGAAGGAATACATTGTTACTTTCTGTTCATCTTTTAAGCATTACTGACATCGGCGCGCGCACGTGAAATCGCTTTGTCAACGCACGGTTGCTCAAGTGCTCATAATCTATATTATTAAGTAGCCGAAGAATGGAGCTACTTATTGGTTTTATAATGTCTTAACTGTGTAGCCCTTCATAATTTCTACATTTTTTGAGGTAGAAGGTTGAAATTCGGAATGTAGCTTACTACGGGCATGCCCATCTGTACTATTTAGTTTGGTTTTAATTGGTACACTGGGGTCGGAATTACGGCGGTGGGATTCAGGGAGGGCAACATATCTGTGTGCTATTTAGGTACGTAAAGGCGTGAAATTCGGTATCCAGATTCCTCTAGGCAAGATCTACAGTACTATGAAGTTTAGGCCCAATTGTTCCAGGGGTCGGATTTGCGGGGGTGGCAAGCACTTGGTCATTAGAACTATGGCAACATATGGCATGTTATACAGGGTGTATCAGTTTCGATGTTTATAAAGTACCTAGCGTGATCCTTTGCATGATTACAAACTTAAAGTTCCTTATCGAAAATGTCGAAAACTCAAAATTTAAATTGCGTCGTTACGTCATTTATGAACTTTCCGCACCAGCAGTTCATTAAATTCAAAGGGGCGATTACAATTAAATCGGCGGCAATTGTTGAGATTAAATGACGTTTTCGACAGGTTTTCAGCAAACTTCGCGTGATGTTTAGACCCCTAACATTTGAGTTTTGAACATTTTGCATAAGGAACTTTAAGTTTGTAGTCATGCAAAGGATCACGCTAGGTACTTTATGACCATCGAACCTGATACATCCTGTATATCATGCGTTCGGAAATGATGAAAAAGGAAAGAAGTTACCAGGTTTTTTACATTTCATACATATTACGTTCGAGAAAATCAATTTTCTTGATTAAAAAACTTGGGGAGAGGTAAAAGTTACAGATAAAGGGGTAAAAATAGATGACCACAGGATCTGCCACTTGCCTTCCCCTACTCGGGGGGGGGGGGGGATTAATTTCTTTTTAATAAATATATCAATGTATTTCTGCTTCACTGCTAAAGCTTCTCCTTGGGATGTTTACAAGATTATTTTATTTTCCTATTCAGCCTAATTTATATTTACGAAATATTTAATGATGCAAAGTAGTGGATATTGGTAGTTTGCAACAACTTTTTTACGTTGGGGAGAAATATTCTGAATTATACAACAATTTCTCCAACAATCAAATTTATTATAAAATAAAATCTTGTAAACATTCCAAAGAGGAGCTTAGGCAGTGAAGCAGGACTACATTTATTACAAAGAAATTAAGCCCCCCCCCCCCCCCCGAGAATGGAAGGGAAGTAGCAGATCCTGCGGTCATCTATTTTTACCCCTTTATCTACACTTTTTACCTGCTTTTATCGAACGTAATATGTAGAAAATGTAAAAAACCTCGTATCTTCTTTCCTTTCTCATCATTTCCGAACGTATGATATATCACATGCCATATGTTGACATAGTTCTAAGGACCAGGTGACTGCCATCCCCGCAAATCCGACCCCACTGGAACAATTGGGCCTAAACTTCATATTATTGTAGATCTTGCCTAGAGGAATCTGGATACTGAATACGTAAATAGCACATAGATATTTTGCCCTCTCTGAATCCCACCCCGTAATTCCTGTAATTCCGACCCCAGTGTACCAATCAAAACCAAACTAAATAGTGCAGATGGACATGCCCTTAGTAAGCTACATTCCGATTTTCAACCTTCTACCTCAAAAAATGTAGAAATTATGAAGGGGACGAACTGACATTATAAACCAATAAGTAGCTCCATTCTTCCGCTACTTAATAATATAGATTATGAGCACTTGAGCAATCGTGCGTCGACAAAGCGATTTCACGTGCACGTGCCGATGTCAGTAATGCTTAAAAGATGCGTGACAAATAAGTAAAAATTTATTCCTTCTTGACAAATCAATTGTTATATGACATTCGACTTGAAGGGGTCCACGAAAAATTCTGAAAAGTTGATACGGCCGAGCTAAGATTTTGCTGGTCATATTTCTGAAAACAGAATTTGAAAAAGTTAATCCCTTTTCAAGTTATCGTGTAAACGGCGGACGGCCGGACGGCCGGATAAACGTACAGACCAAGGGCGCATTCTTATGAATAGCTTTTATGCTAAAGTTCCTAATAAATTTGATTGCATTTGTCAACAGGGAAGGGGTGGGAATTTTTAAATCATTTTTATTTTTTGTTTTCTTATTTAAACGGTTGGGGTTTTTTCAAATTTTATAAAAAATTTGATTGTTGGAGAAACTTGTTGTATATTGGTAGTTTGAAAAATTTTCATTGAAATGCCTTATTTGCTCTCTTTTGTATGGTGTAATATTAGCGCCATCTCGAGAGAACCACTACTGGAACCACTGTTTCAATAGGATATGCTGCTAGTGGACAGGCCGTAGTTATCTGTGCTCAAAAATTGTAAGGAAATAATTAAAGACTTCATGCACATTCTCTATATGCACTGTCATAATTGTTGAGGTTTTGAATACGCAACCATCTTCTACAAAATTTTTATACCACTATACTCTGTCCAATGAAAGTTGGGGTGGCCGTGTCAGTTAAACTTCCTACTTCAATTGTTAGACATTGTTGATTCTACTTTGGCAATAATGTCTAACAATTGAAATAGGGAGTTTAACTGGACACGCCCACTCCAACTTTCGTTGGATAGAGTATAGTAATTTACTTACGACGAGGTGGCTGTTTGTCGAACTGACGGCAAAATTAACGGAATGCACTTGAACAACGGACTCACAGTTCGCAAACTGCAGCACAGAAAACAATTTCTCCTGTGGCGTCGCCCAGTCTCCTATAAACAAGATATAGCACCGCTATTGGCTGTTTCCAAAGAACTCTAGGTAGGCTTTTATAATTTTGAAACTTTTTCTATTCAGTAGCGTGTATATCTGTCTTTTACAGTTGGTTTGAAATAAATATTTGAAATCTACTCCAACTTTTTGAATAACTTCTTTGCTATATGTTCACTTGTCTCAATAATAAACTTATTTCTTCTTCGCAACACGGATTTCCCCTTAAACGGGGAAGTCGATACAGTTGTTACGAATTAATTGAATGTATTACTCCAAACATGGCTTCAAATAAATTGTGTTATTTCTTTATTTTTATATCATTCAAAGGCTTTCCATTCAATTTCTCGTTCTTTATAAGTTTTTAAGCTTTCTTCTTTTTACAACATAAATTGGCTAATTGAGTTCCTTTCTGACCAGCAATATCATCTTTTCCTATCTAATAAAGCTTCACGTATTCTAACTCGCAACTTTGGCATTCCCCGGAGCTCTATCTCCTTTACTTTTAATTTGTTTATTAATGATCTCCCTTTGGCAATGTCTCCTACTTTTTAATAATTTATACGCTGATGATGTTACTCTTTCGTATGCAGATGACCAGATCCTTAATCTCCAGAAATCTGTTAATTGATCTCTGAATATTCTTAATCATTGGAATACGATTAATCATTTGTCATTAATCTCAATAAAACTATATATATAATTTCTTCTCAACGGAACAAACCCTGTGTTCCTTCGGAATTACCCTCATTCTACAATTCTCATCAATTTTAGTTTACGAATACTTTCAAATGCTTAAGTATTCATTTATCTCCAGATTGATCGTGAAATGCTCATGTAAATGCTCTGTAAGAGATTAGGCTTGGTTTCTCGTTTTATTATCTCCTCTCTTTTATTTTAATTTCCTTATATTATTCTTTATTACATTAACTTTTTTGTTATGGAATTTAATTTTGGGGCTCGACTCGAATTTTAATTTGATTCTTCTTTTCAGAATACAAGAATGGTTTTTGAGAAATCTGTTAAAATGCCGTAGGCCTGCACCTGTTTATCTGGTGCCTCTGCTAGATAAGAATAGTTATCAGCGTCGATGTATTTCTTATGCGGGACTTACCGGAAGCTCTCCGTACTTCTCCGACTACTGCCGCCTTAAAAAAGGCTAAAAATCCATTTTTTTAACTAATGACGAATGTAGAAAATAAATTGGTATGGCGGAATGGTACATTCGCACAGGCCTACCACGAGATAATGATACGGAATCAAAAAAAAATTACGGGGCTGTGTTGGGACACGGCCGCTAGTTAAATCGTAGAATACGTCTTGAGGCCACATGGCGAATAAGAAAGAACTTTGTGCAACACAATTTTAAAAATTTAATTTCTGATATAAAATGTTCAAACAAAAAAATGTACTTACAATTCATCATAAATTTTTAACCAAATCTTTATGGCATTCCCAACTTACAAATCACTGGTCAATGATAAGAGGAGTATGTTAGAAATGGCAACAGACAAGAACCAATATTTCGCGCAAACATCAAATTTATAGTACTGCCACCCAATGTAATAGGTGATTCGATGGGTTTGAAATCTAAATTAAAATGTTTCTTCATAAAGATAAGAGCGTAATTTAATGTAGCATCTACATTGATAATGTTAACTGTCATGATTGCAGTATTATTATCCACCTCCATTTTGTCACTGACTGGTCTAGTTGTTGGTGAATATTTCATTATCGCACCGAACAATATTTCCATATGACCACCCCATCAGTACTTCGTTGGGCCACCTTCTGCTTTCAATACTGCGGCGATTCGCATTTACTCCACGAGATGTTGAATGATGATGCGATGAATCTGACACCATGAATACTGTTGTCTTGTGCTTTCTGGCTACAATCCGCTTCAAATCCCTTCAGTCTCTATCAGTGAGCTTCGACTTTCGGGCAATGTTGTACTTCGCAGATGATGCTTCTTACAGGCTGTCACAACAGTCTTTGCCTGATGAATAGCACTATCCTGTTGTGTGAAATTTGTTGTTTTGGAACCATCTGTCTGATGGCTCTTTCAACTTTCTCCCAAAAATGCTGAATTGGATTGAGATTTGGTCATTATGGGGGGGGGGGGGCACCTAAGCCAGGTTCGTCTTCGTTCGTGGCGATCGCAACAATCTCGCCTTACTATCATTTTCAATTGGCCAATCAACATAGGGGTTAAAGCATACATTTAGTAGCAAAAAAATTTTTTGCAGCAAACAACGCACAGGAATTGTTTGTTCTTGAAACTATTCCTGCAAAATGCAAGTAGTGTGGCATTCCGCATTGTCATGTTGAAAGAAGCCATCTCCATTGCGATACACCATCAATATGATTGCATGAACTTGATTAGCAAAGATACTTAGGTATGTTCTGATATTCAGACGTTTTTCTACGCAAATAAAGGACCCATGTTATGCCAGGAAAATATGTCCCAAACCGAGCCTGCAGTAATTTGATAAAGACCTGCAGTAATTTGATGCGCTGTTGTCCTTCTATTGTTTTGTACCAGTCTTGCCACTCTCCTTTCTGCCCGAACATTGATGGCCACAGCTGGCACGTTCAGACCCAGTTTTCCGGCAGACAGTCCGGTCTGTAACAATTTAACAGCAGCTGCTCTTGAATATTTAACGAATTCAGCCGTTTTGCTGATATTAGCTCCATGGCTCCGAGCGCAAACAATCATCAAAGGCCGCTAAATCGCGTCGTTTATCTATAATCTTCTGAAAAAAATCACTTCCAATGTCGTGGTAAACAGCCTGCTTGCCTATTTACACTAGTCCGGCTCTTTAGCAACTTCAGCGCGAAATCGAGCTAATTTGCCTACAAACATCAGGTGGTCATAATAATCTGGACACACAGAGTAAACTCTTCCTAGTATAGATCTCAATACACCATTGTACAAAGCTTTAACAATACAAATATCATTGATATCAGTGTCGATCAGTCGTCTATAGTTAGGCCACTCTGTCAGTATAGGTTCACATTCGTTAAAGAGTTACATTCAAAAAATTGCAAAAACGCCTGCTCTCCTATAACTTATAACACCATATTTTTGAATAGTTTTAAATTTGTTCTACAATGATTACGCAGCATGAAATTTTTCACACAGGACTGATGAAAGTGATGAAGCTAAGATATCACACTTCTGTTACCTAGGTGCTTCAAGTCCTTCTCAAAACAAAATCTATCACAAACATTAGAATTCCGTCTCCCAAACTGTCGCATATACAGATGTCCCATGTTGATCGTCTAAGGGCTCAACAGGAACGACTGAAAGTTGAGTCGTGGCGACGCCAAAGTGAACAATAGCCCGATACAAATGCGCCAATAATTTCCACTGCTAAGTTCGACGCAAATATCATATCAGATGATATAAACGTTTTCAACACCGAGTGATAAAATCCAACCCATGGAGATCTATAGTGAGCCATAACCGTCAACATTAGCAGCATGTTCATCAAATTCGATTTATGTACGGAGTGATATACAGGGCGAGGCATTTATCTAGAGAAAACTGAATATCTCGGAAACTAAGCATTGTACGAAAAAAATGTCCAAAATCAAAAGTGAATTATTTCGCGGGGGAAATTCATTAGTTAAAAAGTTACCCCCCTCCCCTTGTGCGAAGGGCTGGGGGGAGGGAGTAACTTTGAAATCCTAACTAGGAACCCCTATTTTTAATGGTACATTCAGATTGTACACAATATTCGAGAAATGTCTTATTCTTGGTGTTTTTTCAATTGATCCAACCGTTTAGGAGATAGAGGCCCTGAAAGTGTTGAACTATTAAAGTTTTGAACCCAGTCTTATCGATTTGAACCCAGTCTCCATAGGACAGCTGCCCCCAAAAGTTTACTTGTGCAATAAAAAATTTTGAATTTTTGAAATTCTGACTTCGGATTCTTAAAGACCATTAAAAAGTAGAATAGGAATGTCTGTAAGACCCACTCTCTATCTCTTTGTCTTCATCGATAACATTGAGTTCAAAACTTTAAAAGTTCCACACTTTCAGGGCCTCTATCTCCTAAACGGTTGGATCAATTGAAAAAACACTGAGAATAAAATATTTCTGGATTCCCCATCTCTCGATCTGTTTACCTGTGGACGTTTTCTATAATTTTTCTGGCGTTTATTATGCAAAAACTTGGAAATTCTGTAATTTTTGCAAAATTTCCACAATTCGAAGGCCGATATCTTAGATACTATTAAATACTGTGGTTTAATTTTTAAGCTGTTTTATAAAGCGCAAAAAGATAAAACAAATGATACCTAAAATGTCGTGCTATCACAAAAGAAGCCGGAGCTAGACTAAATTAATCTCCGCCAGAGAGCAGATTTTCTGACTCGATTGCATCAGCCGATGACGTCAGCATGAAGTCGGTCAAAGTCTAAAGCGTGCTGAGCTCTTTTAATAGTTTTGACGTTATTAAAGTTTTCGTGATCAACACTTTTCGTGACATTCACCATTTAAGCGTGGCATCCCAGTATCGAAACGTAAGACGTATTCTACGTCAAAAAGTAAATTGTATGTTTCAATAAGAGGAAGCTCTTCATGCCGTTTATATTGTGTTTGGAGCTTTGAAATGAATGTTTCTGCCAGTTCTTCATTTTTCAAAAAAAATTAATTTCTCTAAAAAGGCTTAGCCCATTTCCATAAAAAATGGTAAATGGAGGGGATAGTAAATAACTCCAAAACGGCTCATCTTAGCCAAACAAGTCATTTACAAAAATAATTCGCCTTAATGAGAGGGGTACGAATATGTCGAGTTTATTGAGTTTGGTTCGCTGGTTTGAACGCTACAGCCATGTTTTAATTTTTAGAAAATAATTAATATCTCGAAAAAGGATTACCCAATTAATATAAAATATACGTTAAGGCACAATTTAAGGAACTCTCTAAGTATGTATAATTTTTATTTGGTTCAACTATTTGCCGTTTCAGAGGAGTTAGTTGCACAAAATTGGTCACATACGTACATACATACATACAGACGGAAAATTTTTTATTCAAAATTTCAACATATCTTTACGAATCATGAGTTTTTAAGTCGATTTCAGCAAAAAAAAAATTTTGAATTTCTGAAACGAAAACAAAGCCCTTCACTCTTAGAGAGTGGTAGGCCAAAAAAGGACGAGACACAAGAATCCTGGAATAAAATAATAAATAATAAAAATTGAACATAGGGTAGTTTTTAATTTTTACTTTTTTTTAAACTATTCTATTATTAATCCATTCCTTAACAATATTTATTAACATTTTGTTCAATTGTTTTATTTTATAATTTATTCTTTATACATATTGTTTATTATCGTATCTAAGTACTATTTGGCTTTTCCTTCCGGGGACCCAACATGCCCGCCTTAGGCCATACAGATCCTGGTTAGGAACTCATTTGAATTCCTAAATTTAATTTAAATAAATAAATAAATACTGTAAAAATATCATATAAAAGCTAATTCTTTATATAATTGGCCATTGAAAGTTCAAAATTAGTTTAAGATTAGAAAAGTTTTAATTTTAGTATAAATTTAAAATAAATTTTTCTTAAAGTTATTTAAAGCAAATCGTATTATGTAAAAAGTTGGAACAAGATTTATCGCAATATATGAGATTTATCAAGTACAGCATGGATCAGTTAAACTCTGGTATATTTTACTCTTGGATGGACTTTTCCTATTTCCGTGATTTAATTTAAGAAAATAATTAATTTCTTAATTAAATACACCCATTTTAGAGGAGTAAAACAGCAGTGAACCGAAAGATTAAAGAGATCAGAGTTCAGGGTCTCTTCATTTTCTTAATGCTCCGGAAGGGTTTAATTAAATCAGTTGAAAAAGCTCCCGCTGACTTTTTTAATGGTGAAAGTCGCGTCAAGAAGAAAGGCGAAAAAATTACATGAAATAGTTCTACCGATTTAACGAATTCAAAAAGGCCGAGAGCGATTTCAACGTTAGCCGATACACTCAACATTCAACGGAGCAAAAAAAAAAAAAAAATAAAAAAAAAGGAAAAAACGAAGACGAAAGAACGCAGCGTAAAACCGCTGCTTTAAGAAAACGATCGTTTGTGTTTTGCTCGATAACAATCATTACTTTTAATGGCGTAATCATTCTGCGAAATGGTTTTCGACGATGCATGGACACCATTTGCAAAAGCGAAACTCGATATTTTTCAGCACAAACCTTTTTTCATTTCATTATCTAATGGAAATTTTAAGAGAAAATAAAAACTTTTTTTAGTCCGACGACCAAACGGGTTATCCATTTAAAAGCCCTCTACAAAATCTATTCTTATGCTGGTTTCCATTCCCTCTTATAAATATTTACGAACAAAAAAAAATTTAATATTATTGTCCGAGCTACTTTTCTTCAAAAGATAAACTTAAAGATGTAAAATAGAACGAGCTTTTATATAAAGAATAATCTATTAAAATTCATTTCGGCCAATATGCGTAATGCATTAAAATGAACAAGTACTTTACTTTTCAATAAACCAGCAACTGCAAATCTTGGCCTTAATTTAGAATAACTATCGGAAATTTATCTTTTCCATTACAAAATAATTAAATATAATTAATTTTGTTCAAGACTTTATTTTTAATCAAACATAAAGCACAATAATTAAAACTCTGAGAAAAATAGCTCAACGTGTCAAAGCTAAATCGTCTTCTGTGAACATAGGCGGGGTTCAAATAACCACATTTCGTCAGCTAACGGTTGTTTATCAGCATCCGGGCAGTTTTCTGATAAGTTTTAATTATTGTGCATTATGTATGATTACCAAACTCAGTCGATTTGAATGAATGCCTGCCATTTCAAGCCAGTCGTTTTTCCATCACGTACTGTCCTCTCGTTTTTTTTCTCTTGACTGTAGTCCTGCAATAGACGTTGTTGCAAGGTAGGAAGTGGAATTTCATTCCACATATCGGCACTCTTTAAAAATTCCATCAAGGATTTTGTGTCTGCGAATTTTAAGATCCCATTTTATAAGATAGAAGTCAAAAAGTACATACGCTAAGCATCAGGTGAGTTGAGGATGAGAATATCTGAGACTGGAATAGCATGAAAACCGGTCTGCTCTGCCAGTCATCGAAAGTAACTAACATAGTCATACACTGTATGGCTCGCGAAACGGTGAATGAAGATGTCCTTTCTCTCTATTTCATGAAATTTCTTCCCAATTTAAAGATTTAAAATTTCAAAAGATTTTATTTGCTATTTCCCGACGAATTTTCCAGCGTCTTTTTTTGCAGTGTCCTGTACCATAATGGTGAAACTTTCATGGAAAGTTCGGAATACTCGGCCTCTTCTAGAGACGTGAATCTTATCAAAATGAGCCAGATCAACCTCTATCTCATAAAATGGCACAATGAACTAGCATATCTCATGAACACGTAAGCTTTTATACAGATTGCGTGCATTGGTTTTCCTTTCCGTCAGATGCCGTAAAATGAAACAATGCACACGAGCTTTAATGACGAAGAATGTTTCGATTGACTACTGCCACAGACATTCCTACCTTTTGGATCTTGGTCTTCTGGTAGAAAGATTTTCTTGGGCAATCATTTGACGAATTTGATAGATCGTGTCAATTGGTCGACTGGAAGGTTGTCTCACTTAAGAGGTATTTTTTCATGGGTAAAAAAGAAATTCCTCCGTGTTTTTGCAACGCTAAACTTACATCACTAAAGATACATCATAACGCTTTTTGCACAGTATTTCTAGAAATCCGTAATTGATTTGGTGAATTTGTCTAAAACATCAAACGGTTTTACACCGAAAGCTTATTTGAATGTCGTTTTACATAATAGGCAAAGGGAATAGAAATGGTTTATTCGTCGAGGCACGCGCTCGCTTTGTTTTAACAATTGACGGAAAAATTCAATCGTTATAGAAAATAAAAATAGGAATTATCTTAACTGTGGATATATAACATCAATGGAAACACCAAATCGCGTTTCCACAACACCATTTGTTCCGTCATACATCAATAGTCATTCAAATCACTGCTTTGCCCACAAGGTATCAGCCTTTCAACAAATGAATTTAAAAGCTTTCAGCCTCCTTCTTACCACCCAACAGAGAGAGGAGGAATTAACAAAGATTAAAAGTTTTGCTGATATCAATGGATATGGGTCATTTTCACGAAAATGGTACATTTGATGTTTCAAAAATTTTTTTTTCAAAATTATCTAATCTAGCTTAAATTAATGTTAAACAATAGCTTATAGAGTGACTTTATCTGTTTTGTAAAAATTAATTGCATCAACTTAGTACTAATATGTGATTTTCATAGTTTTTTGATTGGTTATGGGAGATTTTGTCCACTCTGTTACACATCTATTTGTTGGATTAAATTATGTAAATTCGTTTTTTTTTTCAAAACATTTTGTGCAACACAAACAAATGAACATCTATTTTATATAAATGCTGGAAAATTTTATGTTAAAGAGTAAATTTACATTTTTTTGATAGTTTTCATGCTTCAAAATGCAAAATTGAAAAAAGTATGTGCAAAAATTAGATTATCATATCAAATAGAGTTAAATAAGATCAAAATTGCACTATTCTGACTACAATTCCATCTGTCTAAACAGGTTAATACTCTTAATTCAAAATGTTTTTGATTTTTTAATTTGAAATTACGATAAAAACACTTCTGTAACAGAGTGGACATAATTGTAACAGAGTAGACACAACTGCTGTAGATAGGATTAATCTGTAAATTTATGAAAGAATAACAGACAAACAACATTCTACTTTCATAAATTTTGTATTAAATTTACTTTTTACATATATCAATCTTTTTGGAAAACATCAACAGCATATGGAAATTCATATTATAAACGTCCACCTAATAGTTTTAACTTTGGCTCTGCTAGGATTTTTTTAATTTGATCAAATGACCATAGGAGATATGTGTCAATCGTTTTAAATAATTTTCGCTCGTTATTTGTTGTCCTTAAGCTCATCATTTTAACTTCGTCTTCGTCATCTTCTTCAATGTCATTTTGAGCTATGACAACAAATTTAGACCGTGTGTCTGAAAAGTAGCGTGCCAAATGGATTAATAGGCTGCTTTGATTTTGTAGGTGAAATAGTGAAGTAGAGGAATAATGCTGACACCGAAACAACGTGTAGAGGTGATACTTCTTTGTGGAGATCACCATAGAATATCTCGAGAAGCTGCAGACGAATTTCGTCGCCGGCACCCTGATATTCCCAAGCCCACCAGCTACACTTTTACGCGTGACAGAAGAAAATTTGGATCGTGTAAAACATTGTCTTCGAGTGCATGGTGCACATTTTGAACATGAACGATAAGCTTGCGAAACCATGTGAACCTAAAGCCAACATTCATAAACTTTTCATATGGCACGCGACTTTTGAGACACAAGGTATGTTAACTTTCTACCACCACCAGCTTTAAATTCAAAAAGCATGTATATGCAGGCTTTCACGCGTTTAGCACTCACTTCTTTAATAGGCAATCATCAGATACACCACTGGATTCATCTGACGAAGCAGAGGAAGAAACATCTGAAATTTTAAGTTTTTTATTCCTTGGTATTCTGTTTGTATTAAGATTTTGTTTCATTAGGCAAGCATAAACTTTCATTTCAAAACGCAAACAAAAATTCACATTTTTCATGCAAAAATTCACATTTTTCACATTTTTCATGATATGTCCCAGAGTATGTAACAGAGTGGACAATTAAGTCTAAAAAATTTTTTATAATAAAAATAAAAAAGTAATAATAAGGAAAATAATATTAAATGAAAAAATAATATTAAATTTACTAGTTTATATGCAATTTCAGGAAAAAAACTTTTTTTCAATCATTAATTTAAATGTAACATAGTGGACATTAAAAGCCTCAAATTAAGTATTAGAAAAAAAGAATTAGTTTTTTCTTGCTTGTTGACCGTGGAATCCAAAATGGCTGGCTAAGCATGGAAGTTGTACTACTTACTCATCTCAAAATAGTTGCCAGGTTCAATTTAATTTATTATTTTATTTTTGAAATGGCTGTAACATAGTGGACATTCCAATATACATAAAATGTTGGGACATTACTAAGGAACAATTTTTCTTATTAAAAAAATATTCTTTTATTGAAATTTATTGTTAAAACTATTTTTATGTAAGAGATGCAATGTTATTGATAATTTACATAGTTGTAGTATTTAAGCAATTTCTTAAATAATGTTTTGGCTCTTATTAATTTGAAGTTGGGACATCAAGATTTGTCGTACTTGTTCTTCAAATAAAAAAAATTAAGACTTTTATAAATCACTTAAGTCAAAACAATAAATACCTGATTATACGGAATTAAATGAAGAATAAATAAAAAAATATGTTTAATTGGTAGCATTTCTGAAATTTTCAGAAAAAAATTCAAAAGTATCGGACATGATTTGTACCATTTTCGTGAGAATGACCCATATAAGGACGACTTGATCGGAAACCTCATCAGAAAACATATCAGGAAGAAGGCAATACTGCAAGCCACAACTTTTGAACCAGTGAATGACAGACCAAAATATTGGGTCATTCTATATAATAGAGGAATCATTAGAGGACTTGACAAAATCGCCAGAAGATTTGGGCACAGGATCTCGTACAGAAGTCCACATACTCTCAGGAGACTTCTTGGGTCTGTCAAGGATCAAATACCGCCTGACCAAAGCTCCGGAGTTTATAAATTGAAGTGTGGGATCTGTGATTCCTTTTACATCGGGCAGTCCAGGAGGAGTGTTACTGCCAGGATTAAGGAGCATTTTAGACACATCCGCAATTGCAATCCTGATGGTTCTGTCTTCGCGAAACATATTATACAGACAGCCATGGAGCAAAATCTGATGGTTACGAGATCCTCCACCGTGCCAGTGATTAAAAGCTCAACTTCCTAGAAACTTTGAAGATATACAAAAAGCAAGGTGACAAAATTCTAAATGGTGACAAGGGTCCTATGGACCTTGCTGACTGGGACAACCTGCTAAGACATGTGCACTAAACTGCTATGGCTTTTTCCGCTATACAGACTATTATCTCTGATTGGACCTCCATATTAGGCGACGATTTCTCTGATTGGCCCACGTCCTACCAACTATAACTTTTTTGGTTTGTTATTGTGTTGTTGTACTTTTCACTTGATTGGGTTAAGTTCTGTAAGTTTTAGTTATTTTTGTTATTTTGTAATCCACTTTGTAAAGAACCTGATTGGTTCCTATTGTATACGGGGTGACCCAAACTTATCCAGCATAATTGTTAGGAACATGGTATGGTTCAAAGGGAATAAAAATGTCCTATAAACATTACATTTAGTTTCGATCATGTGTGAGATATCGACGTTTATCTATTTTCTTTTATTTAGAGTCTTTTCCTAGAAAAAACGTAAGTTTATCTCTTTATTCTTAAATGTACTTTTCCTGTTTTGCATATGCCAAACAGGAAGAGTAATCGTCGTACTTGTAACATGTGTGAAAGGTATTTTATTGACTTGGCGGTTGATTTGAGCAGTTGCTCATATTGTGCAACACAACGTCAAAGTTCATTATGCCGTTTGTTTTCACAAATGAAGAATATGCGGACATTCATTGCATCCATTCAAGTTTGTAGTCGAGCAATTACACCCGAACAGATTGTGGCAGCTACCAGCTCAGTTGTCCGAAGATGTAACCAGTGCATTGGAGCTGGGGGCAACCATTTTGAGAGGCTTCCTCGACATAGATTTCTTACTTTCTTCTTATTCTTCTTTTTTGTATCATTTTAGTTTTGTTTTGTAGTTTCAATGTGATGTTCTGCCACTATGCAGAATAAAAGTAATCTGCATTCTCAAGTGTTTTATTTATTTGCTTTAACAACTCTACAAGAAAATAGACAAACGTCGATATCTCACACACGATCGAAACTAGATATAACGATTATAGGACATTTTTTGTTCCATTTGAACCATACAATGTTCCTAAACAATTATGCTGGGTAAGTTTGGGTCACCCTGTATAAATAGCCCTAAGGCACTCTGTAACCTTTAGTCAGGTTGGAAAATGGACGCTTAGCGTCCGAAATAACGTATCCGTGCTGAATAAACACTCTGTTGTGGAAAAACGGTTTGGTTTCTTTTGTGTTTCCATTGAAGTGGTTTAGTAATTCCGTTATGGTCCATTGGAAACTTTCACTGCTAAGATATGGCATGTAATATATCAAACAACTTGGAATGACGTAACATGAATGAATATGATGTAACACGAATGCTAGTTAAAATGACTCAATGTTACGTGTTGTAATGATACCAATATGGTACCACTGGAAACTTTCAAAGCTAAGATATGGCATGTAATATATCAAGCAATTTGGAATGATTTATCATGACTGAATACAAATTGTAAAATTAATGCTAGTCAAAACTGATTCAGTGGTACATATTTTAGTGTAAATCTTATGCTCCATTGGATACTTTCAATGCTAAGATATAACTTGTAATATATCAAACAACTTGGAATGGTGTGGTCATGAATGAATATAATGTAAAATATATCAAACAACTTGGAATGATATGTCATGAACGAGTATAACGTATAATTAATGCTAGTCAAAACTGGTTCAATGGTACATACTTTAGTGATACCAATATGGTACCATTGGAAACTTCAGTGTCGAGATATAGCGTGTAATATATCAAACAACTTGCAATGACGTAACATGAATGAATATGACGTAAAACGATTGCTAGTTAAATGTGGTTCAATGGTGACAATAAATTATGGCAACAGAAATGGATGCGCCCAGGCGCGAATATATTAAAGCGCCACCAAATAATTTTTAATTCATTGCAATCACTGCATGTTCTTGGGCAAATTGTCCGTGTTTCAACTTATTATGAGTTAATTGATGTGCGTTTTGAAATGTCAAGCTAACGCAGTGCAATTTTGGAGCTATGTCGACAAGGAAAACGTCAATGTGAAATTGTTCGTTTGCTCAATCTTGGCAGAGATGTCGTCTCCAAAGCGGTCAAACGATTCAGAGAGCTTAACCATGAAGGCGACCGTCCAGGAAGAGGAAGAAATCGTAAATCATCAAAAAGCGAGTCCAGCGAAATCCGAAGGTCTCAATGAGACAAATCACTCGTGAGACCGGAATCAACCGCGAATCGGTGAGGAAAATGGGAATAGATGAAGTCAAACTCATGCCCTACAAGCTCCAAAAAGTCCAGCTCCTCACAGACGAAAACAAGCGCGTACGGCTCCACAGATGCCGCCAACTCAAGCGTCGGGCCGCAGGTGTGAAATGGAAATGCCGAGAAGCTCTTCACTGTGGAGCAGGCACACAATCACCAAAGCGACAGAGTGTGGTCAGCAGAGGCACCCGGCACCTCTGCAGTCATCGAACATCGCCAAAATCCGCAGTCCATGATGGTCTGGAGCGGAGTTTGCGCCAGTGGCAAGACACTTCTCGTTTTCGTGGACCAAGGAGTCAAAATCAACCAATAATTTACCGTCGTGACATTATCGAAGCTGTGGTACTTCTTTGGGCTCGGCAGCATTTCGGCAATGCGGATTGGACCTTTCAACAAGATTCTTCACCAGCTCACAGAGCGAGAATGACGCAGGAGTGGTGCAAGAGCCATTTTCCGGATTTCATCACGTCTCAGCAGTGGACGCCCTACTCGCCGGATCTCAATCCGATGGATTACAGCGTATGGTCGATCTTGGAAGCCAGGACCTGTGCTAAACACCGCAACAATTTGGAGTCGCTGAAGAAGTCCCTGCGCCAAGAATGGGACCGATTGTCGCCCGACGACTTGCGGTCCATTGCTGAAATTTTAAGACACGTTTGGGGCTTTGTATCTCCGCCGAAGGAGCCCATTTCGAAACCAAATGAACATGTTATTACCAAGGGACCATGTTCTATTTATTAGTTGTCAATTGCTTTACTTTTCTTTTTTTGGATTAAAAACTTTGTACTCAACGAGTTGCCATAATTTATTATCACCCTGTATGTCAAAAAATTTGGAATGAGGTGTCATTGGAGCGTTTACCTCGCCGTCAGAACTAACTCATGTCCCTTAAGGGGCTCTTTCTTTGGGAAGCGGTGAAAGTGGCAAGGTGCAAAGTCTTTCATCTTTGAACTTCAGTCATTCATCTTTGAACTGTAGGCGCTGCAACGCCTCTTGTGTGTGCGGGCGGACGTGTGCGGGCGGACGTTATCGTACTCCAGAAGAGGGTCCAAAGCTGCCATTCAATCCTGGCGTCGACAACAATTCCGGAATTCCTCTCTGACGGGTTCACCCAACTAGTCATGCGTTGGCGCAATGCGTGGAAAGGGATGGGGATTATGTCGAAAAGTGAATAGTGCATTACATAGAGGACAAATGTGAGTATAAGATACAAAAAGAATTTTGAAAATCGGTTAACAAATAAAAAAGTTACAGCCATGGAGGCATTACTTTTCAATACGCTCACAGTAATATGTAATGAGGCGTAATGGATGAATATAATGAGAAATTAATGACAGCCGAAACGAGTTCAGTGGTACGTGTTTTAGTGATACCTTTATGATAACATTGGAAACTTTCAATGGCATGTAATTAATTACGCATTATATTATCAATAGCTTATTTCTGTTAGTCAAAGTGTTATCAATAGCTAGTTGCTAATCGCTCCCATCAAAAGTACATTCTTGCGTAGAAGCGCTTTAGCAATAGATTATGTAGAAATAATAGACCCTTACACAGAATGCTTCAACAATTAACGCTTATTTCATTAAATAGGGATGCTTACAAACTAAAGAATTCTAATATGTTCGAATAGATAGAGAATTACTATTCTCTTCTTTTAACTCTTCAGATACTTTTATTCGTTTTGAACTACACAAATCCGTTAGAAGTACGCCTTGCCTTAACAACCTCATCTAACCCTAACAACGAAAGGCTTTTTTAGAAAACAAACGCTTTTCTTTTTTATCCTCGAATGCATTAAAATGTTATCGATCCTGGGCATTTTGGTTGCCTGACTTGTTGATCTTGGAGCTGTTCTTTTCATGCTTTTCTTTAGATTCTGTTTTTATTATTTATCCTTTCAGGGATGCGTTAACTAACTACTAAGTAAGTAAATAAATAAATAAATTTGCTTCTCCATGAAACAAAATCGAAGAAGACTCAATTTTAGCATACATATAATCACTCAAACTGAATATTCAATTTGGCCACTAACGGCAAATTACTCGTGGAATTCCTATGGGTAGAGTGATAAATGCGTCAAATTTAGAATCTATTGATTTCCGAACTTATTCTCGAAAAAGGATGTCACCTGATAAATAAAGACAGATGGATGGTGACATGAACAAGGTACTGTATATGATAAAGCTGAAAGTAAATTATAATTGAAATTGTGAATTTATTATCTTGATAAAGAATGTTTGAATGCAAATCTATACACATAGCAGACCCGAATAAAAATAGAGAGTGAGCCAAAAGTCGTGTTACCCATACAAATATATATAATTTGAAGATAGAGCTGAAGATAATTATATCGCCGTAAGACATGCGCACTGAATTTATAGGCCTTATGCTAGATATGGTCCACTAGAATCACTTCCGTGGCATGGTGTCACTCGCTCTGGCAGAACATCTTTTCATATTTGAAGATCATTTTAAAGCATCATCCGATAAAAATTTAAGACCCGGTTTCTGGAATTAATTTGAAACAAGAAAACTGTCGTCGAAACTAGCAGTAAGTATGGCTAGAAGAAAGTCAGAAGAAGAACGTTGGCAATAATTCCCACATTCTAAGAGATTTAATGCAAACCGTCCAAGAAAAAATCAACCAGAGTCGCCGCGATTATTTTCGCCTACAGGAAGAAAGAGGTCATTTTGACACCTGTTATTCATCAGGCGATCATAAAGACATTACAATCAACATGGAAGAACGATCGCTTTTGAAAATGTATGGTGCCACTGGGAAGCGGCATCCCTCGAGTGCTGGAGGATACAAAGCGGCGTTTGTCGAAAGCAACATGGCGTAATCCGTGGAAAAATTGGAAGTACGGGCCGTGATAAGATTTCTGTATTTGAAGGAGAACAGCGCCAAACAAATCCATGAGGTGTTAGTGGCCGTTTATGGTGACAATTCTCCATCGTATGAGACAGTCGCCACGACATTCACCCATCGCCGTATAACCCATCAAGTTAGTGGCGAGGCAAGGTGGCCAAAGGGGTCAGACTTCTGCACGACAACGCACCATCACATTCCGCACATGAGACCATGCGTGTTGCGGTGGAGCTGGGGTTCGAAATACTGTCTCATCCGCCGTATTCACCCGACCTTGCCTCAAGCGGCTTCTTCCTCTTCTTTCGCCTGAAGAACCCGCTTCGTGGACGGCATTTCCAAGACGACGATGAGGTCATCTTCGAGGTGGATCTGTTCCTCAACAGCCAAAAGTAGGATTGCTATAAAAGTGACTTCCAGTGATACCCATCGTCCATCGTTGAGAAAAGTGTGTGGAGAAGAACTGACGCTACCATCGTGCAGCGTCACCCTATCTCTCAATCTTCCGGCTGATTGTAATGACTTTAAGACTGTCCCTCATATGTAGCATAAAAATAATTTTGTAACTGAAAACGGCTATTCAGTTTCTTAATTGGTTTATAATGCTAGATGTTCATAATTCATTTCCTTTATTTATTCGATTAAAATAATAAAATTTGTTTATAAAAACGGAGTTAATTCTGCAGTTTCTGTTAATACGAAACTATCAATAGTCCCTTTCAAAGAGATTAAAAATTTTTGAAGATATCATTAAAGAATACGTTCCGACCAAATTACTACAAGACATTTCCGTGTCTGGAAGTGTGTTCTGTCATAAACTAATTTTTTTATTTAGTAATTAGGAGCAATTTAACGAGGCCTAGAATTAGAGAAACATAATGTATGTTAGAGTTCGAGTATCTCAATTCATATCTTCTAGTTATTCGTGATCCGGAATACAAAAAAAGGGAGAGTGCATCCTTTGTAAACCATTGTAGCAAACCCTATTGCGGGATAATCGATAGGTGTGTTTACCACAATTTGACGTCGGAGTAAAATTACTGCAATGGCGATGCTCAGTAGTCCCAAGGGTATGCGGTTCTAGACCGCATTTAGAAATATCTACTAGCTAGTGAGTATTGTCAGAGTAATCATTGTGGTGTATGCAATTTCCTAATGAATACTCTACAACTGAAGAAAAATGTGTTAGTCGTTTGCTATATCATCCTGATGAATGATTCATTAACGGCACAAACAATACAAATCAATAGCTCACCTGCATAATTACCATCGTCAATTCGAAGGAAAGGTCTAATTAGAAAGGATTGGATTAAGTGGAGTTTCATCGGCGTCACTAACGAAGGAAGAGTTACCCAGAAAAACATAAACATAAAAAAATCTGTACCTTAATTTAAGGAGTAAATAAAGTTCATTTCGCGGTATCAGCAGACATTACTTGTCGTACAGTTTGTAAACAAGCAAAGTTGGACAAGCAAAGTCGAAGATTGAAAGTTTCAGGAATAATCTAACTTAATTTAATTTTGCTCTCAGGTATTTAGAGATGAACTGGAACTTTTTAATTAGGAGAAATCTTCTCGGAAATGCAACTCAAACTTAAAATAGCCGCATCTTTGTGCTAACTGCATATCTTTCGAAAAATTCTGTGGAGCTGTTGTCTAAATGCATTTTATGCATTAACTTTCAAAATCTCTCAGCAACAGCTGCTTCATTCTCACTCGAAGCATAACACCAAGCTGAAAAATATTTTTCTAATTAATGGATCTTGTCAGATCTGACCCAATTTATGCTTTATTTTCTATTGGTTTGATTCTTTTTGTTTTAAATGAATATAAATATTGAACATAAATTGTTTCAGGAATCGTATCTATGCTAGAAAACAACTTTTCAACGTTTGCTTCATTCAAATGATCTAAAAGAGAAAAATGTAGCGGTTTAGACACGATTCTCAAATTAACAAGAAAATAATCCATTAAGAAGAGCTAAGCACGAGTTACAATAAGTTAACCCCTATAATTCCGATTCTGTCCATACTTAAATAGTCTGTCCATACTTAAATAGTCTGTCCATACTTAAATAGTCTGTCCATACTTAAATAGTCTGTCCACAATAGTGAAGAATGACATGCCTATAACAGCCTACATACAAACCATCTACAACAGAAGGTGTCAAAAATTTGAAAGGCATAGATATATGGAAGGATATTGTAAAACAAAAAAATCATGAAAGGTTTTACACATATGTCAATTTAGATTGGTTGGCTAGATTTTTAAGCGCGTCAATATCTAGGTCATTTTGCGCTTGTTCCTGAGACAATTCCACATGACTATTTTCTTTACACACTCCCGGGACAAAGCCCAACCTGGCAGACTCGAGAACTGGATAGCCTAGACCCTAACGCTTTTGAATAACGGACCGGCCCGATTTATATGAATATGTCGCAGACACATAGCGTAATTCGACACTTCGTGAAATGTCCAGACACTTCATGAAATGTCTAGACACTTCATGAAATGTCTAAGGCAGGTCAGACCGATACAGCAGCGGATGTCAAATCCTGTGCAGGAAAATTTTAGCTATTAGCCAGATTCACGGCCTAATGATAGTGCCACTGTTGATGAGTAATGGATGGCGTAAACGGGGAATGTTAAAGGGTTTACATGAGCGTACAACAGCAATCGAGATTTAGAAATTGCCCACGTTGGCGGTAGGAGATTTTATACTTTTAGCAATTCCAAATCTCGTAGGTGTTGTGCCCACGAAAAAAATGGTTTATATCAAATAGAATGCAAACATGGAATTGTAAAAGGTTGATTCGGAATCGAGAATATCAAGAAGGCTGGTTTAACTTTTTTAAATGAAAAGGAAATTGACTTTACGAAGGAATTGACATTGCAAGAAGCTGTTAAACAAAATTGACTTTAAGATTATACTGTTCTTGCAAATCGTCTGAAAAATATTGCTCAATAAAAAGATGTATATGTAAAAAGGACGGTAGGCAATGCAATAGTAGATGCCAAGGTAGTATGCCGTGCCTTAATACTGAAAGACTTTTAATTAATTTTGATATCATATGTTTCATCCACAAATACTGTTTTGTAAATCAGCCCAAATTCATTTTGTTTAGAATGAAAGTAAATATTAAATAAAGAAAAATGAAATTTGTGTTTCCTTTTATCCATTTTATTACTTTTTTAGAATTAATATTCAATATTGTCTTATAATATTCACCATAAATTGTTTATGCTTCCTTCTTCTTGCTTCAATTTCTTTGAATAATCATTTCAGTTTCCGTTTATTAAATTTTTCACATAGAATTTTGTTTTTGAGATTGTCATCTATTTCACAAGGTAAAACCGAATATATTACAAGAAATTTATACCATAACCATTCAAAAAGTTTTACTTTGCATTAATATTTATTTATACAATTACATTTTTTTAATTTTAAAAAGACTAAAATAATCATTGCAAAAAATTGTTGAAATTTATGACTAATAACTAAACCATTTTTTTGAAAATAATATATAAAATAAATACGTATAAAAAATATTAAATTTCAGTTAATTATAATATGGCAAATATTAAGACAGTTTTTTGTCATTGCGATAGCTAAAATTTTCCTGCACGGGATTTGACATCGTTACTGTATCGGTCTGACCTGCTGTAGACACTTCGCAAAGTGTCCAGACAGATACTGTAATTCTACCTAATGACAGTATGAGTCTAATGCAACAGGACATTTCGCGAAGTGTCTGGACATTTCACGAAGTGTCCAATTAATCTATGTGTCTGAGACAAATATACGTATAAAAAATTTGATTTTACCTTTAAGAGGGTGTACTTATCGAATGGTGAAGATTGCTTATTCATTTATAATATAGTGAATTTATTTAAAAACACCTCGAAAAATAGTCGATTTTATCGAGTGTAGCTTTTCGAAAATCGAAAATAAAATTACATTCTCTCATATCTCGTCATTTCCGATGGAATGGCATATCTCATGCAATAGATTTTAACGGTTCCTAAAATCTTGGTTGAAACCTGAAGTTATGATTCAATATGAAATAATTAAGTTTAGAATGAAAAACGAAAGAGTTTTCATAAGCTTGCTGATGGTTTAGAAAAGATAAATTCTCGACCTGCGAGCCAGGTGCTTGCCCTATAATTGAACTTCCACTTTGTGCTTGGCAGTCATTAGGACTCTTGAAGGCGCCTTGCTGTATCATTGTTCGCGGTGATCTAATTGGTAGAAGCGATGAGCTAGATACATGTAGTCCCTTGTTCGAATTCAGGTCGCGGAATTTTTCCTTTCGTTTTCCATTAAAATTTTTAGCCTGGAATGCGAACATTAACTAGTGGACGTTAATTAAATCAAATTCAGTTCATTTAATTCTTTATAAAATATGCTAAGTGACCAAAAGTTTAGGGACACCTTCATTTCTGCGTCGCAAGCTTCAGATAACAGGAATTAGAAAGCAGTGGCACCCCCTTTTGCTCTAATGACAGCCTCCACCCTCCGAGGAAGACTTTGCACCAGATTTTGGTAGTGAGAAGCTGGAATTTCAATCATTCCTATCTCAGAGTGGTTAGTTCAGCCACGAATGAAGGATGGAGTGGTCTGAGTCATAGTCGACGTTCCAATTCATCCAATAGATGTTCAATGAGATTGAGATCGGAGCTCTGGGCAGGACAATCTATTTGTTCAATCCCGTTGTCTTGACACAAGTCGTGTATAGACCTGCAGCCGCGATGAATTCCGTGCAAGCATCCACTCTGTTTCCTTTTTGCTCATCTGTTAAGAAATGTGGTGTGGCACAGACCAAGCACACAGTTTTCTTTTGCCTAAGACTTCTTCCATAATTTTCAGGTTTATTCGCCGATCACTTAACAAAAGATCTCTCACTTTCTCGATCGTTTCCTGTGTTTGAACATTTCGGACATCATGTGTATTCGTCATCACTCAGCTCTTCCCGGCCTTCACGAAATCTAGCGAACCATTCACAAACAAGGATACATTGTTGCTTGGACTAAGATGGTCAGGTGACTTTTGACTTTCAGGGCCTGTCTCTCTCGTAGGCCTCGGTTGACTCCGTAGCCAATGAAAAAGACAGGCCCGGACCAACACCTCCTAGACAGAAGGCCTTATAACAGAAACGTCATATATTGTTACATCATCATTACTCAACCAAATTTAGGGCTTATTATTGATAGAAATAGGATTTACAATGGTCGACTAATGATGATGTAGCAGTGTATGGCTTTTCCGCTATCAGGCCTTATGTCTATAGTCCATCCAGCCTTAGTTTACGCGAAATATGATGGACATTTCAATTATTATGTATTATTTGTAACAATGTCCAACAATTGAAACGGCCATAAAATTTTGCGCAAACTAGGGCTAGATAGACTAAGGCTACGGCGAATTTAGAGCGCGTGAGCGATTTCTGACGTCATCACGCTCGCGCAGATGCGGTCATGCAGACGCGAGACACTCGAAACATCGCACGCGAGAGCGAAAATACGTTTCTCGCTCGTATCTGACACTGTGTAACGTACCTAAGAGGATGTGGTAGGGTGTAAAATAATGCGGCAAAGTACGCAATTGAAAGTTTAAATAATATTTATTTAATGGCTAATTAAAATAATTTATAAAATAACACTTATTAAAACACACCTGCTGGGTGCCAAATACCGCCGCCAATAATTAATATATGAACAAAATTAAAAGAAAACTATTAATCCATTAATACAAAACAACCAATTACAAAAACTTTGTATTAACATGAACTGCGACCGTGTAAAACTTTTAATACGATCCTCCTCCGGAAAAGCTAATCTTTAGCTAACGTGTCCTATATTTCCTATGGCAACTGGACATTAACGGTGAACCCGTCGTGCAACCCTTTTGGTGGGAGGATTGCCGGAACCCAAATGACTGCAAAGTTGTCGGGGATAAGTGACGCAACTCGTGCACCTGAAGGAACCAAACACAAAAACAAGTAAGTATGAGTAAAAGCAAGGTAACGATAGAAAATTATGTACACCGCCTGCAGTTACGCGCTGCACTTCCAATACTGAAGTATGCTTACTGTAACAGCTGGCTGACCGAGCCTCGCAACGCGCTACGCTCTGCACACCGGTGGTAGGCGCGCTTACGTTACTATTACCCTGAGGATGCAGACCGGCCGGATATGCCTTACGGGCCGGCTCCAACTCCTTCTTTAGATAGCCTCTAGAATACGGCAGATATACTGTCGGAACCTTATGTTCCACCTGCTCGTTATGCTCCACTCTCGCCACGTTGCAAACCTCCTTCGACGCGGTAGACCGACCTTCGTCGTCGCCTGTTCTATCCAGCGCCTTTTCCGCAGCGCAAACTACAGGACTCGCGAGGCCTGGTAACGTGGAAAACTCCGCTCCGCTTTCACTCGTCCGCTTTGTCCAGTTCGGCTCGGAATTCCCGCGGTCAATGTCACGTGTCTTCAGCTGACCTTCCCCTTGTGGTTCCCGGGGGGAAAGCACTTCACGTTTCCCGCGGAACACACGACAGCGAGGTTTACTGGTGGCTTCGTTATAATCAGAACTAACTAAAAGCCTAACCTGCTGTCCGTGTGACCACTTTGAAGTTCCCCTTGACTCCGGGTCCCTAGGAAGGTAGCTTGAACACGACCGCTCCGCAATCCCTTCCGTCCTCCTTCCTTTCCGAACTTGTTCTTCCCTTCTCTCTCTCTCTTTCTTTCCAAATCTCCTCCTTCGTATTTCGCGCGCTTCTGTTGGCTCCTTCCCCGTCTCTCTTCTAACGATTGCTAATGCGCCGATCTCCTGCTTTTTCTTTCTATCTCCCTTATGCTTTTCCTTCAAGACGCACAGCGCTCTCTCCTCTGGACTTCTATCTCTTGTCGTCCATTCTTTGCCCGTCTCTTCTCTAACGACTGCTATTACGTGATTCTCCTGTCCTCTCCTTCTATTCTTTCCTTTGAAGACGCACAGCGCTCTTTCCTCTGGACTTCTATCTCTCGTCGTCCATTCTTTACCTGTCTCTTCCCTAACGACCGCTATTGCGTCAATCTTCTGCCTTCTCTTTCTGATTTCTCTACGCTTCTTATTAACAACGCCTGGCGCTCCTTTCTCCCGACTTCTATCTTTTATCGTCTGCTTACTCCTCCTATCTTTCGCCTGCCTATTTCCACCTTCACAAACTGGGATTTGGACGCAAGTAACATCATCCTCCTCCAAATCTTGTGACACACTGCTTGATTTTATCGCTGTCTGTCAAATCTCGCTCAACGCTGCACATGCGCAGTAGTCCATTTACTTCTGCAGCAATACCCGACAACGTGAAATGGCAGCCATGTTTGTGAGAAAAATTCGCTTCTGTATAATCACATACGGCGAGAAACGACGAGAGAGAGAGAACTTGAAAATTCGATCGCTAAACATAGCTTGCAAATGCGATGACGTCAGAAATCGCTCACGCGCTCTAAATTCGCGATTGCATGGCGATGACCTGGGAAACCACTCGTTCATCTCTACCCATCCAACAATTACCGAATGTGTCATTAAGATGCTCACGCACAACACGGGTGAAGTGTGCGGGCGTCCCATCATGTTGGATATATCATTAATGTTATATGAATATCCCTTTTATCAGGAATTTTTAATGTATGCACATCTTTTTGTCATGTGGATTCATTATCATAATTTATCAGTGTGATCACCTCTCTCTCCCGTAGTAGGACATTAGTAGGGTTCCGGCCCCTTCATACTATGGTTAATACTATGAAATACTTATAAATAGGGCAGCAAGGAGGGTTTATAGATCGAAAACACGTATCGTCGTGGTCACACATGCTTGAACACATTCAAAGTAGCCTCAGTTCGTTTATTAATTGTCGAAGCTTGTATTAATAGAATCAGCGAGAAGCTGGCAGAATTGTAACTATACATAGAATTTCTGTCGTTAGGGCTTTTCTTAGAATTGATAATTATTAGAACAGCAGGTTTCATTGCTCAAAAATTTGAGTGGGCAGAAGGCAAATTTTTGCATCATTAAATAGCTTTCAAAAATATTTGACACGTATTTTTTCTTTTTTTGACAAGACGTGCATTTTTCGAGATATTAGACCGTTTCGGAACTTTTTACTCACCAGGTATATATCTATCTTATTTCATTTAGAAGGCTTCCTAAAGGTATAACCTGTTTACTGACTTCTTTTTCCTGAAGGGAAATATATCTTAGTTTTATATCCATTGTGAAATTCTTGTTTATTATGTATATTCATAATTCGGGTTCTTTTCTTTCATGCAAATCAGCATTCTTATTGGAAACGAACTGATCGCTTCTGCAGTGGACTGATAATAAATATGAGATGATGATAAAGGAAATGCTTTGCTAGCCAATGCAACGCTGGGATAAGGTGAGGTGGAGCGACGACTTTCGCTACGCGCATTTACATTTAGATGATCAAATTTATGTGTGGCTAAGTCAAGAGAACGCAAATCTCCTGTCGTCCTAGATACTTAACCGCAGCATTGCAGTGAATGGCCGTTTGTGTATGATCAAAACATTGCACCTCTCTCACAAAGCTAGAGTCGTTATTGGCAGATAATGGAGACATGACATGAACGTACAAATACTCAATTGGCTAACTCAATTCCCGACCTCAACCAACAGAATATCTTTGAGATGAATTAGAACATGGAATGTGAGAGGTATCGAGAAATTCGTCATCAACTGATCCAGGCTTTGACGAAGGACTTGTGGGAACATACCGTTACCTTGATACTCTCCACTGATGTCTGCAGGTTGTCATTACGCCAAAGGGTACCGCTAATAGATAGTAGACCTAATAAGAATCTGTTCACCCGAACAGGCATTCGATTTCAAGTGATCAATCGAAGTATACGAGTGTACATATTTAATATATACATTTTTTTTTATATAGGGTATTCAAAACATTGCAGAAACTCACATTTTGGTTGCCTTTTACTAAGACAGAGGAGAAAAACTTCATACAAAGAACTTCGAAACTGTTAAGCTTCGATGTAACGATTGAAAAATTCATACAAAGACGGTAATTGAAGGGGCTATTCTATTACGCTCCACGGAAATAGGGAGGGGAAGGCGAAGGTAAGGACGGAAGTGTTTGATTGGAGCCACTCTAATTCTGTATCGCTGACGATGACTTCATCGAACGAAGGAAAGAAACGTCAAATGATAAGAAACGTCAAGTGACAATTGATAAATTACGGATGTGACGAACGTTAACTCTTCTAACAAACACGTGTTATTGATTTAAAAGTTATCGAGGGGGAAAAAAACCTTTTCGGAGAAGGCTTAAACTTTCTATTTTATTAATACCGATCACTATAGTAAAATCTCTAAATTACGCAGCAGAACATGTAAATTAATTAACATATTGTTCGATATAAAAGCATGTTTTGATCGTTAACATTTTGAAATTCCCGAATTTATTTTTTTTTATATATTGATGATTAGACTCAAAATGAGAGATACGAGTCTATCAAAATGAGAGATTTGCATAATAGAATCATTTTCAGGATCAAGCTAAAAATTGAGAATTTTCATGGAACGTCCTTTCCAATAATGGTGACGGATGTACCTTTTCTCAAGATTATTAATTGATCTCGTTTAATTGGTCAGTGTAGATTTCAAATATTTATATCATAGAAAGTATAAAAGACAGAAACCATTACGCACATCACCGAATAGATAAAAGTTACATTCATTCCCATACAGCGGCGCTGTTTCTTATTTACAGGAAATTGGCGATACTACAGAAGTCGTTTTGTGTGCTGCTATTTGCGAAATATGAAACCACTGTTCGAGTCAACGTGGGTTCCGCCGTCAGTTCAACAAATAGCCGCCTCGTCATAAGCCAATTTACTGCAAAAATAATTGGCATATGTGTATTTTAGTTTACCAAAGCTCATACTAATTCAGGATTCGTTAATACTTACGGAAAATAAAGATAAAATTTAACGAAATGTTAACACACTAACAGCATATACTTACTTACTTACTTACTTTTCAAACCCGCTTATCCGTTAGGGTCTCAGTTGCGCTGGTATGGCCACGTGATTCGGATGCCGCAAACTAGTCTTCCTAGGCAGTTGTTATTTTCCAAGCCGGTGGGTAAGAGACCAAGGGGTCGGCCTAGAACCAGGTGGCTAGACTACCTGGAGAATCTGGGTTCGAGTCGCTTGGATATTACCAGGGAGGACATGCGCCTGATGGCGGAAGATCGCGATCGCTGGAGATCCTCCATAGGGCTGCTGCCCCCGCGACCCTAACAGCATATACTTTCAGTATAATTTCTTACGCACATTCCGCGTTATCCGTCACTAAAGAGGTGGTTTTCTGGATCGCTACACTCAAAGCTGACATTTTAAACCCGCTACTCCATAGAACTCGGGCTTAAGATGTGAGCTTACAGTGTAGCGGTCCGGAAAACCACCTCTTTAGTGACGGATAACGCGGAATGTGCATAAGAAACTATACCGAAAGTATATGCTGCTAGTGTGTTAACATTTCGTTAAGTTTTATCTCTATCTTCCGCAAGTATTAACGAATCCTGAATTAGTATGAGCTTTGGTATACTAAAATACACATATACCAAATAATTTACTATATAAAAAAATTCGTAGATGGCGGCTCACACTGTCCAAACTGCAGCGCACAGAACGACTACCCCTGTGTGTTACTAAAAACAAGCCCCTCCCTCTATCCAGTGATGTACTGAATATATTCCTGTCCAATAATCTTTTTTGAATAATCCTGTAGAGACTGAAATATACGGAGTGTTTCAGGAAAGACAACAAAATACGTTTATTCCATGGGTCCAAATCTATGACACATTTTTACACTTCCTTAAAGGAGATGTTCAAAATGTCCATCCCTGCCTGAATACAGACCTCACATCGACATCTTATATCCTTGCGAAGACGATCCCAACTTCTTGGATTATTACGTATCTCCTCATAACCTATCACAATTCGATTCCGAAGGGTTTCTATGTCGAGCACCGGAGACGAATACACCAAAAATATTCGTGCAGGGTCCACATTGCAAAAATATTCGTAATATTTAGGCCGCAACCCAGTTCTCCAACTTGATGCTGTGTTAATTCCACCTGCTGATGTGAGGCCTCAACACAACCTTAAATAGTCGTGTGACTACTAAAACAAACGAGAATTCGTCAAGATCTTTAGTCCTTAGCTATCTGAATGCTCGATCCGTGTTAAATAAATCTGACGACATTATCCTTTGGATATCCACTCATAAACCCAATTTGTGCATCATCAGCACAAAACAGTTCTCATTCTTATAATCTTTTACAACTTAATCAATATAACATTATACGCCAATATAGAACATCTAGAGGAGGTGGTGTGCTGATTATAATTAGGGCCGAATAGAGCTACCAAATTATGGATCAACAATCTCACTCCGGCTTTGAATACATTTACTTAAATGCAAAATTTCAGGAAATTCAGGTTAATCTTCTCGCCTTATATAGACCGAACTATATACCCATTGCTGAGTTATTGGCTGTCATCGAACAATCTCATCGTTATGCCACCAACCTGATAGTGGGGGACTTCAACGTGGACTTCGGAATTGATTCTTATTCGATCAAAGCGATTATTGAACAATGCAAGTCGTTACAGCTTCATCCAATTATTAATTCTCCTACCAGAATAACCAAGACGACCAGAACCACTCTCGATCAAATCTTTATTCCGACATCGTGAACTGATAATTTAATTAAACATGCGATAATTCCAAAATGTGACCATCACGCGCTGATTGTTCTTATTAATCAGATGTGCAATACGAAATTCCAAAGAAAAAGGTTTAGTGAATATACCAATTATGACTATGTCGATTGGACACAATTTGAGAATAGTTTACCTAATTTTGACTGGTCAATATACTTCAATACCCAAGATGTTAATTACCTGTTTAGCATAATGAGCAATAACATTCAACGGGCACTCTTGGGTGCTGGTTACAAATCAAGAAAGTACAGAATAATAAAGTGAGACGCCCTTGGTGGAACAAAAAAATATTAGCTCTGTGGAAGGATAAGAAAATAGCTTACAAATCCTTCCTAATGGATTCCACAGCTCTCCACAAACAACGACTGAAACAGGTAAATGCCCACTTAAAAAAAAGAAATTAAGCAGGCGAAGCGTGCTACACTCATGAAAAAGGGGACAAACATCTTTGATCTATGGAAATGTATCCGCAAGTATAAGAGTCAAAGAAACAATTTCCCGTTCCACCAGGGACGCGTTTACTTAGAGTAGATAGACAATCCGAATAAAACAAAAAGCTCTCAGGATAATTTTGATAAAAATTTGATTAGCCCTGGTATTTAGAATCCCTAACATCTCGTCGAATGCCATAAATATCGCCATACAGCAATCCAATAATAAGACTTCAAATAGGGATGGGGTTTTAACCATTAGAGTCATTAAAAATTGGGGCCATTTTGGCAACGTTATTTTTAGTCACTTAATTCAAATGATTTGTTTGACCCAAACTTTTCCGTCTGATTTTAAAAGGACACTCATTATTCCGGTATTCAAAAAAGGCGATACTACTAATGTTTGTAACTATCGCCCAATCTGCCTTCTCTCTGCTCTATCTAAGCTTGTTGAAAAACTAATATTCGCCAGGCGAGCCACTTTGTTGTGGGCTAGCATCCCTACAAATCAATTTGGGGGTCAACCTCAGACCCCAACAATGTATTCTGTGCTGACAATCCTTGACTTTCTTATTCATGCAATTGACAAGGGAATGTCTTGCTTTTTAATAAACACAGACATTTCCAAAGCTTTTAATACAATCCAAAGAGACGCTCTAGTTAGACAATTAAAACATTATGGTGTAGACTCGGTAACGTTAAACCTTCTACAGAATTACTTTACGGATAGGATTAACTATATGGAATTTGAAAAAATGACTTTCGAACACCAATCCACTTTGGGTGTCAAATAAATTTAAGGTGGGAAGAAGCCAGAAGAAGACAGAGGAGCGGAAGGAAGAGAGAAATAAAGATAAAGTAGCTTCTTCGCAACCGCCCTCCCCCGCCGCTGAGAATAGTCAGACCGGCGGCTCATTGGCTGAAAATCAGATGAGACGGCCAATGGGAAAAAAGAGTGATCGGCGAGGGAAGCTCGAAGGCTCGCCGAAGGAAAAAAGAGAGAGAGATATTAGAAGCGATTTAGGATCGAACTGGAGAAGATCCACTAAAGACAAGCTCCGTAATGGAAAAACGGAGGCGACTAAATTGAATGGCCTGGGAGGAACTCCATCTAAGGTGAAGATAGACGGACGAGGGGACTTCAATGTAGGAGTTCGAAGTGACGGCAACGCTATTAGGATTTCCCCAGCACATCGTCGCAATACAAGAAAGCGTCGTGGGAATGACAAAGAATTCTTAGTTCGTCACGAGAACCCGAAGCCCCGCCTAGCTGGACACGACACTGCGAGCGTTACGCGTGAGCGAAGGAAGCCCAGCGCAGCTACCGTGCATCCGACACGAATCATTCGTGCAACACGGAACCGTCATCGCCAGCCATCATCAAGGGACAGGATTTTGCCAAAGGAATTGGCTACTTCGTTTGAATCTATGGAAGTTGCAGGTAAAGGGGGGTCTCCTAAGTCACGTGGCCATGGGGCTCCTCAAGCCTTGCTTCCTTTAGATAAGATAGCCAGTAAGCTAACTTTCTTAGATAAAGTAGAACTAGTTATGATAGTTATCTAAGCAATTCATTAATGACAAAAGTAAATACCTTGCTATCTTTTTATGCATTATAGTAGCGCCCGAACCTGTTCTTCTCACATGTCTTTGGCAGGAGTCTACTCTTCCCGACCTCGTCAATGCAGTCACAATTTACCCGCCGGATGCGACAGAATTTCCCGCCCGATCTTTCAGGATTATTAATGTATAAAATGGCACACACGAAACTGGACTTACTTGTATCATGAATGCGGCAAATTATGATTTATTGAAAATTATTCTGAATTTGATTTTATTTAACTTTGTAACAATCTACGCAAAAGAACTTTAATTTATGTACATTTATTTAATTGATGTCGTCAAGCAAGCAACATCATTTTTTATAAGCCTTTCATTTCGGAACGAAGTGAAGCTTTAAATAAACAGTTCATCTTTAATTCACTCTGCCTGTTTTGTTCCCTCTCTATCATTTTCCTAATTAATTATGCAATTATCCATGATATTGGGTCTTTTACAGGGCTCTCCAACCGCTACAGCCTTATATGCTGCAGCTACTGCTGAAAATTTTAATTTACCCTTGCATTCAAACATAATTTCGTTCGTTGATGATAATTTTCTTTACATGGCCTTTCCATAGTTTGATTATACCCGTGCCTATAACCAGATTCAGGAGGACATTCACACATTGAAAAGGTGGTACCTGTCGCAGGGACTGAAATTCAATGAAGCTAAAACTACTATCATGTTGTTTAACAATCAGAATGCTAGTCCGTCGTCCACTTGTAAAATTTTAGATTTAGAGTTAAACATGAAGTTATCATGTAAAGAAATCATTGAGTCTTTATTAATTGAACTTAATCGCCTTAAATTTCTCTTTTACAATTTAAGAAGGACTTTATCTAACAAAGAGATAGTGCAAACTATAAAAACAATCTTAGTCCCAAAAATTGAATATGGCGTTTTAGTGTGGTCTACTGCCTCCAAAATACATATTACTAGAATTTCAGTCGCATATAATAATGTAGTTCGTGCTGCTCTTGCCTTATCTAAGTATGCCTCTATGTCTGAAATATTCTCGAAATATAACATACCGTCTTTATACTGCATAATTAACATTGCTCGTTTAAAAGAATTATATCGAGCTTTTAGTGATATTAATCATCCGGTCCACTAGGTCAAATCATGGCTTACTGATTCGTTGAATACCCGATCTACTCAAAAATATAAACTTCGGCCAAAGTTAGTGGTCTCTAATTTTCTTGTATCCTTTTTTCCCTATAATGTTTGTTCACTTTGGAATAATCTACCTTTTAATATTAGGAATGAAATTTTGAATTGTACTCGAGAATCATGTCCAAATCACAGGTTTCATGTCTATAACTTCATACAAAATGTAAGTGTAGTTAAATAATTTTATGGATATTTTGGGGCCAAATTGTGCAGATTATGTATTTCTTGAACCCTCCTATTTCCCTCTCAATTATAAGAAAGGATCTGTTAACCTCCATTACTGATTCATGTTTAAATCGTATATTAACTCGTCTCATCATGTTAGATTACTTAAATGACCTGTTTGTAACCTCTTGTACTTGTCCCATAGGGATGTAAAGTTGTCAATAAATAAATAAATAAATAAATAAATAAGGATAAAACTGTTGCTCTCGCAATAGTCTCAAGACAGACAATCGAATGAGGAACCTTCACTTACATCGCGAACCTTCGTGTGCTGAGAGAACGAGTCGTGTCCACAATACACAAAATCTCCTCCTCTATATCTAGAGTTGCTGATTATGGTATCCTTTTTTGACAGCATGAGATACAAATTTCCCATGTCCAGAGGCGATGATGGACACGTTGATGGAGAAATGTCTTTCGATTTGGACATCTTCAATGTGGATACTTCTCCTGGTACTTATGTTTCGTCGCAGAAGCCTTCTCTCCCGGTGGATACGATACTGCTCACAATGATAATAACAATCAAGTCTTCGATTGTTATGTCGTTTTGTTGATTCCGTAGCCAACGAGAAAGACAGGCCCCGGCGCGGAAAAGTCACCTGACATAGTAGTCCGGCCAACAATCCAACCTTCATTGTTTCCAACAAACGAAAAATTATTGATTGTTAAAATCCAAAATGGAAACAATGAACGTTAAATTGTTGCTCGGACTAGTATAGTCAGGTGACTCTTCCACGGCGGGGCCTGTCTTTCTCGTTGGCTACGGTTGGCCAAACTAAGGCTGGATAGACTAAGGCTACGGCCATGCAAACGCGAATTTAGAGCGTGCGAGCGATTTCTGACGTCATCACGCTCGCGCAGATGCGATCATGCAGACGCGAGACACTCGAAACATCGTACGCGAGAGCGAAAATACATTTCTCGCTCGTAGCTGACACTGCTTGATTTTATCGCTGTCTGTCCAATCTCGCTCAACGCTGTACATGCGCAGTAGTCCATTTTCTTCTGCAGCAATACCCGACGACGTGAAATGGCAGCCATGTTCGTGAGAAAAATTCGCTTCTGTATAATCACATACGGCGAGAAACGACGAGAGAGAGAACTTAAAAATTCAATCGCTAAACATAGCTTGCAAATGCGATGACGTCAGAAATCGCTCGCGCGCTCTAAATTCGCGATTGCATGGCCGTGGCCTAAAGGTTGGTTCATAGTCTGCCGTTACCGTTTGCGCTGTGCTCCAACGAAAGCCGTTCCGTTTGCTGAACTGATTCATAGTTATGCTTTGTCGTTATGACGATGGCTGTCGAGCCGTCGTCCGCTGTTGCGCTGGGATAGAACTGTGCTCTATTTCAACGGCCAACGCACAACGGCCAACCAATCAGAACTTGAAGATCTCTTGTCGTCATTTCTCTTCTTTGTAAAACAAAAATAGAGGAAAGCAAGTTAATCGAAGCGATTCAAAAGTATCCCTGCTTGTATGATACGAGAACGAAAGAATATAAAGATCAAAAATTAAAAGAAAAGATTAAATATTCTCTTCTTTGAAAATAGTTCGTACATATATAGATCTATTGAAACGATGCTTAGTTCTTCGATGCCAGCTTTGGAAGTTTATAGTTGACCATTTTACCGCTGTGACTATGAATGCTATAGCGCTGAAACCAGAGCGCTAACGGCAACGTTTTGAACTTGACGGAACGGCAGACGGCCAACGCAAAACGGCGTTGTCAGACTATGAACCAACCTTAAGGCTGATAAGTGGTGTTGCTCAGGCAGGAAAAAGTCACCTGACCATAGTAGTCCGGCCAACAATACAACCTTCATTGTTTCCAACAAACGAAAAAATATTGATTGTTAAAATCCAAGAAGGAAACAATGAACATTTCATTGTTACTCGGACTAGTACGGTCAGGTGACTTTTCCGCGCCCGGGGCCTGTCTTTCTCGTTGGCCTCGGCTGACTCCCGTAGCCAACATGAGACAGACCAGGGCACACGAAAGCAACAATCCAACCTTCTTTGTTTCCAACAAACGAAAAAACGTTGATTATTAAAATCCAAGATGGAGACAATGAAAATTACATTGTTGCTCAGACCCCGATGATCAGGTGACTTTTGAGTGTTCTGGCCTCAAGGCAAGCAGAGTATAAGGTATGCTCGATCACTGCAGTCCGGGCTCTGGCTGACGTCATCCAGAACCCCTTAGACAATGATTGACCATACTTTATACTCTACTTGCCTTGCCCTGGCCTGTCTCTCGTTGGCTACGGTTGACTCCGAGTCATGACGCTAGTACTCTAATCACGTGATCACAGTGACTCGGAGCGTGACTCCGAGCGAATAAGTGAAAGCACCCTCATAAGACAGGCACAGATTCCAAGAAAAACATCACTATTTAGCCAGGCAATAAAAATCAACAATCAATATAATTGGATTGTCACTAACAATGGCTTAAATAAACAATAACATACATAAATAATAGCTAAAATAAATAAAGACAAGAGTGGAAACCACGGTCTATAGATATTCATGGTCATCAAGCTTTCGCCATTTTCCATTGTTTCGAGAAGCTAAGGAAGACAAATCGCGCCAGGTGCCGCATAGATCGCGCTAGGGCCGACCGTTATCTGCGATACAGGTTTTTCATTGAAACCGAAAATGAAAGTAAAGTTTCTATCTGCCGATAGGGCGGCGCTGCAGGTGCAGTTGGGCCGATTGTTCCCGACCTATTGGGAGCTAGTAACTTTAGCTTCATTTTAACAATGGAACTCGATGACCATGTATATCTATAGACCGTGTTCAGAACCTGATGCAGACATGTGAGGGCTCAGAGAGCCGTCATAAATCGAAACTGGCATTGTATAGAATGTCTAGAAAATGTGTGATATATACTCTGCCTACAAACTTTAGTCATTCTATATATTCCCTGAGCATTCTATACATTGCCGGGTTGAACATTCATACATTCTATACAATAAAGCTGAACAAATTCTTTTTTGTCGTTATTTTGTTTAAAAGTTTGCCGTATGCACTACACTGAATTAAACCATGCAAACGTTTAAGCTGATTATCATACATATTAAGCGAATAGCCTTGGAATTGAATTTGTTAGTAAACACACAGAATTTATTTTTCCATCGGCCCGTCACTTCTGTAGGTTTTCTTCTTTTTTTGTGTGTTCTGGTTTCTTGTCGTTGTGTGTATAGCGAAGCGGATCAGACCGATAGCCTTCAAAAGCAAACTCATGGTAAATCCCCTCGGTTCCATTTCGGGTGGTATTTATCTTCTCCTCCTTCGTCTGTCTATTATCCTATCTTGCTAAGGCATCAGATAACAAAGGCTCATTTCAATCAGGGAGTCTTTGCTCGGGAGCCCTATAATGGTGGGCGAGGCGAACAGAGGCCCCAGCTTAATACCCATTCGAAGATGGTGTGTAATGAGGAGGAGGTGGGAGGCATCTGCGCCAATCATTTCATTCCTCGAGACGTTTCTCGGAACAGATGATGACAAAAGGAAGATAAAAGGTTGGAAAGCGATAGGAGTGGATAAAGGAAAGCGTCTGCTGCCACTGCACGTGACGGAGATGAACACAAAACTCATCTCGACAAAATAAGAAAAGAGAACGTGAAGGTAAGGTTGGTCGGGAAAGGGAATAAAAGAGGAAATTTAAATAAGCAGAAAGAAAGGAAATTAAAAGTTTGAATTTCTCTTTTCCGCAATGAAATCGGGAGAAAAAGACATAAAGGAAACGATTTAAAAGAGGGAAAAAATGGTTTAATCAAATGCAGGAAGAGAAAATTATATTTGAAACGTCGAAAAGAAGAGAATACGTAGACAAATAATAACAGACAACAATGGGTGATAAGAATCTTTTATTAATGCAAGTTTAGAATGATTTAAAAATTCATTTGGTTTTAATTGGCTAATGTAAACATGTTTTTGTTTGTGATGAATATAAATGACATACATTAACTTTAAAAAAAAAGTACAAAAGGTATAATATAAAAAAAAAAATTTGTTTGACTTGACAAGCGGTATTAAGTTTTTTTACTAAATGGTATTGTTGTTCACGCAGTGAATAAACAGCAATTACTAACAGCTAAAAATAAACAATTTTAAATGCTTCAAATAGTCTGGCGCATGTGTTTAGAAAGCGTTTAAAGCCTGTTAAGCCTGTTTCTAATTACTGAACCAAAAAAAAAACAAAAAAAAAAAACAATTTAACGAAATCAGTTACTCATTTTTATGCTTGAATCTCCCTCAGGGTGTCCTAAAATCTATCTACCACGATTAAACACCAATTTCTTAGCTAGTACTAACAAGGGAAATGCACAAAGTGTAAGAGAGAACTCTTTGTTTGCGCGCAAGCACATCTTGGAAACGATGGCGTTGCGCGGCGGTAGTAGCGCTCAGGAAGTAAAAAGTTGAAAAAACATGTCGGTAAAATGGGAAGCAAAATCTTAACGATGATCGCCAAAGAATTGCAGTTAGAGCATTGTTATTAATTGCAAAACCTTAATTTTGCTATCCAATCATTCGTCTTGAAATAATTTATAAGATGAGCTAAGCATCCATGAATATATTTTTATTTAAAATTATAAAGCACCGCGATACATACGCTTTCGCCAACACAACGTATCACTCGACAGCCTTGCCCTCGCTTCACTTGATGCTAGCTCCGGAAAATTTACAAAGACTACCGAATTAATTAATGAAATGAAATAATATATTATGGAAATGGTTATTAATTACTATAGAGATTTTTTTTTTACTGGAAGGCAATTAGCTAATTGTAAAAATCTATTTTTAAAAACTAAGTTTGTTTAGAAACTTGAGAATCCATTCAATTGTCGTCTGCTGCTACTTTCATTGATTTCATGTGAAGTGAATTTGTGATTTATTTCTGAGTAGTAAAAGAAAGAAATTCCGTCAAGCGCATTAATACACACACAGTTTTAATTTGGATTTAATGGCTTTAATAATGGAGTGCTCATTTTATTTCGTTTTCGCGGTTTATTTTGAAAGAAACAAAATTTAGTGATTTCTTATTCTGCAAGCATCAATAGTGGCTTTAGAACAAAGCATCCAGACAGCTAATTAATCCACGGCTCACTCCTGCCCAGAACTGTCATGGCTCAATTTGCTTCACTTTTTGCCGCTGTTAACAATAGGATTCGGAGTCTATCTTTAATATACGTCATTGCAATCTACTATCTAAAGACTATGGTGCCGGAGCAACACCACCTAGACAGAGGCCTAATAACGGAAACATCATACATTGTTACATCATCATTAGTCGACCAAATTTAGGGCTTCTTATTGGTAGAAATATGATTAACAATGGTCGACTAATGATGATGTAACAATGTATGACGTTTCCGTTATCAGGCCTTATGTCGAGGTGGTGTTGGCCGGAACGTGTCTTTCTTGTTAGCCTCGTAGTCGACCAACTTTAGGGTTTATTATTGGTAGATATACGATTAACAATGACGAAATATGATGATGTAACAATGTATAACGTTTCAGTGCTGAGGCTTTTTTTATAGGAGGCGTTGCCTGGAAGCGGAAATGTCACCTGATGATGGGGGTTGCTAGCAACAATCTAACCTTTGGATGCTAGCAATCAGTCTTTTTCCGTTTGTTGGAAATAATGAAGGTTGGATTGTTGCTGGCACCCCGATGGTCAAGTGAATTTCCGCTTCCAGGCCTTGTTACCTCGTTGGTATCGTGCCACATCGAGGCCAACGAGAGACAGGCCAGGCAACGATACCTAGAGAGAAGGCCTGCGTATACATTCTTACGTCATCATAAAAAATCATTTTTAATCGTAGCCTATCTCTACCATAAATAAGCTCTAAATTTTTTATGATGATGTAAAAATGTATGACGTTTCTGTGCGCAGGCTTCTCTCTAAAGAGAAGGCCTGCGCACGGAAATTTCATGCATTGTTATTTCATCTTGTCTTGTCATAATTTAGGGCTTATTATTAGTAGAAATGCGATTAAAGATGACTACGTAGCCAACGAAAAAGTCGTCCCGCCTCGGCGCGGAAAAGTCACCTGATCTTAGTACAGTAGTGCGGCCAACAATCCAACCTTCATTGTTTCCAACAAACGAAAAAAATATTGATTGTTTAAATCCAAGATGGAAACAATGAAGATTACATTGTTAATCGGACTAGTATGGTCAGGTGACTTTTCCGCGCCGGGGCGTGTCCACTCATTCTCTCTAGGAGGTGCTGGCTCACCCCTTATCTTTAGGTGGTGTTGTCTAGGACAGTGTTTCTCAAACTTTTTTTCAACGAGTACCACTTCGTGAAGATTAGTGCACTTCAAATATCACTGCCAATGATCCTCTTCAAAGAAAAAGTAACTACATGTATAAGCACTAAAATGGACCTCACAGGTACCACACGACTACCATTTGGCATGACTTGAAGTACCATCTGTGGTACGCGTACCACAGTTTGAGAAGCGCTGGTCTAGGAGATGTTGCCAGGGGACGCAAAAGTCCTCAGACCATCGGGGTCTGAGCAGCAATGTAACCTTCATGTAACCTTTATATACCATACCCATCTTGGATTTTAATAATCAATGTTTTTTCGTTTGTTGAGAACAATGAAGGTTGGATTGCTGGTAGGAACCCGATAGTCGGGTGAATTTTGGGTGCCCAAGCGTAACCACCGAGAAAGGACTCCACAATGAAACGTAATACATGTCACATTATTATAGATATGTGTGTTTGGTGTTGGTTGGTTCGCCCTCCTGACTATGGCCATCAGGAGATTTCTTGGGATAAGTGACGAGTTTGTTTTAAATTATATGGCGAAAAGTTTCCGGACTCTTCCAAAACAAATGTTACGTGTCCTAATTGACATATCTACGATTTCTAAGGTAATATAAATAAAACATAATTTACTGGACTCATTTGTGATTCAGACTGTAGTACCATGGGTTGTTCAAAACAGGTCAGTGAGTTCCAAAACGCTACCACAAAGGATGTCACCGATGCAACAAGTCTGTAAGCGAGAATTCCATCATTCTGCAGATATCCCGTTCAAATGGGACATAATGCAATCAAAGTAATTTAGTTGAGACAACTGCTATAGAGTTCCAAAATGTCACACCAAGAACCGTCAGTGTAATCAACATATGCCGAAAACGGAGGATACTAGGTTTTCCACGCCGTGCTGTTGCTCATAAATCCCATATCAGCAGAATAGATGCTAAGCGACGGCTCACCGAAACTGGAATGGAATGATAGAAACTTATTTCATGGAACAATAAATCTCTATACAACTGTACCAATCAGATGGTTGTGTTAGGGTCTGGTGGATGTACAGAGAAGAGTTCCTGCCTTCTATTAATGCTAGCTGAAGAGATGTTTCTGGTATGAGACACATTTTCATGGTTTGAATTGAGCTAATATGTATCAAACATGCTATGTGTAAGACCATAATCCGTTATATTAATAGATACGGTACAGAAGAACCTCACATCTACGACTAACTTGTTCCCTACCAGGACTTACTTTGATATTTTGGACAATTCTGCACTGTGGCAACAGTTTGGGATTGGATCAACATGACAAGGCATCTTGTCACAAAACAAGATGTGTGTGCAGTAATAGCTTGAGAACATAGTGGTTGAAGAAATGGACTGGCCTGCACAGAGTCTCAGTAATAAATCCAACTGACATATAGAATGAATTGAAGCGACAACTACAGGCTAGGCCAAATCGCTCAATCTCATCTACGCTGTTCGGTAAAAGTGGAAGAACATAACTGAAGATATTATTTATTAAAACGTAGTGGAAAGTCTTCCTCGGAGAGTACGGAGAATGCAAACTTTCCTGAAAAATTTAGAACCTACATGCACAATCTAAATGAAACTGTGCTCAAGACATCCATCTTCCGCATCTTTGCAGACCAGAACCCTGTCTGTTCGTGTGTAGGGTCTTTATGGTTATCCTATTGTATAATATGTTAAAAGAAAAATTGTATAATATATAATGAAAGTTAAAAACTTGTCTATGATCGCAAATTTGTCTATTGAAATAAACGTTTTCATGCAGTTATCTCAAAAGGAGAGCACGGGTGTCACAGCAGTTAAACAAATAAGAACAGTTGAAGAAACGCACATAATAAATGCATAATATGTGGATAAACACACGTATATACTTGCTAACACATTATTAGAGTGATTCTGGAATAGGTGCTGTATAAAATGCCTTTAAAATTATAATGACTGTTAAGGCAAGTGAGAAGTTGGCACTTTTTGAAGAGAATTTCGATGAGATTTGATGATATTAATAGAATTGGCTAGGTCGTTAAAGTTACATATACTTTGAAAGGGGACTCTTATCTAATTTCTATAGGGACGATTTCATCGGTATCTGATATGTGTGAAGAATAATTCTGTAGATGGTTCCAGATTCATAAAAGGGTGAAGAATAAAGTCCAAGTAAATTCTTCGCCATTTTTCTTAGAGTTATAAAGATGGATCATCTTTTGTCACCTGTAACTGAGCAAGACAGAAAAGTATAACCCTTTCTCCTATAGCTCTGCAAGGATTCTCCCGGATTTACTTGTGTTCGTTCATTAGCATTCTGAGGTCCAGCTATGCACACGAGAAGTTTTATAGCCGAGGTCCTTAATGTTGTTCATTGTCATTGTTTTCCAATACCGATTGAGATGCAAAGTTCACGTGTTGTGATGTGGCGGCCCGCCTTTATCAGATCATCGATCCGGCTCTTGTTGTTCGCCGTTACAGCCTTTGACGGCCTGCCACTTAAGACTTGTCTTCGATATCAGTTTCACCGCTGATAAAGCGCCTACCCCAACACCAACGGTGTTGACATCAATCTAATCGTAACCATGCGCTCATTTAACGCGCTATGAATTTTGATAAATCTCACATCTTAAGAAATAAAAAACGTACTTACTAACCCTTTGTATATACACTGTCGACTATTTTATACAATTGTAGTCCTTATAGTGGCCGAGAGGGCTGGGGCATAGGCTTTCCAGTTCTCGAATCCATCTGGTCGCGGGTTTGAATCCCAACAAATGAATGTTTGTGTTTGTCCCCGGAAAGCATAAAAGAAAAAAAAATCACCCAAATAGCTTTTTTATTACTTGTTCAAAGTTCGAGACGTATCTACTCTCGGAGTTACGCAATGTTCTCTTGGGTCTTTGCTCTCTTAGGTCAATGCACCCATATGTTTTTATATTTCAGAGATTTTCAGTTTTGAAATGATGCGCATTTCAAAACCAATCACTTTTATCCTGGTCAGCCAGTGAATTTTTCTGATAAGCATCGCTTTTGGGTTTACCCCTTGTATTTCTTCCTGTGCATATTATTACTGTGAACAAATATGCAGGTCAAGATCACTTCTTAAAGGGTTTGTTATATTAGTAGCAGAAAAATACCCATAATAGAGAAGCAAAAATGCAAACCTATGCTAACTACTCTTGACTAAGATATTAACCTTAAAATCGGACGGGAAAATTCTGCGTCCGAGATTCGATTTTAGTCGAATTAAGTCATTTAGCCAAAGAATACGAATATCCAGCTAAACCGAACGTTATGAAATATTGTGTAAATGTTTATTAAAGTTATGATCATTTAAAAATAGGGAGTGACTGATCAGAATCCTGACATGCTGTAGAACCCACATTCTAGACCCACATTGGTTCGTTTAAATTTAAAATTGAAAGCCAAAATTATTCTTGGTTCTAATTTCTTTCTTTCTTATGAGTTTTCATCAGCTTTTTAATTCCCGATCTGCGAGCTAGTTGCCTGCTCTATCATTAGGCCTACAGATTGACCACTTTGTAGTCTACGTGGCCTGATTGGTAGATGAGACGAGCTGGATATTTGTGGACCATGATTGGAATCTAGGTCGCGAAATTCTTCAAAACAATTCTTGTGCTGCATCGTTGTTTTTTTTTTTTAAATTGATTCATGATTCATGATAAAGCAACCTAAGCGGAAAAAAAATTCTGTTTGGGTAAAAGCAGCAATCATCCTTCCAACAACTGGTTACGCAGGTTACAAACTTTCCCAACAATCGATAAAAAACTAGTAAAAGAAATGCGCGCAGATAAGTGTTTATATGTGTATAAAAGAGACGCGTCTTCCATCAATTAACACGCGCTCATCCCATTGTTGAAATGGTGTCCACAGATGGATGGATATCTGGATAATCCGACCACATAAGCATTTATCTTAGTAAATCGTGGTAAAAAGCGCAAAACTGTGGAGAAATATAATACAAGGTTGATTCAGCCTTATTTAAATGAATCATAACAAGGAAAATCCGTGATGCCACGATCTATTGTGTTCTATCGGATGCCCATGTTGTCGGACGATAGCCTTTGCATCGAGATTTTCATTGCACTAATACTCGTTGCAGAACGGTGTAGTCAATTCTATTCCATTCTTTTTTTAATAGTTTCATCATTAATTTGAATATTCTGAGGTAAGGCGTGCTATTAAACCCTCAAGTGATCATCTAATGATAGTTTCTATAAGCCTTCGACTATTGGCGGTCGATGGTTTCCAAGAGCACGTTTCAGGAGCACAAAAACACATTAGTCTGTGGGAGTAGCATAGGTATGGCACTAAAGTGTATGCTTCGAATTCCAGTTTCTTTCGCCTTATCGCCATGAAAGCCACTGTCGAACGAGAAGTTTGCTGGAGGCTTTGTCCTGGTGAAACCATACATTATTTGCGTCATTTCCTTACACAGCAGGAATTTCCTGTCTACATATTGGTTTTAGAACTTTATACTGGTAATATGCATTACTCCGAGTTAACTTTTGCATTTTATTCCACGCTATACACCTCAACCCCATTGTAGCTGAACCCGGTAACGCTCATGAATCCTCGAAAAAAATTTCACGAGATTGGCGGGCCCATGTTGGATGGGACTTTTTCCCTTGGGGTGGCAGTAAATCACTTGGATTTTATTGCAATCGGAAAGGTACCCCTATGCATCGTCTAACGTGATCACGAATCGCCACTGATCTCCAGCAAAGTAACTTTCATACAGCTTCCGGGCGTTGGTCTGTCTCTCTATCATGTGCTTCAAGCTCAGTTTGTGAACTCTTACCTTGTGTCGTCTTTCCAGATTCAAATTTTGGAATGCAATGCTGATATGTCCCAACACGTGATGCAACCGGTGACCAGGGCTTTCACTTTCCGAACTACTTCGCTTGTACGACATGGGTGTCGTTTTCGCACTGTCATGAATAAAAATGTTGCAAACTAAAGAGTGTGCGCAGTGGATTGAACATTCAATGACATAAGGCGAAAATCAGAAATAAAAATGCATTTATTACTGACAAATAATAAAATGTAAAAAATTAAAATAAATCTTATATCTAAAAGTGAAAATTAGATACAACACAATTTAGGCGTGACCTTCACACCAACAATAAAGCCTTCTAGGCTCAACTTTCAATTAACTTAAAATAAGAAAACACCCAAGAACATCACTACACATTGCTTACATCGTGGATAACGAAGCCAGAGGTAAAAACACTATCGTATCCACAAACTAAACGAAGTAGGGACAGTAAATCACAGACGAGTAGCACACCACACTTTGCTGCGGAGGAAGCAGGAAAAACCTCTGCTTGAACTTATGCACTTTGTAGAAAATTCACATACTCATTGGCGAAGAATAAATCTATTGATCCTTCTTAACCATTCGAGCCTCCTAAATCTGAAAGAACACTTGGCTCGAAAATACACAACACAAATAAAGCACAAACTAAATAAACACAATAATGAAACTTTAGCCGGGAATGAATGTCACAGTTCAGTACGTCTTAGGGCCGCACACCAGGTTGAGGACAGACCGCAACCGAGGAGGTATTCTGCAAAATTAGAATAACCATTTTTCATGAAATGGGAACGAGGCCAAAGAAGGAAAACTCTTCCGAACACAATTCGTTGCCAAAACCAGGACAGCGAGTCTTAAATTAGAAACGTGAACGTTCTAATCCGTTAGCACAGGAACACACACTATCGCCTCCTTTTCACTAATACGAAGCCCATGTCGTGCGAAACGTAAGACGACAGACCACATGGCCACAAACCATGCACGAAAGAGGAGTAACACAGCTCATAAAAATGGAGCTCCGGAAAAGCCGCTAATGTCTGTTGGGCGCATAAACCTAAGTGAAACTCTGCACTCACCAGGTAATTGACGCCAGTCCTAATAGTCCAATGCGGAAGCTCGGGAAAATGCACGGCTCCGGTTGAAAGAAGAATCTCAGTAGTTCTCCTGCCACGTAGGACCGTTGAGGACTTCGTCGTAGCGGGGTTCTCGCTATTCGACACGCCCACCGACGCACAGGGCACGACGCCCGTCGGAGATGCCGTCGTCGCCTCCTTTGCTTGGCCGCATTCCTGCTTGTCACTCCCCAACGCCAACACGCTGTCGTCCCTTGAAATCACGTTAATAGGGCTCCTCGATTCCTCCGTACGTCTCTTCGATACGGCTCCTCCAAAGGAAACCTCTCGATGTCGATTCTCCTCGTCATCAACTCGAAAATCCCTCCACTCTCATTCGTCCTTTGGCGCTGACGCTGTAGCCGACGAGATCTACGTCGCTTCTTTCTCCTACTCGACGCATAGAAAATGCGAGAGGGAAAGCGCTCGATTCCGTCACTGGAATTCATATTGGCAACGGAATTCCGTGACACGCACACATTTTTCAGAATTGTTGTCCGAAATTGGTAAATATGTTTGTTTGTAAGTGCATTATGGACGTCTGGTTTAGAAGCAATGAACCCTTTATGTTTGCATTGTTTAATGATCTCAGAATTAATATATCCTACGTCAGAAAGGGCTGTAATATAGCCTTCCCAAAACCGGTTCACTCGAAGCAGCATGTTGGCGAGATACCAGGAAATGTCATCGTCTATTTGCTTATCTAGTATGCAATTATTTGCTTATTTCAGTTGGCGTCCGTAATTCAGCCAATCAGACATTACGTAACTTCAAAATCGTTTTCATGAAGATGAATCAACTTCTGTATATCCGAGACTGAGAGGAATGTGGGCCCATTTAACCATAATGATAATCATGTTATTAACTCGTTAGGTTTTGGGCGCGTCAAAAAAACGCCTTTTTCACATGATTAATATCTATACTCATTCCTGAAAAAAAGACAAATATCCATGCCCACAGCGAGATTTGAACCTACAACCCAGCAGATTAGAGTAAAACACGGTATATAGGAGATATACAGGTTCGGGACACATTAATATGACCACCTCTCCTCGAACATGTTGGAACGTCCGTTAACACAGCAATTGTCGCCGTCATGGGCAGAGCAAGTGACCTGTCGGACCTCCAAAAGGGGATGATCATTGGCTATCGGGCCAAGGGGGGCAGCATTTCAGAAACGGCCACCTTTGTGAACTGCTCTAGGGCTGCCGTTGTGAAGGTGTACCGCGACTGGACGAACCAGACAGTTTCGAGCAACCGAAGAGGTAACTGTGGGGCCCCACGGGCCATCGATCCTAGAGGCGAGCGTCGATCACGACGCCTGGCCAAAGACCAATCGGCGTGCCACTGTTGAGCAACTGACACAGCAACTGAACAGTGGGGCCACTAGGCGTGTCAGCACCAAGCCAGTGCAACAATTCCTCTTGAGGTTGGGACTCCGGAGCAGGCGTATGGTAACAGCACCCATGTTGACGCCTGTGCATCGCCGAAAACGCCTCCAATTCGCAATGGACTATCGCCATTGGACCTCGGCCGAATGGCAAAGGGTTTCTTTCTCAGACGAATCGCGGTTTCTGGTGAACAGAGTGGACGGACGATCGAGAATTCGCCGGGAAGCATCTGAGAACAGGCATCCCGACACCATCGTTGGCAGACGACAGACTGGTGGGGGAGGTGTGACTGTTTGGGGGATGTTTTCGTGGTATGGTCTGAGTCCACTAATACCGCTGGAGGGTACACTGAATGCTGTTCGTTACCTGACGATCGTCGCAGACCAGGTACACCCCTTCATGTCGACAGTGTTTCCTCAGGGTGATGGCACCTTTCAACAGGACAATGTTCCCTGCCATACGGCCAAAATTGTCCATGACTGGTTCGAGAAGCATGAGGAAGAATTCAAGCTACTCCCAAGGCCACCAAACTCCCCGGATCTCAACCACATTGAACATTTGTGGGACCATCTCGATCGCCATGTCCGCAAGCTGGACCCTCCACCACGCACGGTAATGGAATTACGGGATGCATTGATCGCCGAATGGTCCCAGATACCTGCAACCACCTTCCGAGGACTTATTGACTCTCTGCCACGTCGACTAGCTGCTGTGCTTGCCGCCAAAGGTGGATATTCCGGATACTAGCAGGTGGTCATATTAATGTGTCCCGACCCTGTACAATGCTTTAGATTAGAGAAATGAAAAGCCCACTCTTTTGGCCACCTGCAGGACTAACTACAATGAGATGGTCGTACAAATGACAGATAACCTCATACACAAACTCATCTTAAGTCTTCGAATGCAGCACAACAATGCCAAAATAAAGTCAGACAATAATATAAGAATCATTACCGATAACTACATTTCATTTATAATACGTTCTGAGGGTCGCTAAGGAATGAAAGAGATGGATGTCTACTGTTTATACTGCAAATCTCTATTTCGGTTGAAAACCCCAATTCATTTATTTTAAACTATATACAACTACGTTAATGAAATGTGGCCCTTATTTTAGAAGAAATGTATTAAAAAGAAACTACCTAATTAGAAGTCCTTATATTCCATTATGAGTATAAGGGTTTTTAGTCTTAATATTTTCCCGCTACATCAAACGATTCCCAATTGTAAACACGCACGGGTATTTTTTTACGAAATGCTCCTATCTTCTGCCATGTTCAAAGAATTGTAAGTTGTCAAGGGTGGTTAAATCGAACAACTTAGGGAGTAAGAAACCTTCGAGTTCAACTATTGATCCGGGAGGGGTGAATTGGGTGGGAGATTCCTCTAATTTTTTCCTTTCTTCACTGTGTTCAACTAGCAAGCGTCGAGGCTGCAATTACGGAAGGAAGTCTACACGCGACCTTTGCCCTCCACCATCTTCGCTGCCTCCTTCTGCTTTCTGCCCTTTCTCTTTTGTTACACAGTTTCTTACATAGTTTTCTGCACAAAGTAAAGATGGACACCTTCACGTCACAGTTTAATTTTTAACTGTAAACCGTTGGATAAATATTAATTTATTTAGAACATACCGTTTCCTTAAAATATTTTTAAAAAGTATATTCATTGGTAGTGCTATTAAAAATAACAATTCTTAATTATAAAAACAACCTAAAGCAAGAGTATGCAATGATTTATTAATTTACGAATGTAAATCACGAATGTAAACGTAAATCAAGAATCTCGTGAGTAGAAAATGAAGTGCAAAGTTTACTCAAAAAGCAACCCCCCCCCCCCCCCGTCCATTTTCTTGAAAACAGTTAACTGAAAGGCCATAGTCGACCAAATTATAACTGTTATCAATGACGGCAAGAGCAAGAAAGCTCGCTAGGGAGCCAGGGAACAACGCCAATAATTAAACGAGTGTTGCACCATGCAGATGGGGGGGGGGGGGTAAGATTTAGCGAAAACAGTATGAGGCTGTGACAAGTGATAACCATGTAGATTGGTAACAACAGAATTACGGCGTGGGGCAGTAGTTAGGTTCCTCAGCAGCTTAGTGTCTCATCTTTGTTGCTAATCAAGAGAGGCCACTTTACCACTCAGGACAGGGCATCTATCAACAGGACAATGCATCATACCAGAAGCCCACAAATTCACAGAATAATTAATGTAACATGACAGTTAATCCACATTATTAGAGAGGCCTAAACACTCATCAAACGTCAACCTTAATAGACGAGCTTATGAGCTTTGCTTACGAGTAACATGCCTTTACCACCGTCAAAGTGACAGGAAATGGTAATGGAGTGAACTTTCCCACGATGCTTCAGATACTGTGGACTGAATGGAGAACATACATTTTATTAACAGGGGAAATCTTATTAAATCGATAATCAGTATATAAAATGTCGACCGCACGGACATGTCTTCATTGATTTAATTGAAATTTTAGGAGGTCAATCTACAACATTAATATATTTTTTGTGTAAAAAGATTTGAATCAATGGCCTTTCGTTTCGGAGACAAAACATATTTTTTTTTTACTTTTATTCCTATAGTGCCAGATAAGCCAAGTGGGAAGAAAGTATTCAACTTAAGAGCGATAGCGCAGTGGCTAACGTCAGGTCTCTGTGAATTCCTGGCCCGAGTTCAATTTCTGTCATTTTTTTCATATTTCTTTTGTTTTTCGACATTATTATTTCTTTGCATTTTGCATAGTAACATTCACATACATAAGCAACGTGACAGTTCAAAAGATATATGCAGTTGTACAATAGTTGGCGGTCATTCACATCGGTCATTGCCGATCCGTGATTGGCGGCGACGTCGCGGTGATGACGGTGCGATGACGAATCCGCTCTCCACCGCTCCCCTCCCCCCAAATCCGAAATTGTGACCGAAAACGGAAAACGGATATTAATTTGCCGTGTGAAATGAAAAAGAAACGATAAAGATCTATTAGCACTATCTACGGTCTATGCGCAATCGTTGCTTACGTATGTGAATGTTACTATGCAAAGTGCAAACAAATAATAATGGCGAAAAACACACGAAAGAAAAAAATGAAAAAAAACGACAGGAATCGACCCCGGGCCAGGAAATCACAAAGGCCTAATGTTAGCCACTGCGCCACCGATGTTAAGTTGAATACCTTTCTTCCCACTTTGCTTATCTGGCATTACAATAATTAACGTAAAAAAATATTGTTTTTAGTAAACGTAAAAAAAAGTTTGATCTAAGCCAATACAAACCATTTGAGGAAAGCTACTCAAATCAGAAGCTAACACTTGAGGTATTGGAAATAAGAAACCTAACTAGGGTTATCAAAGAATTTACATAAAAATAAAAGTAGGAGAAATAGATTAGTACATAAATTAAGATGCGAGATGAATGTTTTGAGAGCGATGCGAGTAAAATAAGGGACACATTGCCATTTAAACTAGGAAAGACCATGGTCTTGATTTTTAAGAGATTCACGAGCGCTATTTGTATTTAATATATAACTATAGTGCATCCATAAATCTTATACAAATTCATTAGTACTGATTCGTAGGTATTATGTAAAAAAAAATATTATGTAGGTATATATATACCAAGTTTCAACTCATTCATTTTTGTTCGATGAAGGTTCTAAACATCCCATCTGAGGTCAATTTCTTCTCAAACGCATTGTAGCATATCGAATTTGATTCGGTTTTCCGGTTCAACGAGATCGGTGGATAAGAGTAGAAGAAATGCGAAATCTTTAACCAAACCTAACAAAAAATTTAGAAATTGAATCTGGGGACCGAGGTGCCAAGTTATCGGTTCTGCTCGACCAATTCAACAATTAGTTGTTTACTTTGTTTTTATTTGTTTTGTTTTTTTTATTTTTTTTTTTGATCGATCTTCTTCGAGTTTCAATTCTCATCCTGAACAGGCATCATGATTTTAGGAATTTAGTTTATTCAAAATAATTTAGCTCTCCAAAATATAGGGGAACGTACAAAGAGATTTTATAGCAACCTTAATATGTAGAATTTAGTTTATTCCGATGACGTATGTACGTGTAATTTCGTATATATTAAACCAATGAGACAAATTTTAATAATTTTTGACACTAAATGCATAATTAACTTCTTCATATCAAAATCAAAACATTTGTAATTCTGTCATGTATAATTAACTGGAACAATGAAACATGCTTTTCATCATTAATCTACAGACTGGCTCAAATCTCGAAAAATACATAATGCAGGTGAGCGCTCGCCATTTATTAAATAAACAAAAATTGCTCGCCAATAGAGGACGCTGCGCCCCGAAAAATCGCTCTACAAATGCTCAATATATCCCTCTTGTGTTTTCAGATTGCTTTCCATGCGCAAAACTGTTTTCCACTGCTGAACGCAGTGTAAGTCCACATTAATTCCTAGACTATGCCAACGAATGCTCTCTTTCATATGTGGCAGGGTTACGGTTTTTCGCGGTAAATCCACATCCTTTAAGAAGCCTCATAACCAGAAGGCACTTGGGGTGAGATCAGGTGAACGAGGAGGCCATGCTGTTGGAAAACAGTGGCTGAGCACCGGTGCGTCAGTGAAGGTTTGACGTAACACCAGTTGAACAAGACGAGCAATATGGGGAGGTGCATCATCGTTTTGCATAAATATCGATTCCTGGGTGCATAACTTGGAACACATGTTTCCTTCATTTTATCACACAAGAGATTGCAATCTTGCTACAACGCCATCTATAGGCGACCTTTTGTACCAATTTTTGTTTATTTAATAAATGGCGAGCGCATCGTTTGCACTGTGTTTATCGAGTCTCCTGTCATTTGCTCCAGTAGAACGCCCTCCACAGCCCTCTGAGTTGAGGAAGTTTAATTTCGCTAACCATGTATATTTAAGTACTTTAATTTATAGTCGTTACTTGAAGATCTCTTTCATTAATAATACCAATGAAATAACATAAAAGGGTAGGGCTGCCTTAATTCAAACTAAGCATATGACTCGAAATGCCTCATATGAGTTTATCTTCTCTTTTATTGTTTGCCTCAACTTTTGGCTTTTAATATCAACAAACAACCTAGTTTTTGGTCCCTAAATTCTTTAATGATGAAATATTAGAGCAAGGTGAAATGCACTGATTAGGACAATGTAAACAAATTATCAAGGTTCGATAATTTCGCAGAGGAGAATGAAGAGAAGAGTTAGGCAGAGGGAGAAGAGCGAGCAGAGTTGATAAAAGAATGTGCAGAAGAAGGGGGGAGGAGGAGGAGGTGGCTGGGGAGTATCGGGCGAAGAAAAGATCTGGATGGAAGATTTGGACAGTGTTTAGTTGCCAAGTAAATAGCCTCGATTGCTACAAAAACAACGACAGAAAGCTTTGCACAAACACAATAGAAAGACAAGGAGAAGAAGGGGAAAATTGTCAAGCGAACGGACGGTTGAACCCGGGCGAGGAAAAAGAGTAAGTGAAATCTGGTGGAAAACTTATTCGGAGGGGAGGAGGGAAAAAATCCTTCCTGGTATCAGGATGTTGATTCAGGATCGCTTGCGTCTAGGACTCCCCGTTGACTCACTCGGAGGTAAAATTGTTTGAAAGTACGAGAGATGGAGAAAAGGAAGAAAAAACAATTGTATAGCGCCGTTTCAAATTTTGGCCCAAATTTCCTGTATAGAAGGACTGCAAAAAAAAAAAAAAGCGAGCTCCTCCTCATCAAAAATAATGACCATACGAAAGGAAATTTATTTTTTACAAAGGGTTCATTTTATCCAAAATATTTAGCCAAAGCTGAATTTTATAAAAAATTTTAAAATTGTACTGATTTTACAAAAACTTTATGCAATAATAAAACTACATGTAATGCACGTTAAAAGAGAATCAGTAAGCTTTTTTTTTAACCCCACGCATTTAAAATTTTCATTGTCATCTGAAAGAACTCTCTGTAGTACACCCTACAAAGTTATAGCGTAAATAACATAAATATTAAGATTTTTCTGTATGCACACCCATATAAATCTTAGTTAAGATTTCCTTTACTGAGTTACATTATTTCATTTGGATCTCACATAAGAAATCTGCTATGCCGTTATTGGCCCCTTTTACATGCTCCACCTTAAAGTCTTATTCATCCAATCCTAATGATCATTTCGTCAGTTTTCCCATCACCATACATAAGGCTATGTATACTCTATTACGCTAATTAATAGAGGGACGCCCCTTCCTCTCCAATGGTTATTGCTGAGTGCATTGAATTTTGTACCACGAGAGAATTTTCACTGAAGAAAATAATATGATAATATTTAGACGTGCAACAATGACAGTTGTAGGAAGCTTTTCTAAATTTTTAACTGGATATTTAGAGGAAAGATTTAGGAAGACTTGACGTTCGTTAACCAATAGCGGTTTTCAATATCTATCGTTACGGACATTTTCAATTACCATTGGGCTAATGCATTTCAGGCAAATAATGTGAAATTGAGTATTATAGTGAACATAGACTATTAAATATCCTCAGTTAATTAAAATTTCTCGGGATTATTTATCCGTTCTCGGCTAACTAAATGTTTAGTGGCATATTGACAATTACCTTATTTCTAATTTGGCTTATGATTATTTTTCTTAATTAAGCACCTGGGTGATTGAATCTTTGACTTGCCCTGAACTTTATGAACTTATCTTATTGTGTCTAACAAGATTTAATTTACGTGGCCTTCATGCCAAGTATTATCGCTCATGTCTTTTCGAAGCTTAGTCAATCTCAACAGACTTCGTTCAAGTAGTTATCCACTGCGTATTGATGATACTGATGACCATTGTCCAGTGAAGGCCCATGGAAGAACCTCAATACAAATAAGCGTATTGACAATATTATCACTTAAAGAGTTTATTAAGTAATTTAGTTAATGAACACTTATTTTGCATTGTATGCAGAACGAAATTAATAATAATTTAAAGAGTCAATTAAGTAAATTGATTATTCACTTTGTTTAAAATTAACCAAGTAAGATTTTGCTTCTCTTGTAATTTTACCACAATAAATTTATTTATTATTCAATCTTGTCCCAGTGCTTCTGTCCCTAATCACATATATTCGTGACACCCTCCCATAGAAGAACCGACTCTACCAATATTGCTCTACTCTACTGCAGAAAAGCTCACTGCTAGGCTATTTCAGTTTACTCTGAGCAACTAATCTATTCATTCTACACATTATTATCTCTTACTAGCAGAGACACCCGGCGTTGCCCGGGATAATTACAGTTGTAGGTTAAACAGAACAACCTCATGAAGTTAAAAAATAAATTTGTTTTCAGTAATTCTACAATTTCCGTCTATAGACGAAGCAGTTGTTCAGATGTTATCGATGCCCTGGATAACTTTTTATCATCTCATTCATTTCTTCGTTGGCATTTCGATAGCTATGAATTATTGTTATAATCCTTCGAAAGATTATTATAGGACATAACACCATATGGTTGTTGGTTTGAAGAGTTGAGTTCATGTATGCTTTGTTATCGGTTATGTCGTCAACTGTAGCTCGAACGAAGGGACTGCGTCCTCTGTCATCTTTCACTCTTTCTCAATAGTCTGCTAACTCTCCATTATCTCCAGTTAGTGATCATTATTAAATATTTCCAAGTAAATGTTATGAATTTACTTCTAAGAAAAGTCCGAACAACAGGAATTCTACGGATTGTTACAAATTCAATTTTGTTTTATAAATCTCGGAGTGGGATGGAACCATCATTCTTAATGAACCTACTTATATTGCACATTTTGCCCGGGACTTTACTTACCCTCTCGTTGTTCTGTCTCAGATTAAAATGTTATCCATCTTCACCCCCGGGAGCATCACTGGATACTTTAGATCTATCTTTTAAAATTTCCCTTGCCCTTGCGTAGAAGCTCTTATACCCTCCTGCTCTAGCGGAGCTTCCATTGTTCAGATGTTTCCAGTGCCCGGATAGCTTTTTATCTGTCTGTTGCGAATTTCACTGATCAATACTTGTTCTTTCTCTTTTTTTTTGCCAAACACACAAATTTTCGCTAGTCATCTGGACGTTTTTAGGGAGCTCAAGGGAGACCCGTGTGATACCTTAGCCTCCTCGATAAACACTGGTATATCTATGTCCTGTCATTGCATAATCATATTTATGCTCGTTGTTAATAATTCGTTACCCCCCTCCCTAAAAGAGGTTAATATGATTAATTATGTAGTACCACACCAGTAAATATGTTATGTATATAGTGCAACACCAGATAATGTGTTAACAAACTTTCAACCCCCCTTTCCACCCCTTAGGGGTTGAATTTCCAAAAACCCCTTCTTAGTGCTCACTTATATTTTGCAAAGAACCTCTGTACAAAATTTCAAGTTTTTAGGCCTGATGGTTTGGGCTGTGCGTTGATCACTCACTCAGTCAGTTTCTTCTTTTATATATACAGACTAGAAGCAAGGCAAGCAGGCTTACAGCCTGTGAAATTTATGTTTTGAGGATTATAGGGAGAAATGGATGCATTCAAATAATTGCCTTTGAGAATAATTCCATTTTATATTGGTTTTTCTAACTAATTCATTACCTCTTTTCTGGAACTCAGTGACATTCATCCATGCCACCACCTTCCCCAGTACTGAATTTTTATAATTGATGAAAATAGAAAAGAAAATTTCACAGCCCGGGTTCAAACCAGGAACTTTCTGCTCACCGTGTAGACGTGCCAACCAACTGCGCTAATGGTTCGAACCCAGGCTGTGGAATTTTCCTTCCGATTTTCATCAATTATTTAAACATCTGAGGTTTGGCGTGAGAAAAAATCCTCTTTAGGTCATTCTTTACTTACTTGCACCGAGTTTATAGTCAAGTCGTCGATAAATGCCCTCGATCTTAACCAAAGACTGTCGCAACGCTGTCAGGTCGAGCTTACTCCGAAGTTTCGTACGGAGCCAGCTGTTTTGTTATTTCAGTCCAATTTGGATTGCATGTAAATGTGATGAAGAGATCCTGGTAGTTTTGCTGCAATCCGCATTTGCTCGCGTTAAATGACGTAGGTAGAACACGGACCTTTCCTGCTTTCATAATAAAGTTATCAGCCTGATTGTGAACAATCCATTAAACCAAGTGGTAAGCCTCCACTCTCAAACAGTCCTGGCCTTTCGTACAATTTGTAGGAATAGAAGGCTAACATGCTGAGTTTCGTCCATTCAATGCTCCTGAATATTATCTTCCAGCCTTCTTCTCCATGAAGAAATAGCAACGGGTAAATCATTGGATCACAGTTCGGACTCAAAATCGACATGTGTTGTAAGTTGTTCCCCGTGCATAGATCTCGCTTAAATGGTGGTTAGTTCTCCATCGTCGCTTCAAACACTGCTGCTACCGCATTGAGTTGGCAAATTATATCTTCTGTGATCGTGCTGTATTATGGACATTTAATTTTCCTGTACTGTCAATATTTTTAGGCCATACGATAAATAAAAATCGACATTTAAACGTTTCCTGTGGAGCGGCCACAGACATCCTTCATCATCTTGTACGCACGTGCAAAAGGGTCGATATTTCTGATGTTCCTGTGAAATCTCTGTTTTGAGGATCAGAACCGTATACGTTGAAAGTGCGAAGGCAACAGAAATTCATGCACCTGTATATCCACTCCTGTAGAGTTATAACAAAAAGAAATTGGTATAACTACAAAGGCATTGATAATATGACCATTAGATTAGGCTTACTTTATTATTACTCAGAGCAAAAATGCTGTATAGTGTATTCTACATTTGAGCACCATTCCATTTACCTTAGAAATATACGTCAGTGTTAATTAGAGCGAAGCGTTAGCGAAGTTCTGTGATCAGGCGAAAATCAAAATTCTTTGTGTGCATAAAACTTTTGAACCAGAGAACATAGACAAATGAAATTTTGCACACAGCTGGACATGACCATCCTGATGGTCACTAAATAAAAATTTTAAAAATCGGTTCAGCCATCGAGGAATAATCACCATTTAGCTGTTCCCATTGAAATGCATTGAAAAAAATGTAAACAAACAATTGCACGCGCTAATAGATTTTTCAACATAGAAAATATGGCGAAGCCCTTCGCAAATTTTTTTCTGCACCATCGATTTTTGAGACCATTTTATCGAGTTCTTAGAACTTTTATCACCTGTTTTTTTAGAGCGAAGCGTAAGCGAAGCTCTGTTAACAGTCGACAAGTGTAATTCGATGACCGCATAAAACTTTTGACACGTAATAGTCACAACAATGAAAATTTGTACGTGCATGCGCATGACCATGGTGATGGTCAAGAAAAAAAAATTTTCAAATCCGACCTACCATCGAGGAATAATCACCCTTCAATTGTTCCCATAGGAATGCATTGAGAAAAACGTAAACAAACATTGCGCGTGCAAATAGAATTTTTGACATACAAAATACGGCGAAGCCCTTCGCAAATTTTGCTCTGCACATTCGATTTTTAAGGCCAAATTTCGAAGTTCTTAGAACTTTTAACGATATTTTTTCGATTTCATTGCATTCTTGAATATTGAATCTACATTTTGAGGTATATATTGTAATTCTAAGTGCTGTAATCACAGCGTAATCACAATATCTTTTTGGTGTGGTTGTCGACATTGTCTACTCGCCAACTGAAACTCGCAACCACTTGAATGAACTGCCGATGTGCATTCTCGTCAAATTCGCAACCTATACTGGACCAACATTAACCAATGTAGCAGTTCCCATTTTACCGATCGCCGTTGGCTTCAAAAAAAGAGGAGTATCTTGTACGCGTAAGCAATTTCCGCTTAAGTTAGCCTATGCAATCACCAGACACAAAGCACAAGGAATCACTGTTGATAAAGCAGTCATAGACATTGGTGATTCAGAATTTGGACTTGGCTTATCGTACGTGGCATTTTCACGAGTGAAGACCATCAACGGTTTATTGATCGAACCGGCATTTGCAAAGCCGCGGTTGATTAATATCAACAACCATGCATCGTGGAAGGTTAGGCGTGAAGAACTTGCCAAATTACGCAGTTTAAAATGAAATTGTTTCAACAATAAAAATTAATATCAATTTAAAGAATTTAGTTAGTCATTTTCGGACAATCAATAACGGTTCGCTCTAAATTATTGGTCAAGAAAGCGATTCGCGAGTCGCAGTCCGCCCTAGTTTACAAATAGGTACATGCTAATTATCTTACAAAATTTCACAGAATACACAGTTATAAATGTAACTATTAGGATCATTGGAGAATATTTTTCCTTGCTTGGAACATGATTTGAACTGAAATCAAAAAGTCTGCTTTATTTACCCGAGGCATGTCAACAAAGCAGAGTGAACAATTGTTGTAGCTTCGCTTCAGCAGTGGCACGCCAGGCCAACAACATCCTATAGTTCATCCAGTCTTAGTTTGCGCGAAATGTGATGGCCGTTTCAATTGTTGGACATTGTTACTACATAAATTAAACAATACATAACAATTAACATGTCCATCACATTTCGCGCAAACTAAGCCTGGATGGACTATAGACAGAAGGCCTGATAACGGAAACTTCATACATTGTTACATCATTAGTCGACCAAATTTAGAGTTTATTATTGGTAGAAATAGGATTAACAATGGTCGACTAATGATGATATAAACAATGTATGACGTTTGCCGTTATCAGGCCTTCTGTCTAGGTGGTCTTGGCCAGACATGTTAACAAAGCAGAGTGAACAATTGTTGTCAGTTCCGTCTCGTGTACCACTTCAGACTTTAGAGAAAGAAAGATTATTCAAACGTTACTGTATCGGTATATTGACTCACACAATAATCCCAAATTTTTAGGGTCATAAGAATAACAGCTGTCATAACAGCGAAAAGCGGGCCTATGGCATATTGACTTCATATCAGCGTAAGGAGAAGAAGTTGATACTGGCATCCGGTCCAAAACTAAAAATCTGGAGAAAGCCCATATCGTTTTGTTTATTTTTGAGAGCAACTGAAATTCAACTCATTCTATCGACGACATCTTTCAGAATTTTTAGGGTATTTGCTTGGGCTTTTTATAAGAGTAGCTCTATACTTTTGGCTTACAAATTATGCAAAAGGCATTTTGGTAACGCATGCGCAGTTAAGCATTATTTAGTAATAATGCTCATATTTCATCAAGTATTTAATATTTTTATATTTGAATTATGGAGTATTGTCTCTACTGTAGTTTGTCAAGTTTCCTGAAAATGACATTGCATTGGGTTATAAACAAAAAAACTTCGGAAAATACACCATGAATGTACGTGCTATTCTTTTACAAATAAAAACAGATGTGTAAAAGTAGCTTCTTAATCATATGCTGCATCTAAACGCACCAATCAATTGAAGACAGACATGGATAAATCAATTCGTGAGGACAGGCAGATCAGCATACGGTCGCTTGTGAAGGATCCCAACGTCAGAACTGGTTCAGCATATGCTGTAGTGAAAAGTCTAGAATATGGCAAGTTCAAGCATTATTTTTTCTGTGTTCAATTTGTTGTTGGTCTCCTATTTGCCTTCGGGACAAAGCCTTGCCTGAAATATATGAGGTGTAAGATGCTCTTTACATCCCTGAAGTTTCAGGCTAATTCTTCCAAGCATTTTTCTAGATATTCGACAAAACGTCTAAACTCAAGAGTGTTCATATTATTTTGTTCAACCTCTATTTTTCAATTTTCTTATTTTCAAACTATAAGGTAGCGGAAGAATGGAGCTATTTGTTGATTTTACAATGTCCGTCTGCCCGTCCGTCTATCCCCTTCATAATTTCTGCATTCTTTGAAATTCGGAATGTAGCTTACTATAGGAATGTGTTTTGATTGGCCGACTGGGGTCAGAATTACGGGGGCGAGAGTTAGAAGAGAACATGTATTTAGGTATGTAAAGGAGTGAAATTCGATATGCAGATTCCTCTAGGCAAAATCTACATTACTATGAAGTATGGACCAATTTGTTACAGTGAGGTCGAATTTGTGGGGGTGGCAGTCACTTGGCATGTGATATGTCATTCGATGGGAAATGATGAGAAACGAGAGAGAATAGTGCTCTTTTACATTTTCTAAATATTATATTCGATAAAATCAATTTTTGATTAAAAAACTTGGATGGGGGGGGGGGGGTTAAAAAGTGCAGATAAAGGGGGTAAAAATAGATGACCATAGGGCCTCCTCGGGGGAATTAATTTCTTGTTTTCCTTATTTTGTCCTTTGCAACCAAACGTGATATCAAAATGATGTGAAAAAGTACAAAAATATTTGAGAAAATATGGAAACTTCGTTGTGGTGGAAACTTTTCCGACGTTTAAAATGGTTTGGTTTGTTTGGTATTAACGTCCTTTTCAACTGCTATGGTCATTTCAGGATGGCGTTATAGGGGCCGCAAATTTTGCCTCGCAAGGGTTCTTTAACGTCCAGCCGGCGAACGACTATACGGGACCAACGGCTTTACTTCTCTTCCGAAGGAAGTGCGTGATCTCAGGATTTTCCCCCTGAAAAATTCATCGTCGTCCTCGGCCGGGGTCGAACCCGCGTACTCGGGCATCAGAGGCGATCACGCAACCACTGAGCCACCGAGGCGATACGTTTAAAATGGTGAAAGTTGGGTTTTTAAAAGAACGTATTGGCTTAATTTTTGCACCACTTTAGTGTCTCCTACGTTTAAATCAGCCGTAGAAAAAATGAAGTGTTAAAATTCAAAACGAATTCACTAGAAAGCAATTAATATAATAAGCTGTTAATGAAGTACACCTTAGGGTTCAAACAAAAGAAACTTACTGAAATTGAGTCATAGGTCTCAACTTTGAATTCAAAGGTGATAGCCGATTTTCTGTACAACTCCATAGTTGCTCATTAGAAAACTCTATTCAGTTACGCCAGCCACCAAAATCTACGAAATATGCTCAACCCTTTGAGGTATGTTTTTCAGACAACATAAAATTTACGTAAAAAGAGAATAGCTAGCCGTAGCCAGACAAGTTCCAACTTGCCCGCAGCCAATGATAGACCATGATTCATTACGCATGGCAGAAAGCTAACTATAATAGTGGAGAACCTATGCAGAATTTCAGTGTCATTGACCGTAGCTATTCAAGACTGAACGTTTTTTTTTTGAGAGTGCTATGTGTGACTGTATCGATCTTGCATTTCTTGTAATTTTACGTTTAATGGCTATTGCTTTTAAAGGGTGAGGTCAAAAACTCTCACCGGTGAGAAGAGTTAGCGTTTGGTCGGTCAGAAATCCCTGTGAGAAAACCGTGACGCTATGCCTAACCGGATAGTCTAACCGTTCTCACCGAGAAAAAGACGGTTAGCCCAGTGAGAATTACATCATCATTCTCTCACCGGTGAGTGTTTTTGACCACAGCCAAAGAAAACCCTCACATGCATTTCCCTTAGGGCACTTGCACAACCTGGCCATTCGTAATTTCTTTAATCCCTATAAAAGATGTCAAAGAGTCCTCTGTACAGATTTTCATGCAGATTCGTTCTAAAAGTCTATGAAGTGGTACATGTCTATAAAGTGCTCTAGAGAGCAACAGTGGAGTTTAACAGAGAAACAACTATGACCATTCAGAGGCAATTAAACGAACTATAATAATTTAGAAGACATAAAACTTCAGACGATTAATTAAAAAACAAAAAGGTGAAATTTTACAAAATGACAAGTTTAATTAAAATTTAAAAAATTAAATTCTTAATGAATATTTATTCTTATATTCTGGGTGTCCCTCAATGGTCTAATCTTCGATTTCGACCATACTGGCCGTTGAGGGTTTACCTATCTGTATTTTACCTGTTATATTTAAATTTTGAACCTAATAACAGTTTTGACATTTATAGCTTAATAACAATTGTAACATTTGTAGCCTGATAACAATTTTGACATAATTTTGAAAATTTACAATTTGCAATTTGGGACTGAAAACTTAGCACCAGAAATTTCTTGAATAGAACTAATGATGAAATAGTCCTTGGATGCCAAGGATGGCGCAAAACGTTCAAGACTAACTGGCACGTCAAAAGAATACCAGTCTCAAACTTATGATGGTTTTACCAACTGGAGAAATGTCATTAATTAATACATAACAAAAATAGAATATAGCCTGTCATTGTATAAGACTTATGAAATGTAAAAGAAAAATCCAGCTAGATCTTTCGGACCACGTCTTAACATATCATCAGGCAATCTCGACAATGTCGATCGTTAATTTTATGAAGGCATTGCTAAATTATTGTCATCTTTTTTAATATACACTAAGTGGCCAGCTTATTAGGAACACCCATGACTATGCAAATCCGTTGGCATAGCAATTACTACGTATCATTGGTTACGTGACAGTCGGCACCAATATAAAGCGACAACACATCTTGGCTCAAGGCTCGTATCGTCTTGGAATGATTCCAGGAGCACGATAAAGAATTCAAATACTCCTCTAGCCACCACAGTCTCCGGATTTGAACCCAATCGAACATCTTTGGGATGAGCTGGAACGGGTTATTCGAGGCATGGATTCACCACCATCCAATAAGCATCAACTGGTAGCAGCTGTTCCATCAGCATAGACAAACATCACGGAACAATGCTTCCAGCGGCTAATTGAATCCATGCCACGGCGAATTCGTACTGTTATAGCTGCTAGAGGTGGAGCAACACTGTATTAGTGGGATGTTCCTAATAAACTGGCCCCTCTGTGTAAAATGTCTCTTTAATTATTCTCTTGTTTAAAATTTCTTCTTTTTCCACGATTTTAACTTGTGCCCAATTACGGACATGGCCACTCATTAGATGGTGCATGGCTAATAAATTATTATTATCTGAGAGCCTAACAGCTCGTTCGTGTTCAACAATGCGATTCCTCTATTACTGTCCCGTTTGTTCTGTAAAGGATTTTTTTTACACTGGGAGCATGAAATGTTGTAAATAACATTAGCCTAATCAAATTTAGTGTTAGCCTGCAGCTTCATTTTTAAACAGAGTTTGTTGATTATCTATATTTTGATCCCTGTCCTGATTATTTTTATAATTAAATCTATTAACCAATTTTTAACGTATGATCAACTCTTGGAATAATCATGTCATTATCATTTGATAAAAACCTTCTTAAATTTATAAAAATATTTATTGAAACTTATAGAGGTAATTTGGCCTGATTATTGGCAAATGCTTAAAAAAATTTTTATTTATCAATTTCTTTGGATAATTATTCCGAACTAATGTAATATAAAGGCATCCAAATATTGTATTATGTGGAAGAACATAGATTTTTTTTTGCTCTCTGTATATTCTGTTTAAACGTATTAAATTGACATTGAGAGAGAATAGCTGAATCGAAGGCAAGACTATTGTTTCCTGCTGTATCTTTCTCATAAATTTTAAAGTAGATTAATTGATTTATTAAGAAATTATTCACTTTTTTGAATTTTATTTAACCTGTCGTTTTGTGAAATTTCACGTTTTAGGTTTTTTTTTAATTAAAATCTTCTAAATTATTCAATTATTTACTTCAACGTATTATTGTAATAAGTAAACGAAGTATGACTGAATTTTGGTGTGGCTATTTTTGTGGCTTTAAATTATATTGTTGATAATATGGACTTTTCTCTTTTATGAGGTTGATTTTCAAAATGATTTTAGAAATTCTACACATCCAAAATATTTAAATAAATTTTCCTTCCAAATTTTCTACAAGATCGGCACCTTTGTGTTCGTCATTTTTTCTATCTCCCAACAACTATATCATCAAGTCAAATCATCATCAACCCAGTTATCTTCAGTTTATCCAGTTTCATCAGGACTTATATTGGTGACTTTTAAACCTAACCTACAAAGGTTGAGTCAAAAGTAGTGGCCGATCACCGCGCAAACTTGGAAATGGGCACCAGACAGGAACCACTCATTGCTAATCTTCCATGCTCGATGGTCTTCATCGAACGATCAGCCAGTTGGCGGATGCCCTCGCAAAACCACTCCTCCGGTTTCTGGGCGCACGGCGTCTTCAACCTCACTGACATTGGCGAAGCGGCGTCCATGGGCCGGAAGAGATGGTAGTCGGAAGGTGCAAGGTCGGGGCTGTATGCTGGATTTGGCAGAACCTCGATGCTCTCCAACAGTTGACGACACACCTTCACCCGTTGTTGTGCTTGCGCGGGCATCAGCTCGTGGGGCACAACTCGGCAACTCCTGTTGACCTTTCCCATGGCGTGCAAATGTCGAACCATACTCAATTGTGATGTACCGATGTCCGCCGCTAGTCCACGGGTGGTGCTGCCTGGGTTGACTTCCACATGTTGCCGTAGGGCTGCGTTATCCACTTCTTTGGGTCTTCCGCTCGTTGGCGCATCTTCCAGACCCATGTCTCCAGACGAAAAGAGGGAGAACCACCGTCGTGCTGTCATTCATTGATCAGATCCTGACCTTCCACCCTGCATATTTCGGCGGCTGCTGCTCGCGCACTGGTCCCCTTTTTCCAATAGTGACGAAGGAGCCCGCGTATCACCAATTTTTCTGCCATATTTTTACACTGGCTAACGCAGGTGGCACAATGTCTATGGCATTCAAATTCGTACTAACGTTTCTTCCCGCACTTTGCTCTTAATAAACTGCGATATACCCTTGTGGTAAATGGTCTTCGCCCAGAATTCGTCAAACTCTAACCCCCCCCCCCCCCGAGTCGGCCACTACTTTTGACTCAAATTCTGTATATTTGGCTCGGGTTGTAACTGGAAAGTTTAATTTTAATATATGAAACATACATAATTTTCACCAATTCGATTTTTATTTGAAATTAATGCCGCCGTCCAATTCATCTGCTTTATTAAATTTTCTTCTGAATTAATCGAATAACACCACCGTGAAACTGTCCGCTTTAAATTTTTCAATTCTCCGTTGGGTAAGATTAACAGTAGCTTTAATTCTCTTTGTTCATTTATTTATAAGCAGTAAGAAGATTTTTAGTTCGCATAATCTCTTCCCGTAATGACACGATTATTGAAGAATTTCATTTTTAACAAGAGAAACAGGAAGTCATAAATGCGTTTCTAATTAATTATTCCATTTTAATTTTTAATGCCTTTCGCAAAATTTACAGTTAATCATTATGGACAAGCAATTTTTCTAACTAAGCTTTGCTGTTCACATGATTCTGGAGTCAAGTGAGATTCATTAACTTCAGTTTTTTTTTTTTTTTGATTTTTTTTTTGTATATTTTTTTTTTTTTGCATGTGATCCCCGTGTTCAATTTAATCTAGTTACTTGACTGGCTAAGAAATTTCACAATTACGTAATGAAAATTGGAAAGAACGAATGTAATTCGTGTTCTTTAAATCAGTGGAATTTAACTTGGCTTGGGAAAAGTAGTAATTGAACGCCTCTCGTATTTTTGGGCGAGAGATAGAAAAGTTCCATTCCACTGGGGGATCCAGATTAATCACTTCGTTTCTCATTGGGCAATTCAACGTTGACTTGAAGCAACAATCGCTCTTTTCCCTTTACCCGTTCTCGTTTAAGCAAACGAACTTTTACTTCTTCTACTCCTGTAATTGCTGAACCATTCCAATTACAGGGAGTTGTCTATATGATTTATTAAACGTGTTCTTCTTTGAATTGGAGATGATGAAACGCTGATTAAAATTATTGAAGCGTATAGTTGCCTTGAGTGTTTTATCATGAAAGGTTTCTCAATGACGTGATCAATTAATAACCAAGTTGATGTCGCAGAAGTTTTATTAATTGACCTCAAATTCATACACCTTCACGACTTGGTTATGTTTTTAAAGTTCATGGATACATTTTTGCCTTTTCAGTCATTCGTTCTCTTTTGCTGAAGTACAAATGTGTTTTGTCTTTAGTCAGATAGAGCAGACAATAAATACTATTTTAATCTTTTGGTTGATGTTTCCTAAAGCGTTAAAAGCAAATTTAACACAACTTGGCTTTTTCTCTGTCTTTACTATTTTGATAAAACTTGTCTTAACATGTAGAGTTTCGATGCTAAACAATAGAAGGGAACGAGTTTATGTTCTGCTTTTGAATGTACTGCCGAATTTTGTAGAGCAACTTTAGGAAAAGCCTTCAGCAATTTGACTCGAATATTATGAATAATCTAGAGAGAAAGTGCTCCAGACGAGATGAGAAAGACATTTCATTTCATATTTACGATTGTAGTATTAATTTATCGTTGTTGACGATAAATAAGCAAGGTAAATGCCAAATCTACATTGTTTGGTTGTTAACAATTAAAAACAAGTATCATTATTGCCGCAGACATAGTATTTTAATCTTCTGGTCTGTGCACTACCTTGTTGGATTGATATACAGGGTGTGTCTGAATGGTTAGTGGTTTCAGGATATAATTCAAGGACCAAAGCAAGCAGAAAATGTCTTATGAACATGGAGTCGAAAACGCTTTTTTCTAGAGTTATAACGGTTTGAAAGTGTCCTCCAGTAGCCGAAATTAATGTTAAGGCGTATAGGAGTTGTAAACTATATGATTTATTTCTACGGTATAACAAGACAATACACTTGCTATAGAAAATGCTCAAAATGACCTTACCTAATCAGTCTTTCTTCAAATGTTCAATTAGTGTTATTCAAAACGAAACAAAACAGAAAATGCAACGCTCGAATGTAGCAGAAAACTCAAGACCTTCGAATTGAAATCACCAAACGCTCAGCAGTTAATCGGCACTTATCAAGAATTGGGCAATTCTGGTCAGTAACAGCCAACAATATGTTCAAAAACGTTTCGAATCTGATGTTGAAGACGGTTTTCTTCAGACGGTTCTTTGAATTGTCGTAACATTATTTCTACTAAGGACATATTCAAACCGATATAACTCTAGAAAGAAGTGTTTTGACTATATGTTCCTATGACATTTTCTGCTTCTTTTGGTCCCTGGAACATATCCTGAAAGTTTGTACAGACCATTCAGAAACACCCTGTATTACTGAAAATGCGTTTTTGCATGATTTTGTCTACAGTCCAAGCTTAACAGTGTAATTTAACAATCGTACAACGTAACAAAACTGCCAGCTCAAGGCCTACGAGATAACAAGGCCTGGAAACAAAAAAGTCACCTGACCAT
>JAHWFO010061024.1:990131-1016341 GCA_023313115.1 Rhysida immarginata | reverse complement strand
TGATCCAGTAGTTTTTTTTTTATGGCCATGTCAAAATGGAGCTTTAATTATAAAGACCCTGTATATTATGTAATACGAACATGCTATATTTTGTAGGCAAATAACTCAACTCTTTCTCGAGTATCTACTAAGCAGTAAAGATTGGTATCACTTATGGAGTAAGGGTTTAATTTAAACACACTGTACGTCCTGGAGTCTGTGTAATATTATGCAGTATAACAACCTCTAGGCTTTCATTTCCTCTATAATTATTATGAAGTTCAATCCTAACGTAATTGATAAATGAGGAAAACTTGCTAAAGTGACCTATGGCCATATTTTAATATTAGGACTTTGTTCATCATGAAGGATAGTAATACAAAGAATGAAGATGCAAATGAAAATAAATGGGCGAGGACAAGTTATGCAAATCATTCAATTTACTTTGACAGATTGAGAAGGGATGAACAATGTTTGCTAGTCATTTCTATAAAGCGCTACGAAACAGCGTTCATGCATATAACTAATATTTCGATCTTGTAATTAACATTAACATTATATTATCGACAAAAGAATCGGTAGAAAAACAAGGTAATGTTGTTTTAAAACAAAAGAGTAAAAGTTATGTGGATAATTATAATAGTAAATGAAAAAAGGACACTCTTTAACCACAACGAATAAACAAAAGAAAAATACAACCTGGATACGCGCATTTCGAAAGCACTGCTTTCATCTTCGGCAGGAATCCGTGAATCCGTGAGTACACTTGAAGAGAAGTGATTCACGGATTCCTGCCGAAGATGAAAGCAGTGCTTTCGAAATGCGCGTATCCAGGTTGAAATTTTCTTTGTTTACTCGTTGTAGTTAAAGAGTGTCCTTTTTTCATTTACTATTAACATTATCAATAGATGGGCTCATGCAATCTGGAAGAAAAGTCGGGAATCAAGTCGCATACCATAATTTATAGTACAATGTAATTCTTTTTATGATCTGATTTAAAAAAGAAAAGTTTAGGGAGTTCATCTGTTTCGTTATAACAGTAAACACACTTCAATGCTTTTGGGGGTGAGAGAAGATGCAAAGCCTAAATATATCGATTTATACCTGGAATCGTGTGAAGTCGAAGAGATTTACGAGTCTCTGAAATATATTTTATTCATTATTTTAAAAATTTACTACTGAATGAGATACTTGATGTGACTGTCGATAGTGGCTGTCGGTCTTCATTCATGCTCTATCTATCTATCTATCTTCGATCTGTCTGTCCATATCAAAGCAAATCATTGAGTACGAGGACTCTTGTCTTTGTTGAATAAAAAATTACATTTATAAACAGATTCAGTAACATGATTTTTATGGAACTTATCTTCTTTACAAAGAATAAAAACTGCGCTAACCAATTTACAGAAGCCTAAAAAAGACTGTTTATTGTTCCATTATTAATGTATCGGCCTCGGTGTCTCAGTGGTTGCGTGGTCGCCTCTAATGCCCGAGTACGCGGGTTCGATCCCGGCCGAGGACGACGAGGATTTTTTCAGGGGGGATATTCTGAGATCACGCACTTCCTTCGGAAGGGAAGTGAAGCCGTTGGTCCCGTGTAGTCGTTTGCCGGCTGCACGTTAAAGAACGCTTGCGAGGCAAAATTTGCGGCTCCTATAACGCCGTCCTGAAATGACCATGGCCGTTGAAAAGGACGTTAATACCAAACCAACGAACCAACTATTATTAATGTCATATTGTACACTGACGGCAAAAAATGTAACACATGGAAGGAATGGGTCAATTTTAATGAAACTGCACAAGAGCATGGTGTTAGTGGTATACAATATATGATTTAAATTTCAACAAGATATGGGCACAGGATCCAGGTACAGGGTGTCTTAAAAGCCCTCAACTGGGAGAATGGTTCCTTCCCTAATGTTTATAAAATCATCAATCTGGCATATTTATTGTAACAGACTAGAGTAGTCTCAACACCTGCCTGCCATGCCGCACACGCAACCGTACTCCTGTGCAGCAACTGACCGACTTCGGTAGAGGTCGGATTATGAGACTTCCAGAGGTTGGGTGGTCTCATCAGCAAATCGCGGCTCACATTAGGCGTAAAGTTTTGTGGTGGCTCGATGTTGCCAGCAGTGGTCTACAAAAGGTATTCACACACGAAGACCTGGCTTCAGACGCCTTCGCATTACTGATCCACTCCAAGACCGTCGGATTGTAAAGGAAGCACTGAACACCCGTATAGCATTCACAGCAGAGATAAGAGCCAGAACAGCACCAACCGTATCAAGACAGACCATTTGCAACCGTTTACTTATAGTAGGACTAGCAGAGGACCCGGCGTTTATTTACTAGTGACGTGCCCTTCTAACACGGTTCTGTGCGGTTCCAGAGGTGTTTTTAGAAAGAGTGAACTGGCGAGCTGAATGGAGATCTGTTGTCTTCGGTGATGAGAGCAGCTTGAGCCTACACACCAGTGGTGGAGGCCAACGTGTGCGACGAAGACCAGAAGAGCGACATCTTCCACAGTGCATTCGTCTAGGGGGCACAAGTCCAACCCTTGGCGTAATTGTATGGGATTCCATCTGTTACAACTCGCGCTCATCCTTGGAACATTGAACAGCGCAAAGTAGGTCCAGAAGATATTGTACCCGTTCTCCTACCTTCCTTGGAACAAGAGGGTAAGGTGCTGTTCCAGCAAAATAACGCATGCCCACACACTGCGTGATGCCTTACCAGATCTCCAACATGTGACTTTACCCAGTTGATCATATTTGGGACATGATGGCACGATAAATCCATGGTCGCAGCAAACCAGTCATAACACTTGCATAATTGCATCAACAGGACGCTTGGAACAATGTATCTCAGGAATACATCTAGCATCTGTGACCGTATGCATGCATCGTCGAGGTCCGCAGTCATGTCGCGGAGGGTATACGACATATTAAATTGTTCTACTAGGATTTTTGGGACACCCTATATCATATGCACATGTCGTCTTGAAATTTAAATTATGCGTTGTAAAGCACCTACACTATGCTCTTATGTAATTTCATTAAAATTGGCACTCTCCTTTCACGTATTGCAGATTTTCTTGCCAGTAGTATATTTGACAAATGATAAATTACGATGAATGATTTCTTCTTCAGAGTCTTGGACATGAGAACTTTTATTATAAACTGAGTTGAATATAACTCTTATACATATTATGTATATTATATATAAAAGTTGAATATGGTACTCCCTTATATTTAGACGCAATAAAATTAGATAGGTTAACTTAATTATAGAATTAACGTCATAAAAAGAGAAGATCGTTATTTTCTGAGTAATAAAATATAATATTTCTACTAGTGCTGGAGATTAAAGTCTAATTCGTTTCCATTCCATTTTATTCCTTCGAAGTAAATTATTTACCATTTCGGTGTTCGTTATTCAGACCGCGTCGGTGGGAACCGATTTCCATCGCCATGCTCTTTGAGAAGCGAATTCTGAGTTTGCGGAAATTGATTCCTTTGCCAGCAAATTCGCCGGATGCCATGCTCCGGATGTTTTCTCTTTCCTCGTCTTTAGGAGACCCTCCGAAAAAGAAACAAGACATCCAGTCAATTTTTTCCCAATGCCAAGAAAGGATTTTTCAGAGTAAATGCGACAGACGAAAAAAAATGAGAAGACAGATTGACTGAAATAAAATAAAACTAAATAGCTTCTCCGATTTTTTTAAAGATTTTAGAGTATTTTATTAAATCTACGTAGTTCAGATTGCTGTCAGCGGGAATTTTCTAGATTAATAAATAGAACATCGGCGAATTAGTGAAATAAATTTTAGATCTATCACATCTTATTGATTGATGTGTGATTGCTATTTTTTGAGATAGTAAGCAGAGAGTAAATGTCATTCTTAAAATTAGGATGCATTGATGTTTGCATTAGGAAAATTAGGATGTTAAAGAATTTTACTTATAAATGAAGGAATATTTAATAAACTGTTTACAAGAAATTTTTAATGTATAAAAAGTGATGTGATGCGCTCATTGAAAATGTTCTTTAGAAAATTTCCAGATTTATTTTGCAGATAAGCTATGATGCAGCTTTCCAAAAATATCTTCGATCAATGTAAGCATCATTCCATTCTGTCTGGCGTAAATGTCAAAACCAGCGGATTCAGGAGAAGAAAAATAATTTTGAACACATCTCGTACTAAATGAATAACGATACAAAATAAATTCAGGCTATACATTACTGCGCTTGCAATTTACGATAAAAACACTTAAGTGATCTTTGACAAAGACGATGCATAGAGGCAAACTTTTTAAACTATTAAACATATATAATATGTATCGCTTTACAATCGAAAAAAATTGATATATGGTTGTGTTATCGGTGAACTAGTTTTTAAGCGAAAACATTTTAGCAACAAATAGTCTCTGTAATTCAATTGCCTGGAAAGGAGAATTTTTCGAGCTATGGGTAGAAGAAGGAGGGGGGGGGGGCATCACGTGGAAAACAGTTGCCTGGAAACATTAGAGACCAATATTTCTTAGCCCATTTTTTCTTAAGCCATAGCTTCGAAACCATGTTATTTTTATTGATCTAAACTCTATCCTGTGGCCTCTTCTGTGGCCACACACACTACAAGGAAGCTTCATGTAATGAATTTTTTTGCGGCTTCAGTCTCATATGTCAACCTATATTTTATAATCCTTTCTTGGTTTTCGCGGATCTGATAAAAAGATTCATGTCATATTTTCCCTCACAAGGCATTTTTATTATAACGCTGCATGGTATTTTATATAATTTAAAGCTTCTACATAATTTTAAAAGTTTAAAGCTTTTCAAATTAAATATGTTGACTGATTAGCATTTCTCAGTAAAAGGGAATATCTAAAGCGTACTCGCAGCTTATATCATTAAAAAAATGTTCTTATAGTTTATTTATATTTTAGTTTAATAAGAAGATCCTTTGAAATTAATTCAGTGAATATGGACAAGTAGTTAACATGCATAGCTATGGAAAAATATTAATTCAAAAAAACACATGAGGTGGCCCTAACCCGGGCCCCCAAGCTGTTACTAAAGCGAGCCCCCATATTTTTATAATTACTTATTCTCATCTTCTTCAAATTCTATTGTAGGATCCAAAAATCTACAAAACCTTTCTAAGGAAAATTATGCTTTTATTTTTTTTTTTAAATTTAAGATGTCTTTGAAGTAATTGAACACCTGATATTTCATTAAAAAATTATGAATTTTTTATTAGTAATTCTTTATTTTCTATTTATGATTTATAGAAAATAAACGGTTCTCTTTCATTCAATATTTATTTTCCCCTTTAAATACATAATTTCATGAAATGAAATGGCCCGATTTAGGGGATCCGGTTTTGGAGCATTTTTTTTTAAATGGTAAAAGTGTAATGAGTAAGAATTCCTAAAGCGGGGCACCTCAAAAACAAATATGTCGTGAAATTTAAAACTTTTATTATAATTTGGTAGTACCTAATGGAGTATTAAAATTCCCAAAATATTTTTGAGAAATTTGCATTTGTTAAAAAATTATAAACAAATACATTTTTTGGTATTTTTTGTTTAAAAAGTCATATCTCAAGCTATTTTATCAAATCTCTTTGACATTTTAAAGATAACAAGTAAAACATATATATTTCAGAACAAAACATAAAGGAATGAGAAAAAAAATTTTATGTAAAAAAAAAAAAATTTTTTAATAAAAAAATCAATATTTTTTAAATGTTCTCAATCGATTTCAACAATTTTTAAAAATCACATTGAATCTGTGTTTATTAGCGATTTAGAATTTGAAAAATAATTTTGGTGATCTCTGTTTTTACGCGAATGCCTTCAATTTTTGTACGCGAATCGTACCACTGGGCTGCTAAGCAAGTAACTCTTCATCGTTCAATATTGACATCAATAAGGAGCTTCCCTGTAAAGCAAGAATCATAGCAGCTGTTACACATTTTTTTCGTTTTTTTTACTTCGTAATTCTGCCTGTATCTGTTAAAAACAAAATGGGACCCCGCTTTTGATCACTTTCTTCTTCTAATATAATGCCTTCATTAATTCAGCCTATGCCGAGACAATAAAATAAACAAACATCCTCATCTTCTAATTTTTTATTTCTTTTTAAACAGAAGGAAATGACATTTTCACAAGTCAGGACTACATTGGAAAAAAGAGATAGGAGATCACATTCTTATTTAATCAGTGCATTCAGAATCGCATTCTTTTTTATCTTGATGATAACTGAGTTATTTTTTTTTAATATTTTTCGATCAAGAGTTTGTTAACACTAGCAAAATTAATATTGAGATTAAGTTACTTTATCCTCAGCAATTCATCTCAGTAATCCGTATCAATTTCTATAGCCTGCGAATTGAAAATAACATTGACTTGACTCGATTTAAAATGTTACAATTCATTTCAAAGTATAAAAAAAACCTATATAAAAATTCTGGCTCTTCAACACTATTTTAGAAAGAAATTTGTTATTTCATTCCACTGAATTCTATATAGTTTCAAACGAGATCGCCGTTAAGCTTTCTACAAGATACAGCAAATAAAAATTTTAATGCTAACAGGACGAATTCTAATAAATCGTCCTTCAAATCTCTTTGAATTTCAGCTAAAATGCTGCCTTTACTTTGCGGACTCAATCGTGCGCTTACACAGTCGAGACCTAGAGCTTCTCACGATTCTTAATGTATATCTGAATAATAATTTCAAAGTAGTTTCTGAATAAATATTTTCCATGCTAGAAAATGCGCCTCCGCATTGCCAAGAGCCACTCGTCTATTCTTTAACGTGGAAAGACGAGGTTCTTGAATATGTATTTCAAATCAGAAAACTAAATTTAAAACTGAACAACATTGGACTAACTTCTTTCCAACAGTCTAGTTGATTAAAGCCGAAATTACGTATAAGTGGTATCTGAATAATTTTCGTGCACTGTTATAGCATAGCAGCATTATCATATATGATTTCTTTCTCGATACGATCATCGGAAGCATATGATTTCTTTCTAAGAAACACAGAGCCAAGGTTAGTTTTTAAAGAAGGTAGTTTTTAAAGGGAAAAAATGCTTCTTATTTTAAAGGACCCACGTTCATATGAACTTTTTTGCTTAGAATCGCTCATACTATCTCCCCTCCATGTTTATACACTGAATTTTGAATGACCCGATATGTATGTATAAATAATCATCCGAAATTCTAAAAATCACAAAAAACTTTTAGTTAAAAAAAAAGCTTCTATCATGTGACGTGGAAGTTTAAATTAATGAAGTGCTGGCGAGCTTCAACACTCAGAGAGACACCGGGATGGTATTGAAAACGTTAAGTGCTGAGTATCTGAAGAACGCCTATTTTAGAATTATCAAGTTTTCATTTTATCTGGAGTTATCATGGAATTACAAAAAAGCCACAACAGACTATTAATTTTTTGAAGGAATTCATAGACGTTACCTGAGTATAAAAGAAGGAAAATTAGTTTTGGTTAAGTTTTTGAACTCACGGTTGAAGTCGTGCTTTGAAATATCAATATGATTATTCTCTGTTGGGAGCATAAATATGAAGACTAGAGAGCAAGACTGTAATCAATATGGTGATTTCTTATTATGAAGGTGTAAAAATTTGTATTGTGGTAAAACATTTTGTGTAAATAGGTTTTATGTGATAATGTAGTCAAATTATTCAGAGAATTTCATAGTAATAGGGCAGTTTGTGTACTAATAATTTTATTTATTTATTTATTTATTACTTTTTATAACATTTAAAGACCATCAAAAAGTAGAATAGGAATGTCTCTAAGACCCACCCTCTATCTCTTTGTCTTCATCGATAAAATTGGGTTCAAAACTTTAAAAGTTCCACACTTTCAGTGCCTCTATCTCCTAAACAGTTGGATCAATTGGTTTGGTTTGGTTTCTTTGGTATTAACGTCCTTTTCAACTGCCATGGTCATTTCAGGACGGCGTAATAACTGTCGATCACGGGGGCGCAAATTTTGCCTCGCAAGGGTTCTTTAACGTACAGCCGGCAAACGACTACACGGGACCAACGGCTTTACGAAGGAAGTGCGTGATCTCAGGATTTTCCCCCTGAAAAAATCCTCGTCGTCCTCGGGCATCAGAGAGCGATCACGCAACCCCTGAGCCACCGTTGGATCAATTGAAAAAACACTAAGAATAAAAGTTGAGTACATTCTGAAAATACCACTAAAATAGGGGTTTCCACTGTACATTTCAAAGTTGACTTCCATATTCAAAAATGGCGTCGGATTTTTTGGAAATGGAATACACATAAAAACACCTCACTTAAAGTACAATAATTCTTCCATTGAAAGTACTCAGATATGTATTTGTATTTTAGAAGTTAGCTAGTAGTTCACTTTAGGTGAGAGACACTCTGTATAGTACGATTCATTTAATTATTACCTTGCACACAGCGGATTGCATATTTATAGCTCAGCTGATAAGAGTGCAATCCTTTTCTAATGACACGCACCCTGTAATTCACCTCACAACAAGCTTAAAAGAGACGGTTAAAAACAAATTGTTGGTAGTAGTAATATGTTAAGAGCTCGCTCAATTTCTCTCAATTAAAACCAATTAAGTTGAAGGTTTTAACCGTGGTTAGGCGCCATTATCTTTAAGGTCCCAATGAAGAGAGAAGGCTTCACTTGGTGCAGTGTTAGTAAATTTCTGAGCTGTCTCTTCACCATGTTACTTTCGGTTTGCTCTCTCTTACTGACACGGCTCTGCTTTCACGGTGAATCTCCCTTGGGAACAGGCGTCCACCACCCATAGACTCCCTTCTAATCCCCTACCCCCCTATTTCTCTCTCTTCTCTAGGCGAAAATAAATGAACGAATGCACGTTTCTCCCTCGCACGCTCTCTTGTCTCTCTCACTTCTGGAAACATTGCTCGGATTCATGCATTTTACAGGATCCATTTGAAACAGAGCTTTGAGGGAATTTTCTTGTTCAAACAAAAATTAACCTTAAATTTTTAAACATTTAATTTTCTTTCGTTTTAAAACAAAATTTTCCGGAATATTTCGTATATATGTGGAGGGCGTTCATTATCTCCTTAACGTGTTTGGAATCGAGTTGTTCAATTAAAGCTCATTAGTGAAACAACTTTCAGGAACCGACCATGATTAACAGCATTAATTGACGAATTGGCACTTCCGTATGCGTTGTTTGTATTTCCAAAGAGTGAATGTTCTTTAGTGTAAAACTTAATTTAGAATAACTTGATATTTGTTAAGAGAGAACTGTAGTTTCAAAATGAAGTTAACCAAATTTAACAGAATCAAATATTTCCCATAGTATTTTTACAGTTCAAATGATCGGAGATATACAAAAGAAACTGCAACTGTGTTATTTGGGATATTCTAAATTAAGTTTAAAACTGAAATTTGAAGTACTTTAAATAAATGGACACACAAAAAAAGAAGTAACTGACCTGCCTATTCAAAGGAAAGAGAAGATCCTATTCAATTAGGCATGTAGCGTTTGCGGGCAGGGCATTCTTCTTATTCAAACGCGACCAAAATTTGTGGCGAGATTCATCGCTCCACACAATACGTTCCCATAGTTCGATCGGGTCTCGCATCTAGTTTTCCAGTGCTCTGTAAGTCTGCTGGTGGTTCTTTTTATTATTACCACCCTTATATTAACTCGCCCTTGGATCTTGTGAGATGGTACGGAACCTTTCAGTCGAATTTTGAAGCACCTCCGCTTTTCCATACGCACTTAAATTTTACATACAGGTTTGCTCTTGATGACAACACATTTTAGCAATTTTTTCTTTTCAATTTCGCCCCCCCCCCCCCGCCAAAAAAAGAATTTTTTTTAAATAGATTAAATTTTCCTGCACGTCTATGGAGTTTTGTTTGCGTGGAGCAGTTTGTGACGTCAGAAATTGTTTTGCCAATAAGTCTGTTTCTTCTAAGTGATAAAACTTAAGAATAGGGGTGGTAAAAAAAATGGTTCATTTTTCTGTTTACTTTTTCCTTTTCCCGTCAGTTGTAATGAACATGTCGAGAGGAGATATACCTGTCCACAAATGTTTATCCTGATTATATATATTACAAATTCTATAAATTGATGTGATTTAAAGTGAAACCCAGATTTATAAACACAAAGTTGTTAATTATAAAGAAAGCTCAATGTGCGCCCTGGTAGCACACAAAAGATTCTATCATTTCGCACTACACATTTTGCAATATTTATGGTGACACACCTTCTGGATGCGCTGTCGCAGGGTCTGGAACTGCTGCTTCGTAAACACTATTTTTAAAATACATCCAAAGAAAGAAATCTAAGGGGATGATCTTCTGGCTCCTTGGGATTGAGCCATCTCTGGAAATCCACCGATTTGGGAATGTTGCATTTCCTGTAGAAAGATGAAAGATAACAGTCGGTTGCCTTTATTGTAGCTCAGGAATGGTATAGCTGATTAAAATGTCTAGTTACACATTTCTATTAATTACTAGTTGTGCCGGCGGCTTCGCTCACTTAGAACTCAGAGCGGAGAAAGCCAGCACCAAAAAAAAATTCAGAAACTGCAGCCAAAGGACAAAAACTAAACAACATCAACCAATAAGCAAAAGAAAATGCGAAGTCCGTTATTTGCCATCTACAAGAGTATCAAAACCGGGTTCAAAACTTTAAAAGTTCCACACTCTCAGGGCCTCTATCTCCTAAGTGGTTGGATCAATTGAACTAATACCAAGAATAAAACATTTCTCGAATATTGTGTACAATCTGAATATACCATTAAAAATAGGGGTTCCTATTTAAGATTTCAAAGTTACCCCCTCCCCCAGCCCCCCTCACAAGGGGGGGGGGGTAATTTTTTAACTAATGAATTTCTCCCGCGAAATAATTCACGTTTTATTTTGGACATTTTTTCGTACAATGCTTAGTTTCCGAGATATTCAGATGTCTCAAGATAAATGCCTCACCCTGTATACCGGGTGATCCAAAAGTGTGTTATATTTTTTAACATTTTTTCATAACCATTTTTCGATAACAATTTGTGATATATGATACATCGGTTACGGATTCAATGTATTTGCCTTCTCTGGCAACACAAATTGCTGCTCGACAATTTGACCATAATGTCATGATAAGTCTGAATTGGTATGGCGGCAATTGCATCGTTAATCTTCTGCTCCAGCTCTACCAGAGTTCCGCACTTTTCACGATGCACCACCTCCTTTAGGTATCCCCAAACACGTGCCTTTGAACATAGCACGTTGTTTTGTTAAAGAAGTCCCACGGCAAAACAATTATTAGTTTCATGAAAAAATGTAACACACATTTGGATCATTACACATTTGGATCACCCGGTGTAATGAACCTGATTATTTGGAATTGGCTGTTGTATTGCGTAATACCTCAAACGTTCAACCTATTGACCGTCGACCCTACAATTTACCGACAACTTCGTACGTCTCTGTGGTTTTTACCTGGCAGCGGAGTCAGTGCACATAGTAATATTATTTTGCGCCAACGCACAGATGACAAAGTTCGTAGGATTTTATAAAATCACCCATGGTATGATCCTCTGCACAATGTGCTTATGTTTCCGTACGGAACGCAAGGGTGGGATAGTTCTGTGTTCATACCAACCGTATTACGACACGTCAGTTTTATGCTTACCATCTTCAAATTGGTCACGTACATGTTTAAGCACGGCGAAAATGGGCATATATAATAAAAATCGTACCTTCCCATCGTCGCCGAGCTTGTCAATCCAAAACGAAGACGGTAAACAAAGCTGTTTCTGTTTAAAAAGTGTATTCCGAAGGATTCAAATCCACCGTATCAAGGTTTCCATGTAACCAATGCACCAAAGTAGCGTTGCAAAAATGTAAGTAAGTATTTTCTATTATGAACTTGGCCATCCCGCAGCATAACAGTAGATTAAATAGTAAATATTATTCCCTTCACCACCTCCGGAATAACCAGGCAAATGACTTATAAAATCAGCGACGATGGACTTTGTCACAACAAAGAAAAAATCTAACAATGGGTTATCTAACAATGGGTTTTTTCCCGATTATACAATCGGGTGGGTTCTCTTCTAGCACGGTCTATAGCAATGACGTATATTAAAGATAGACTCCGAACCTATTGTTGTAACTTGAAGCAAATTGGGAAGCTCCATGCCCAGAACTGTCATGGCTGAAAGTGAGTGAAGATGATGCAAAACACATGGCTAAACACGAGAGTAGCTGATTAATAATTCTTTCACACGCCGATCATGGAGTGATAAGTTTATCTTTTCGTTTACTTTGAATTTGAAGTATTTTATTATATTTTATAAGCAATTTTTCGATCATGGTTTCAATTTCAATTTCGTTTCGATTGTCTTTCAGTAACGTATTTTCATTTTAGTTACGTATTTTTGATTTATGCTTGACTATATGCTTGTGAAAAATGATTCCTGATCCTTTTTCGTGTCTGTTTGTACAGTTGTATGCAGAACAACTTTGAGGAATGGTTTTGAATTAATTATTCCTCGGGCTCAAAATCTTTGCGAACAACGCTGTGGCTACAGTCACGGAACCGTGTACGATTTTTCAGTACCGGAATGACGTCACTTCCTGCTATGTGAAGGGAAGAGCGGTGCACGTCGGCCACGGGGTCGTGATCGAGATTTGTTTCACGGATCTGCGGCTGTGAAGGCATAGGGGGGTCATTCAAATTTTTAGCTGCAATAGGGAAATTCATTCGTTGTTTAGCTGTAATAAAATTTGTGATCGTGCAAAGGAAATGCAGGAATAATTTCGTTACCCTCATCGTTTATAAACCATTTTCCAGTCATTTTAATTCCTTATTTCTCTATTTAGCAATGGTTAAAAGCGAAGTTCGTCGTTTATGTGTCGTTTTCGTCCTCTTTTTGTGACCCCTTCAATTGTTCTAGAGTCGCATGTCCACAATCGAACAAAATTTTGCTTAGAATACTCTTTAACAAAGCTTTATAATTCGTTATATGATGAAAATTCATCTTTAAAATCCATCGCACATGTGACTTGAACATTCGACGCGACCGCCGTGCACCGCTCTTCCCTTCACGTAGCAGGAAGTGACGTCATTCCGGGACTGAAAAATCGTACACGGTTCCGTGACTGTAGCCACAGCGTAAAACCAAAGCAGCCAGACAGCTAATTACTCCACGGCTCACTCCTGCCCAGAACTGTCTTTGCTCAATTTGCTTCACTTTTTGCCGCTGTTAACAATAGGATTCGGAGTCTATCTTTAATATACGTCATTTGTTAAACCAACAGCTACAACAATGGTATTCAAACTTTACCACGCGAAACTCATTTTCATGCAACAATGCATTTTTTTTCCGCTTAAAAATGAGCTTCGCATGGTAAATTTTGAATACCATTGTTGTAGCCGTTGGTTTTGCTTATAAGTTGCTGATCATTGGCGAAAAAAACGAATGATTATGCTTATATAAATACCCAAGGGGGATGGCCTATTTACCACTAGTAGTAATTAACGAAAGAATGAATATCTAATGAATTGGCCTATTGTTGCACAAACTTTGCCTTGCATTATTGGATGAGATATACCAAACACGAGATATACAATGTTGGTTCACGCATACTGTTGGTCCGCGCATATTACTGCTCCGATATAAACTCTTTGCGTTACGGATTCTTTGGCTAATATGCCGGCTCGGTGGCCGAGAGCGTTGAGGCGCACGTCTTGCCACTCTCGTAACCAGCGAGTCGCGGGTTCGAATCCCGCCGAGGGCATGGATATTTGCGTTTGTTAATTTCGCTTTCATCCCAAACAGCTAATCTCCTGGATAAAATTGGAGATGCAGGCTGAAAATCCATCCAAATCCATCCTTTGCATAGTATAGTAGAATTCTAAATCTTCATTTTCGAAAACGTTCTATGTAACAAACTTCCTAAAGTCGCGAGTAAATTTAATAGAATTACATGCTACATTTTAAAACAAGAAATTTAAAAAAAAACAATAGATGTCGGCTTTTCAAACGAATTAATTTTTCATGCAATTAGGAACATTTAAACCAATAAACCGTTTCCACCTCATGCTTTGCCAAACCTACTGTAAGAAAACATTATGCCGAGGATAAAACCAGATCGTAAGCAATAAAAAAGGCTGCTTCAACTTTTTTTTTCCTCCTGCTTTTTTTAATGTTTGAAAATATAATAACCTAGCACATAATAAGAACATAATATTGCCGTCGTACAAGTTTCACGGAAGAGATGAATGAGGCAATGTTTTTCATAATAAGTTTCCGTTTAGAGGTGTTGATCTTTTATGAGCAATATTCCACGGAATTTTATTTGGTAGGAAGTAAATGGATGAGCATTCATAATATGGCTTGTTAAACATTTCCCAATGGAGTCGTGAAACAAGGGATGGGAAAATGGGAGCGGCTCGTTGAAACAGCGATCCCTTTCATTTTGAGCCTACCACATTAAATGGTTACAATACATATTCCACGTGCCGATGAGATGATACGCCATTCCCTGGCTTTCGCAAACATCATTAATTAATTTTTACTTTCCAAATGTAGGATAAAAGCAGCTGTATAGAATAGATAGCGATTATATATAAACTTCTAAGGTCATTTTTCAGAATATCATTAGGAAGGAAGTTTTATTATATTAAGTGCAGGGTTGTTGGATTTTTCTTTTTTTTGGGGGGGGGGGCCCGCATTTTTTTCAGCTCTCGTAAATTAACCTTAATGTGAAAATTAAATTGGTTGCGAAATCTAGGGTAGGAAATTAAAATGCCCATTATTTTCTTTCGCTGGTGAGCTATTTATTTTGATTTCTCATATATGAATTATAAAAACGAAAAGATACGTTAAAGCTGAACTACGTGTATCTTTCATCTTCAGAAACAATTGAAATTAATAAAATAATGGCCGTATAGAAAGATGCACAGAAAGGGTAATTTCATCAAACCACTTCTGGAGAAGTACGTAATCTTTTTATTCTGTTTTAATGGATTATCAAAACGAAATCTCTTCAATTTCATATCAAATCTTCACATTTCGCCAATATTAAAGTGGAATACGTACAAGAATCTCGTAGTGAAAATTTTTAAAGTATTAAACAAGAAGCAGCATTTGCAAGTTTATCAAATTTTATCGTGATATTCCTCAATTAACAATAAATGAATAATTAAATTTGTAATTTTTTATTCGGAAACGATGTGTTCATAATAAACATCTAAGTTCTGTAAGAGATATAACCACCATTAGCACGAATACAATGTTGTCAATTTCTCTGGTTCTAACAATCCGAATTTGTATCTCACAGTTCACACCAAACTGAAATATGTTACTAACCTAAAGCTACTACTGATGCTTGCAAAATAAGAATTTATTTTGCGTTTTTAAAAATAAATTGCGAAAACGAACTATTTCCACATAGTCATACAAAGACTCCATTGTTACTAACAGATTCGGATGGTTCTATTGTAAGTTACAATCTGTTCAAAGATATACACCTCAGCCCATCTTCAAGCAATCTGTTCTCAATAGTTTGAGGTGATATTCTGCTAGTAACTGCTCTCCGAATTTTAGCTATTTTCATTCGTCTATCTGATAGATAATACCGGACAATACCGTCTGAAAACTCTTATTCTGCAAAAGTGTACTCCTAATTCTATCTGACCTTTACTCTTTTACACAATCACTGAATTACAATCAGTACTCTGACAAAGTGGCTGTAAGATATGTACACGTCCATCATATCATTTATGCATGCCATCTCAAACACTAGTCATCGGAGTAAGTTTTATTGTTCACACAATCTACACACTTTCCAGGAGCTCTGATTGTCCTTAGTCCAAATGCCTTCCCGTACTAGGGTAGATGTATTAGTAATTGACAATTTAAGACACTACTATGAAACGAAAGTGTATACTTAAATCAAATTGTATTTTGAAATTTTTCTAGTTATACCTTTAAATTACAAATATAGTGCAGAATGTGCCAATTTCTAAACAATTATTATATCTTTTAAAGCTATTAAATAATTAAATTTTTTCCTAAGTAATGCATGAATCACCAGTAGTTGACAGTTAATGCACCAGAAGTTGACAAGCAGTTTCACCAATAATTGACAATATTTTAATTACCCATTTTTTAAAATATTCTTACAAAAAAAATTGATAGCATTCAATAGTAGCTGAAGAAATCAAGCATTTTTAAGAATGTCTAAAGTATTTAACCTTAACTAAAATTATGTTAGAAAAATCTTTAAAATTATGTTTTTTAGAACTTAATTTGTTCATATAGACCACTTATCTTTTTTCCCTTTGAAATAATAAACAAAATCAGTCCACTCCCATGTAGAGTGCAAGAACCATAAAAAATGAAGGTGTTTCAAGTAGTGCAATATCATCAGATCTTGGCCGAAAAATAGTTCGTAGACGATTGTTCTCCTAGGTGCAAAATTCATCTAATTCATCCTATGCTATTTCTAATCATAGTAAACAGAATACCAGTAGTAGTTTTCTTCTTGGAAGATAACTTCTCCTGGGCTATCTGTTGATCGTCTGTGACAAGATTCAGGACCAACAAAAAGAATCGGCGAATAGGGCCTAGAAGATTTATATCAAAGTGGATGATCCAGAAATTGACAATCAAGTTCCTGTAATTGACGCAACTAGATCAATTACTGGAAATTAAGAAGTTACACTTAAACAACATGTTTCCTTTATTATTATTCTACATTCTATATCCCATTAGTATATTTTGTTCGTTTATTTTCAAACACAGAAATTATCAATAATTGACAGGTTATGTCAATTACCAGTGACACTATCTGGGTTCTAGTAGTTGACGGTGAATTAAAACAATTAACACATTGGTCATCAGTAATTGTTATTACTAGAAGTAATGTCCACTGATCACACAAAAAGGTTCACGTAAAATTAGTATCAAATATTGCATAACATTCATGAAATAAATTCAAGTAATCAAACCCTCGCGTAGTGGTTCATTACAAGGTTTTTCGACTCGGTAAGGCATTGAACAATCAGTATGTGTTTGTGGCCATAATAGGGAGCAAAGTTCCTAGTTTTTTGGGAAGCCTAATACGTTGTTTAATACCAGGTGGCCACACAAGTCTCTTTTCTTGCCTTGTTACTTTATTAAAAGCCTTTAAAAAGTGAATTGTCAATTACTGGTGCACTGTCAACTACTGGTACATCTACCCTATAATGTTTGACGGTTGATTGCAGTCATCCATGCTAAATTTCTGCCTGGACATTCTCCATATTTATACGAGTTGGCGATAAGAAACTACTTAAATGATGACTCATCCGAGAAGATGACACCATGCCGAAATTTTAAAGGGCGCCTACCATCTCTGTTGGCTTTTGTCGTTTTCGCAATATTGGCGGTGGTGAGAAATATTTCATATGGTAGCTCTGCCATCATAGTCTACTGGTGAAGATGGACAACAACTGTATTACGGCTTATTTGCAGGATCTCTGGCTATAACCTTGCAACAGGGATTTCATTTCACAATCCGTTTTGCAGCCCTTAATTGGCATGCTGTTGGTTTAGGCCGACCTGTGCTCGACCTAACGGTTTCCTTCTTTGTTGTTTTGAACTATATAATCAGCCAATTGATAGTAGACAGCGGAATCTTCAGTTTTAGGGCAATTGCTCTTTAAAAATCACTCAACTCTTCAGCACCAGGAGTTACAGATATACTTCTTGATGTCAGTGCATACAAGTGGCGGACTTATTATCATGGAATACCATGAAAGGTTACATAATTTTCATCATTATTTCCAAAGTTATAATAGCATTTATGTCGATCGTTCTATTATTTAGTTTCTAACGCCTATTTACAAAAGCAACATTACGATTCGTAGTTCATGAAAGGTTTCAGAGGGTATTGCAGAGTATTCGGAAAAGACGCATTTCATAAATTTTTCTTTTAAACCCACATTTCTAAAATTGAAAATTACGCATTCTGTCGCTTCGGGTGCAAATGTTGAAAATTGAATAGAGACTTATTCATACGGTCGGCAAAATTAAGAAAGTCAATAGATTTCAGCCTAAGAAAACAGCGATGTTTAGGCGACTATTTAAAAATTTTATGCATCTTAATTGATTCTTTATATTTAAGCCAAGAATTCCATCTTTTCTCTTTTCGTTTCTGCACTCTAGATTCGAGCGAAAGGAACCAGTTGAAGGGGAGCATCAATTAGATAAAGCACTAATAAAAAATTTGTGAAGTCAAAATTGGAGAAGAGTTGAAAGACGAAGAAAAAATGAAGTTGTAACACGAAATCTCTTTGCTTTAGAAAATAGATTTTTTTCCAAGCTCTCTTAAAACACTTCGTTCCATTATTTAATAAAAACTGGTAAAAGAAGGGAGATGAAGCCTCACTTCTTAAGGCTTGTGAAATCCAAACAAAACAAAAGAGACTTTCAAACAGTTCGTAACAACAATAATGAGAACAAACTTAAGACGCTAAAAAAATTTTGTTTACGATGCTTCCTTCCGCAATTTATTTGGGAAAATTGATTTTTTTGAATATTCAATTTGTTTGCTTTCGTTTTTCCTTTAATCTTTATTTATTGCGCTATGAATGGCATGTCCCTTTTGAGATTACCTTGGAAGATCAAATGCCTGTTTTGCAAAAAATGTTGTTTTGCAGAAAAAAAAAAATTCTTTTACATTAATTAACATTCTTTATTCAAACAATTGAAAAAATGTATGAAAAACAAAGATGCGGAAAAATTGCGGCGTCTTTTTTTTTTTTTTAATCCGCTAGCAAATATTTTCTAAACAGGAGATTCAAAGGAATTACATGGTCCGTGTGTTTTTGCCGTGTGTTCTTCCTTTTTTGTAATATAGCACGTTTAATTAGATTTAAGAGAATAGAAGTTGATATTCGGTCTTTAGTATGTACTTGTATAAAATACACTAAATCCAGCCAGATAGTCCTAAATGGAAGATTAGTATTTACTACAAAAAGAATTTAATGTTCTTTAAGAAAATTTAAATTTCTCATGACAGTAGTAAATTTTTCTTTATTATGAGCAAATTTAATATGAACAAATTTAAACTTAATTAACATTGTTAAATGAAATAAATAGCAAACGATAAAAAGCGAAATGCTTTGGGAAATTTATTATTAAACCTTACTCGTGGCAGTAAATGTACGCGCATCCGAAGAGCTGTTGTTGTTCACTGAAAATAAAAAATAAATTATTTGTCTATGAAATGAACATTTATTGTATTTATAAATTACTCCACTTGTGCAATAAATTAACAAAAAATTTAATCACGGTACAAAAAAATATAACCTCCCAAAACATCTCTCACCTGTCCAATCGCTGTCTAGAGCAGGGCTGTCCAAGATTTCTGTCCGCGGGCAGCGCCCGTGCACGCGGGTAATTTGCTTCCCCCCTTATTGCACATTACGTTGATCAGTTCCTTAAAGTCGAGTTGCTATTTATCAATTAAAAAAAAAATAAAAAAAAAAGAGCCACTTTACCATTTTATTTCCTTCGTTTTAATGTGACAATTTTCTCGATGTCAGGTAAAATTGTATTTTCTTTTTCCCGATCGGACACGATTGCATATTAAGCATTTAGAATCCGATCTGTGAACAATGGAAAAAAAAATAGATTCTCCCACTCCGGTTTAAATACTGGTTCAGTGATTTTATGCTTTTTCGGAATGTGCGCCATGTTATGCGAGACGAAAAACAAGCAAGTATCAGTAACAAAAGAAATAATGCCTCATTTAACGGAATCGCCCCCTAAAGTCTGGCAACACTGCATAGGAAAAACTATACCCACTTCCCTCCTGAGTTTTGGACTATCTCCTCGCCTTTGCCCGTGAGCTTTGCCCGCGAGCTTTTTATGTTACACGCGGGCGACGTGCACGATTTGGACGGCCCTGGTCTAGAGAGTTGTTGAGGTGTGTGCTGCAAAAGGAAGCCCTAAGAAGTGGTGAATAGATGCGAAAGAGATGTACAAGTATATTTATTATCATCTTGTTTTGGATGGTATAATGCGTTATGTTTTTTTCACCGAGTATTATCGAATATACATATTGTAACGTCCCCCTAACGAGTTAACACAGGCGACGACGAAACACAGGAGAGGGATTGTCCTGAAGCAAATAACTCCGCGACAATCTCTGTCCCAAATAAGTAAAATTCATCCCAAAGATAAGATTGAGAAAGTTACAAAATTAAATAAAGAGAAAATGAACCCAACAAATGCCGAGGAAAATTGTTTATCGAATTGAAAAAATAAAACAATGTAACTATTGTTAAGGTAAAATTTGCAAAATTTATACAAAGAATAGAACTTGAAAAAAGGAGCAAATACAAATGTAAAGAGAAATTTCTTCTTCTTGAATTCTTCTTGTCTGGTAGTTTGTCTGAAGAAATGTTCTCGCTGACTCCTTGATATGCGGCACCTAAATCGGTTTTTCAAATACGAAGACTAATAACACAGTTGAGAGGTACACAGGGTAAAGTAAAAAAAAATAAGATTAAAAAAAAATGTAAGCAACAATCAAGGATTAAAAAAAAATAGGTACAGTTTGAGACCAAAAAATACCCCCATAAAACCAATAAAAGAGCACTGAATAACGCTACTGCAGTGGAAAACAATCAATACAACGGTTTCGGATGAAACAAAAGGTTATCAAATCAAATCTCCAACAATACCTGGGAGGAGAAAACAAGAGTCGGAAGGTTCCAACATCTCTCAATATATTGTCAAACTTAGCAATGGAACCGCCGAGTTCAGTGGAAACGTGACTACCGGGTATTCATCCTAAATCGTGGCTTGCCAAAACATCTAATCAATTCGAAGTTGAGTATACTCTCTTGAGTTTTGTGCCGTGTTCAAAAAAAAGAATACATAAATAGCGGCAGGAGAATGCCTTTTGTAATCTCAAATCAATATACATTAACTGAGCTATACATCTAAATCTAAAGAAACAATAAACAGAACACAACCATATGCGCAAAGTTACTAATTATTCTTTACACTAAATCGTAAGGCCTTACGTTGCGGTATACCACCAATACTGTCGAAAAAAATACGTCCTTATTGTTGTCCTGTTTTCTTATATTCGGATGGTTCATCTCCGGGCGTCACAGTCGAATTCTTTGAAGGTACGATGTCCAAGAAATCTAGAGGAGTCTCGAAATTCCATGAAGCCTGGTAAGCTTTATTCTTAAAGCCATGAGTGGGACGCCAAAACTAGAATGCATCGCGTAGACCTTTTAAGAGGGAGGCCTACAGTAACCCTAATTTGAATGTGAATTACGTTACATTAGTAAGAATGCAAAAGTCTCAACCTTCACTGAATGTTCTGTCGTTGTAAGGGTAGGTTCTCTAGTACTCTTTGCCATAGCAGCAAGTTTCCTTTGGTGGCTTTGAGGTATACGTTCCAGGACTGTAAGATGTGGGCAGGACAGGAGGTGAGGTCCTTCCTCGTTCTAGTCGTCGGCAGAAGTGCAGTACTTGGCTCTGGCTTGGAGAGCAAATCCATGATATAAGAATTCCAAGTCCAGACTCCAAGCCTCCGGTAGGCTTATTTACCAACATAATAAATACGTCACTACTAAATACAACTTGAATTAGATTTTTTAAAATAATTTTTCAAATTTCAAAAAACAAAGGATAACAAAAAATAAGACAAAAAAACACGTCACTTAAATTTGATATTCTCTCGCTCTAGAGACAAAAATAGGGAAATCCGGCACAATACAAATTTCCAGCAATTCAAAATTGAACTAACCCATCCCAAAGAATAAAAGATACAATTCCCGAAATTTACGGCAGATCTAAAAAAAATTCTCCCACCAAAAAAGTGGACCCAAGGCTCCCACCAAAAAAAAAAATTAGTTCAAAAGGTCACAGTAGCATGGAATGGCGCTCTATGCAATATTCGTATACAAAATTAGACACGAAGACACAGGTGTAACATGCTTTCAGTAAATGGTGGAGGCCACATTCAACATGTAACTAATTTTAGTAACGATTAAAGACTTGTTAACCTGTGTCTTCGTGTCTAATTTCGTATACAAATATTGCATAGAGCGCCATTCCATGCTGGTGATGACCTTTTGAACTAATTTTTTTTTTGGTGGGTATGAACTTCCCATGCCCTCTTGTATAATATTTATTACCAAGTATTATAGTTTTTGGTCCAGTAGTTTTTTTGTTTTTTTATGGCCATGTCAAAATGGAACTTTAATTATAAAGACCCTGTATATTGAAGTAAGTCTTTTCCATTATAATAATTCTATTTTATTATTCACAATTTAATTCATAATTTTATTAGTAGCGGAAGAATGGAGCACTTATTGGTATTTACAAAGTCCGTCTTCTTCAGATTTTCCACTTTTCTGACATAGAAGCTTGAACGTAGCTTACCATAAGCATGTCCTACTTTATATTGAGGGGTTTGATCGGCCTAGTTCAGGAGTTATGGGGGTAAGAATTTGATGGGACCAAGTTATCTACTTGGTATTTAGGTATGTAAAGAAGTGAAATTCGATATGCAGATTCCCCTAAGCAGCATCTTCGTTAATATGAAGTTTGGGCCAAATTGTGTCAGCGGGGTCGGAGTTGTGGGGGTGACAGTCACTTGGTCTTTAGAACTATTGCTCCATATGAATGTGATATATCATTCGATCGGAAATAATGAGAAATAAAATAAAGTAGAGCTCTTTTATATTATCAAATAACTACGTTTGATAAAAAAACACAAATGTGGGGGATTAAAAAGTGCAGATAAAGAAGTAAAAATAGAATAACTCAGAGCTTCTGCTACTTTCCTATACCCTCCTGGGAAGGGTTTATTTCTTTTATTTTGAAACAAACAATTAATGTTCATTTAGGTCTTATGATGCTTTTCGAAGTCTTCATCAAATTTATCATTTATGCGCTTGTTGAATTTTTGTGCTTCGAAGTGTTTAATAAATTTCTACAGATTAGGTCTTCTCTACAGTTCAGAATAATGTCCCGGCCCCAAAAATACGTTACGGGTGATGCAATAATCATTACGGATGATGCACTAATTTTAATTTTGCATCATAAAATAAAGACTCGTTTTGTGATTTTAGATACCTGTCGTGTTTTGGCCCATCGATTGTGGGCACAGACGCCAATAAGAGACGCTAAGGGTAGACGCTTAGTTTACTCGACATATTGAGAATCGATACCCGCGCTTATATCTCATACTTCAGTTATCATAAGCCCTTAATCATATTGTCGATGTTCTTGATTCTGTAGACTCTTCTAATGATTAAAATATTTATTATTTGTTGCACCTAAAAATATTGTCATGATTCAATGTTTCGGACTGCAGTTTTCGAAATTCATGACTTTTTTGTTTCTTTTTTTGGTCAGGAATCACCTCTTGAAGCTTGTTCCTATTGTGTTAGTTCACCCTTTATAGGAAAAGGGAAAGAGGGCAGGCAGCCATGAACCGCGTCAAAAAAATTTTTTCGAAAGAATAGAAATATAGCATAAATTCATTAAAATTATTTCCTACGGGGGACTTTCACCATCTTAATCAGTTAGAGCCTTTCTGGGCATGCTCAAAAACAATTTTAAAAATAAATCCAATATTTGAATTTTGAGACTAAAAGATTCAACGACGTTGGGAAATAAACTAAATCCCCTTATATTTAAATTTGGTAAAATTATACGAAGATCATTAATCAAAAAATTTAAGTTGCAATCTTCATAAAATCAAACTGTATCAGGCGTTCGCGAACTTAGCTTTTCTTTAACTGATGACAAGACTTTAATTTTAATTTACATCATAAACGCTAAGTTATGCAAACGCTTTCTGAACGTCTAATTAATTCGTCAATCTCTTGAAAGTAAACGTCTGCTGCTATTTTCTGCGGTATCAGGTCAGTTCGTCGAGGGTCAATTCGTCGAGCGTCAGTTCGTCGGCGTCAATTCGTCGAGCGTCAATTCGTTGAGAGTGTCAGTTGGTCGCGCGGTTAGTTCGTCGAAGGTCAATTCGTCGAGCGTCATTTCGTTGATAGTGTCAGTTGGTCGGGCGGTCAATTTGTCGGAGGTCAATTAGTCGAATGTCAATTCGTCGACCTGTCAGTTGGTCGGGCGGTCAATTCGTCGAAAAATAAATAAATGGTCGAAAAAACTTTCATAAAATTCATTAACGAAAATAATTTTTGTTACTAATTTATTTACTTGAAAGGTAAACAATAAATACCGTTACTGTTAAACTCCGTATCTATATACAGCTTTTGTAAGCAATGTGATATAGTAGCCACAATAAATCTAATCTTGTTGACGACATATGCCCCAAACTATTTATACCGCTTCAGTATCTTTCATTTTCAGAATGAAATTAATAACTGTATAAAATTAATTGAGCACATACAGGAAATTATCTTTTTATTAAGTAAAAATTAAATAATAACATAAATAATAAGCTTGCCGAAACATTTAATATCCTGTGGTCGATTTCCTCAATTTAACACAAAATTTCACGTCACCTGTTCGCAGACTGGCATATGCACATATTCATAACAACATAAATAAATGGTCGAAAAAAAACTTTTAACAAATGGCGTTACTGTTAAAATGTTTATTTAAATACAACTTTTGCATGTAATAATCAACAAACGATAATCTGATAATAAAGGAAATAATACGAAAGGCAGAGGGGGGGGGGGCAAACTAAGAGGTTGTCGAGGGTAGGATAAAAGCCCCTAACTGCTTCAGTAGTCTACATGTTCAGAATATACTTAATAATTATAAAAGTATTACACAAACTGATCACATACAGGAAATTAAATTTTTATTAAGTAAAAGTTAAACAACAACATAAATATGAGGGTGTAGGACTTTCAATTCAATCTGATTGCATGGCTTATACCGTTTAAAAATTCTGGCAATGTCTTCCGACGGTTCAAGCACAGGGCTTCAAGCCGCCCCTGATGATCTTACGCGGCACGTTTGTTGTATTTCTTTTATAGTTATTAATCATATAGTATTTATGTTATTGTTTAGTTTTTACACTTTAGTAGCTCTAGTAATATTTAACTTTTATTTAATAAAAATTTAATTTCCTGTATTAAAATTGTGTAATACTTTTATAATTATTAATTACATTATGAACATGATGAATGATACAAAGCAGTTAAGAGCAAGTTTCCGGGTTCCTTATTACATGCTCTAAGAATTTCGAAACACCCCACAACAATGAAATTTGCAATAAAGTATCAACAATCGCTTAATAAAGAAATTTGTAACAATTATTATCCTTAAATCCATTTTATAATAAAAACATTTATTTTTAAAAGGAATTCAAGAAAACAATTAATTTTTATTGGACACTGTACAGCATATTTATACACTGATAATGAAAGATATGAAACGGATTTTACTGCCGAAAACGCGGACCGTATAGTGAGCGTTCCCTTAATTTAACTAATCTTATGAAAATGGTAAATTGGACAAAAAAATCACATTACGGTTTAGGACCAACGATACAACGATAATTAGTTGTTTCGTAGTTTCGTTGGCCCCGGTTATAGTAATGTTACCCAACAATTGGATGAGTTAATAGTTGTTTATAGGCCATGTAAAAAAGTTATATTTTAACTTTAATGCAATAAATACAATCAATAATTTGAATTTTTCGACAATCAGTCACTTTCTTTACATTTTGATTTTTTTTCCGATGGGCAGGGCAGTCCTGTGGTTCTCTCCCTTGGCTACGCCCATGCATACAAAGATGCCTGCAGTTTATAGATCAACTTCTCCCCAGTTTTAAATTCCAATTACAGCAGATAAAACACAAATCAAACTAAAAAAAAACCTATAACCACAGAAAAAATGCCATACTACGGCTGTTATGGTTTATAATAAAGAAAAATATCAAAAATAAATGCAGAAAATAAATAAATAGAAAATACTATAATTTATTTTTGTATTTATTAATTATCGGCAAACTATCGACGATACTAAAGTATCGAGTATCGCTCAACACTAATATAAAGCTCTTAATAACAATTTATTAACATCTCTTTCTCGCTCTTATTTTTCCTCAGCTATCACCCTTCCTTATAATACCCATTTTCGAGTCTCCTTAGCTTCTGACAATCTACTGAATACAGTCTTGTATTCTTTTCTGTTTGCACAATTTATTGGGCCAGAA
>JAHWFO010061024.1:968496-980131 GCA_023313115.1 Rhysida immarginata | reverse complement strand
TGTCATTGCGTCACTGGAATTCTCGATGGAATTCGAATTCCGTGACAATCGGTCTGTTCTTCGAAGAAATTTGGCCCAAAACGCACAGATCAAAGTTGCAACGACCATTTCTGTTGCAAAGTTGCAAAGACCATTTCTCTGCTTAGCTACACACTTGCGTCAAAAAACTGTTTAAATTAATGTGCACATTTTATGATTGGAAACATTTCCGCATTACGCCTATATGAACATGTTAAAATATCATTATAATTTTATATCTGTTCATTAATAAAACCGTTAGCAGCTCTCAAATTGAGTAAGTTATTTTGGGCCACCCTCTATATGAAACAAATTCTCCTGCTATATATATTTCGTAAAGGCTTTTAAAAGAAGATACCATTTCAGGCTTCAAAACATTTATGATACCAGCAATGCATATAAAGCGAAATCGTGAATTGAATCAAAAAAACATTTGGTTAGAAACACGCCTTCATGTGCGCTCACTTTGAAGTCTCCGACTTCTGCAATAATTCATGTACAATAGAGGCGGTCCTAATAACGACTGGTGGTTTTTAAAATGAAGCAGGCAAACGGTGACAGTTATTAAAGTTAATCTTGCAGATACTAATGGGACTCAGGAATTTGTTTTGGTACGTTTCCATAAGTTTTGCGGACCGGTCTTTTGGACTGCGCATAATGGCATTCTTAATGGCCTGCAAGTTTGGTGCCGTCATGGTCGACCGTGGACGTCCAAAAATGCCCGCCAACTCATCTGAATAGGGTAAAACAGTTGGATGAAAAATTTAGACGATCCAATAGTATTGTATATTATTTGGAAAATAAATTAAGCAGTCTGCTATGTCTATAAGGAAAGTTTGGATAGTGACAATACATAAAGATTACAACTCTCGTCAGGTTCCTCTCCTATCGGAACAGAATAGGAAGAAACGATTCCAGTTGGCGCACGACCACCAAGTTTGGATTTCGCATGACTGGAGAAAGATTGTCTGATCTGATGAGTCCGGTTTACATCTGTTCCAGGTTCTGGCGTCAGCTGCACGAAAGCATGGATTCTTCTTCTCCATTATGCAGGCTTAATAGCAATATGATAGTGTCGGGTATCTTTTCTCATCATTACCTGAATTCTTTAATGATTAGAGTCGATGAACGCGTAACTGCTTTTGAGGATTTAACGTCATGACTGACAGTTGTATAGCCTTTGTATTCCAGCAGGATGATAAGACCTTTGAATGGGACATGTTCCATGTTATAATGGCCAAATTGTCAGCGAGCGGTTCGAAGAACACAGAAGAAACTTTGCAGTGATTGATTGACCAGCACAGTCACTGTATCTTAATCTAATCGAACATTCCTGAGACGTATTAGAACGGACGGTCCGACATACAGAGCCACAACCGACTATTAAAATATGTCTCAAAAGAATAAAGAATATAAGTTTAGTGACCTTTCTTAAACACCAGTAACCATTTGATTATGTTTAGGTGTTTAAATCAGTAAAAACAGAAATTTATCTTTGGTTTATGCAATCATTACCTGTTTATCATACACTGTACTCAGAAGTATACAAAAGCTTTTAGCCAGGAACTCTGCACGCATTTTACGAAGACTATTCTTTTAGCACTTTTCGAAGTACTCTCCCTCGGCTTCTATACAAAGTTGAACCAGTCAGACATGCATTTTTTCCAGTCCTGAACAGTGAGCTCCAAACTGTGGTCGTTGAACTTTGCTAGGACGTCATCGTCATTGTCGAATTGGAATCCCCTGAGCTTCCTCTTGATTGTGGGGAACAAAAAGAAGTCGCAAGATGCAATGGTGAAGAATACGGGGATGCGTCAACATATTGACCCAATTCTCACAGAAAAAGTGAATTGCCTTAACGACAGGATGTGCTGGGGCGTTGTCATGATGCCACAACAAAACTCTTGTTCTGGTCTTCGGAAGCTTCTCCTTCCACTTTTTTTTAGGATTTTTGGCATATCCCACTCAGCTGTAACCGTCTTTTTGTTTTCAAGCACAACAGTGGATACATGCCAGTGGAACAGAATGAAGTCGCCACCATCACTTTCCCAACACTCCGAGAAAGTTAGCATTTCTGTGGGGAGCCATTGTTTGGATTGCTCCTCAGTTTCGGAGTCGAAATGCTACAGCCATGTTTCCTCATCTTTTCAGATGTCATTGACACGTTTTGATGCCCCTTTGTTGAATCTTTCGGTCATTTGCTGAGATGCTTTCTGCTCTTGGATCAAAAAACGAGGGATCCATCGTGATGAAACCTTCCTGAATTGCAGGTGTTCCTGTGAGATTGTTTTAAGCGCTGAAGATCCGATGCCCAGGCTTGCCTCAATCCGAGAATAGACTACCTGATTGTCATTCGCGATCATATCGGACATAGCACGGATGTTGTCCAGCGTAACGGCATCGGCTGGCCGTCCAATGCGAGGTTCGTCTTCAAGTGACTACCTACTGCTCTTAAACTCACGATACAAAGACCAAACTTTGGCTTTACTCGGAAATCTGTCAGGAAATGTTTGTTGTAAAGTTTCAAAACAATCCAACATTTTCAAGCCTTTAGAATAATCATAGAATAATCATACAAAATCATAGCACGCCATGCCTGCTGGTTGACTTCCATTGTGATAGAGCAAAGAAAACAAATTATGCAAATTATTCTGAACGGAAGAGGTTGTGAATATATTGTTTTTTATATACAGATGTGACTGATAAATTGTCACGTCAGTAAAGTTTTATTATGTTCATTTACAAAATCTTGCGTCGTAAGGCTGAAGGGAAAGGTACTAAAGACTCGCAACAGAAATGGGATTGGATGAAGGATCTATGCAATTATGTCATGAGGAAAGATTTTTTTCTATATACCTAATGTTAAATAAATAAATAAATAAATAAATAAATAAATAAATAAATGTAACTAAAATTAATTTTAAATTTAAAATCACTGTAAAAAATTCTGTGTATTCATTAACGCCATTAATTAAATTTACCATGGCTTTTTAAATGATTATCTATTAATGAACAGAGAACGATTATAAATATCATTAAAATAGGAATCATTATAAAAAATTATTAGCTAATCCAGTCCCTTCACACTACAGATTTTGAATACATCAGAATATCCATATGAGAATAGCTCAGAATGTGCAATCTAAATAAATTTTTTGTGCAATGTCTCTGCCTTCTACTTAATTGCTGAGTTGTCCAGTTTATTTCATATTTGTGCACGGCTAAAGAGAGAACATGTTATTTCAGTGATGAATCCAATTGCACCATTCACTAGTCTTTCAGAAACATCCGTGTCACTTCTTCATGTCATTGCTTCATATTCATCCACCATTGCGAGTCCTTAGATATATGTGAGATGATGGGAGTTTCTGTACAACTTGCCGTGGAAACCCGAATAGGTGGCGGTAACCCTTTTTCAAAAATTTGAATTTTGTGTTGTTTTCTGTGACTCAAAATCAGTAAACAAATTTAGATTAGATGAAAAGAATGAAAAACTGATTGAAATATTTGACCCAAGCAAACAAATGTCAAGTGGATAAAATACTGTAAAAATACGTAACATTTTACATAAGAGTTTAGAGTAGTGGCTCTTAACCTTTTCGATGTCGTAGAACAATTTTATTCCTACATAGTGATTGGTTGGTTGGTTTAATAGAAATTTTGGCGTCGACTACTAAGGTCATTTTGCGCCTTTTACACAAATTATATCTGCACGCAGCTCGGGACAAACACAAACATCTATGCCCACGGCGGGATTCGATCCCACGACCAGGCGGTCTCGAGAACTAGAAAGCCCACGCTCTAGCCCTCTCGGCCACCTGGCCGGCCCTACATAGTGGAATACTTGTAACAAATTCGCGGAACACTAGTCGTAAATTAACATCAAAATAAAAAGGTGTTCTACAAAGGACTCCCTGATTTTATGAGTAAATATCTCGAAAGAATGAAACAAGTAGTATGATTATTTCGAATACCGTAAAAATCTGATATAGAAGTTTCAAAATTAGTTACAAATGTTGTACGTAGCGTATTGAAAGAATCGATGAGGTCCAGAAAATTTCAAAATATTTCGTTGTTCGTTTGCTCCATCTCTGTGCTGCGAAAGGTGTACATTTTGAATCGATTGTGATGTGATTGCAAAAGACAATATATAGCCTATTTCTCGGATTCCGTCCGACTGTAAAGTTCTAGTATAGTGGCTAGAAGATTAGTGTGGTAGCGATCGTTCAAATCTGATTCCTCGAATGATGATGCCGCCAGATGGCAGCTACATCAACATAGTAGCTAAACATCCAGAGCTTTACATTAATAATGCTCCATTAATTTCTTCGTAAAATTTATAAATTTGATTTATTATTTCATTTTCATTCCAGAACATTAAATAATATATCATTTTAATAATATTTCGACCCTCCCCTTTTTGTTTTTAATTTAGAGATGATTTTGCAGTATTTTTTAATTTCAAATGATTTTATTCTTTTTCAGTTATCTTATAGAGAAATACACGACCGTTTAACACTGAGTTATTTTCTTCATCTGATTTTAATTTTGCAATAGAATAGCACCCCTTCCCTTCTTGCTGCTGCATTTTAAAATTTCAAGAACCACTTTTCTGTCTAGATTTCTCATTTATTTTTTAATAAAATAGCTAACCTTATTTTTAAATAATGAAATGCAATCAAAACAGCTTTAAATACAAATTTATTATATATCTTCCTTTTTTTTAAATAATAAGAAATTTTTTTTCAAAACTATTAACCTAAAATATCTGATATTTAAATATTTTATCACATAAAAAAGTAATTTGGTTGTTATTCATCTGATAAATGAATTTTATATGAAAAAGATATTCTCTTTGTATATCTTTTTTTTTTTTAATATTGTGCATTCAACATATGAGACCTTCCGATTTACAGGGGCGAACGCCTCATTTCTTATATTTTTTCTCCTGAAACATCTGTGAAAATTCATTTTTTATCATTTGTAAGGTAGTCAGCTGTGCATAGCTTTATATTATTAGATTTTATGTTTATATTTAATTAGACTTAATTTAGCAGATCTATGTTTAATGATTAATTACTCAAAATGTATTTTCTCTGGCTCAGAAGGGCTCATATTCCATGCTTTATCTTATTAGGGATGGATACCTTCATCCACCTCTGATCTTATATTTTAACTTATTTATAACGGCAGATATTTTTCATTTATTTTAACGTTAAAGAGTATTTTCAAGTTCTGTGGAAGACAATTACCTAAAATATACTAAATTTTTATAAATAAACTTAAGTCACCCGTAATATAGCTGAAAAAACCCTCCTTCATCCTAAGATTTCCATCTCATCTCCCGGGTAACTCGCATCTATGTCGACTGCAGCGCCACCGCTACTATCATCAAATCGGGAATCAACCACGTAGCATTGCGAGTAGTAGCCGTTGCCACACTATTCTTCTAGCCACTATAGTTCTAGACATAGTATTAGAGGGGAAGTATGACAACTCCGAAAGCCGAGTTTGAGGTAGTGTTGACTTTACGAATTTTTTGCTGGTAAAACAACGATCTATGTCACCTAACAAACATTGCATATTAATTTTCAATAGTTTAGCCAATAAATAAAAATGTGTTTTCAATGATATAGTAACAATTTATGTATAATAATCGGATATGAAATGAAACGATCGAATTATTTAAATGCGTAACAACTCACCAGGGTCGCTGGGATCGCCAGTTTGGGGCGAAGGAGTGTTAATGCCAAGTTATTGTATGAGGTTAGATGCTTCATATAAGTACTTTTTAATAAAAACTTCTGCTTATTATGCGTGAAATAAGTATATTTCTTAAATCTAAAGGTGTCTTAGAATTTTTAAACAATTTTGTATGAACTAAAATCTATATTTATGTAGAAAATGTTTACGCACGATGATACTTCGTAAGATTTCCCCGATCTTTATGAAACGGAGATTGTAAACACATTATGGTTATATTTGAACAAGCAATTTTCAGAACTTTATACATGCATCAGATATACAAGTGTATATCAGTATTTAGTAATTTACTGTGCCAGATCACAAGCAACTCTGTAGAATATAAATTTTGAATGTGAGGTGTTGTCGGCGAGTGGTTTAACCCCCCTCCCCTCCCCTATGCAATGCCTACGATTGAGGTTCGATTTCTAAAGCGGGAGTGTTTTGTTTTTAAAAAATTTTTTTTTGGTGATTTATGCTTTTGTCTATAAATTTTCAATTGACAGAATTTTAGCTAATTATCTTTTGGAAGATTGCAAAATATTTAAAGATATTTGGTGTTATATGCATAATTCTTGTTAATTTTTGGATCATCTAAGAAATTAATTTATACAATTTTTAATTTAATTTTTCATCATGGTTTATAATTGCCCAACAAGGCTTGTAGCAATAATATACAAATAATGCCTTTTATCTGCGGAAAAGAGCAGTTCCACAGAGAGATAGGACTCTTTCAAAAATATGTCACAAACATTTTGATGACACTGCTATAATTAAAGAGGACAAATTTGCCACAAATTATATTTTATTATTTGCAAGTAGGTTATTTTATTATTAAGAATTTTTTAAATTAAAAACAAAGAAAACAGATGAAAAATGTAATAAAGAATTTTAGAAAAAGAACTAAATTAGCATCTTAAAAAACTGAAGCACTTTTGATAAATTAAACTCCTGACCATGTTCCTAGAATAATTTAGACATCAAATTCTGTGGCATTGTTGTGCTGAAAGTCATGATATCTGTAGTGAACACTACAATCATAAATCAGTGGATGATTTCTGTTCAGATTTTACATGCGTGAACCTCTGAATCATGAAAACATACTACAGTATTGATATTCATAGATAATTCAATTGCAATTGTATTTAAATAATTTTTGTAAAAAGTATTTTATTAAAAATCGACATTTAAGTTTTTAAAGGATTTTTGTCTAAATTTCTAGAGTAATTAGGTATTTTTAGTATGGGGATATAGAGTTGTAAATAGTTTGAGGGGGGGGGGGGCGGAGGATCAGATGTAAAAATTAATAAAATTACTGACATTAAAAATATTTGCTAATGCTAAAATAAAAATACAGCTTCTAAATTATGTCTGTACTTATTCTCACTATTTTCTTGTTTAAAAGTACAGAAAAACAAATATTTTCATAACAATTTCTACTGAAGAACAACCAGATGTTCCCTTACTGGCGATATTTTCGCCATCTAGCGGAGGAACGGCTGAACTACGGAGTTGTCATACTTCCCCTCTAATACTATGGTTCTAGATAACCTATATCGTGCTGCGCCATCTTTCGGCAATATTTGTAACTAATTCTGAAACTTCTGTATCATATGTTTACTGCTTTTGAAATAAACTTACCACTTGTCTCACTTTTCTATCGATCTCTGTTTTCGATATATTTACTCTTAAAATCAGGAAGTCCTTTGTGGGACACCCTGTATGTTTGGCTTTTAATCTAGAGAAGTGACAAATATACAAAATTTTGCGTAACATCTTCATTGAGCCACTGGAAGAGTTCATTGGATGGCAATGACACCTGAAAACAGAGTTCGATTCATCGAAATCGATAACTTATTTATTAGCTGTTGATAATTCTAAGTTGAAGTTAAAATGGAACACAAGCTAAAATTGTGATGTCAGATAAAGTTATGATGAATTTTATAAAAGCTTCGTGACTGAATAAAATATGCAAACGTTATTAGACAGGAAATAATCTCCCCGAATGTCCAAATTTTTTTATTTGTAAATAAAATCTCACGACTTTTATTTATGGATAATTTCGTATAAACTCCTTTTGGCTTTTGTCAACCCTATTAAAGTGATTTTGCTTAATCACAATAAAATATGTTTACGGAGTTAACGTTCCATTCTAATTAATATATTCAACAGGTTGCTGATTTTTACTAGATTATTGAATTCAAGTCGCATAAATGTCATGTTTACGTTAGCTGCGAGCGAAACCCTGAAGTCGAGGGAGATGTCGTTATCACTGAATCACTCAGAAAAATTTCCTCCCCGCAATCATAAGATTTGACAGCATTTCGGAAACAGATTTTAGAGAACCCTTTCCCAAGTCTGGATTCATTAGTTGACTGTGTGCGCACAAGTGACATTGTCAATAAATTGAATGGGAAGAAACTCAAGGGCTTCTGTCGGTCAGGCAGCCGCCCTGATAATGGCTGTCACTCGGCGTGCATGATGCTCGGTTCCGTTCGTTTCATACACAGATAATCGTCGAGATTGTCATTTGGATCCATTGTCAGTTTGTCCAACAAATTTCGATCGGCCCTTTGACACGTGCGGTTAATTCTGTTCTGCCTCGTTTGGAGAATTGAAAATCCTCTTTTATTATCATCGCCATTGAATTTGCAATGTCTGTCAAGCTGCTGCCCCTAAGAAAAAATCTTAACATCGGCTTATTGGGGTAACTCACTTTTGTCTAGTCTTTTTATTTTACAAATAAACGTGAATTAAATTTATTGTGAATGCCTAATTAAGTGAGTATCGACAATATGTCATATTTTCTAATGATAAAACTCCCAAACATATGAAAAGAACAATTATAATATCATTCCCGTTTACCGAGCAATTTTTTTAAAATTCACTGCTTATTACTGTAACATGATAAAAGTTAAAATAAGAAACAAATTCAAAAGATATATAAATGTATATTTACTAAATGATATATCGGCGTTGATTGGAGTATCTTTTAGAAGACACTTTTGCAATGTTCTTAGATCATGAAGAATTCGATCAAGTACCTATTATTATAAAACTTCTTTATCTAATAATACGAGGGTTATACAAAGTCTTGAACAAAAATTTTTTAACAAATTAGAATTTATTCATATAGAGCAAACAATTATATCATCTTAATGAACCAACTTAACACTTCGTGTTGATGTATTGTGGCGTCACTGCTATATATCACGTTCTAGATACACACAGGCTGGCAATGACGTTTAGTTTCGTCAACGAGCAGTCATTGAATTTCTTGTTAAAGAGGAAATCCCCGCTGTTAAAATCACCAACGACGACAGCGGGCATATGGAGGTGAGTGAAACATTTCAACGATGGAATGATCAAGATCTGCCTCCACTGAACGCAAGAAGGTTGACGTCATCATTAACGAAGACAGACGTGTCACAGTATCTGAAACTTGGAATAGGATACGATGTCTTCGGTTAGCCCTACCCCAAAGCAATTTTCAACTTGCAGAACGATGGGAAAGTGAAGGAGAGAAATGGAGATTATGTTAGAACGTAAAATTTAAAAATAAAGGTGATATATCAATAAATTCTGATTTATATAAAAAAAAAACTTGCTCACGAGTTTTTGAAACCGCCTGACCTTCGTACAACAATACTATGATCTCAATAAACTTGAAGGTCATGAAAAATTCAACTTTTATGAGAATACGTTTTTACAAATCAATTAGTTACATATTGTCTAGAAAGTTGTTACAGTCTTTTCTTGAGAAAATAAAAAAAAAATCAACATTAACATCGACGAATCTTTAAATAAGCCATTCTTAATTTGTCAATAAAAATTTTTAATAATTATTTGAGTGTCTCAGATATGGCCGTGAGAATAGCCACATTATCTAAAATGAATTCCTATTTGATACAACCCACAATACAAAGATTCAAATTTCGGAACTTTACGCTCATCTGGAGAAATAAGTATCAATACCAAAACAATATCTCCTAATTGATATTGAGTGCCTGTTCTTTTAATTTTGCGTGAATATCTTAGATGATGTCTAAGATGTGAATTTCTGGCCATTTTCATTGGTCTTTTGCCAAACTCTCTTGCCCCTGAATCAATTTAATGGGAGAAACTCTTGCTTCTTCTCCAAGTAAACCCCTTAAAGAAATTGGTAGAGACTTAACAATACAATAAAGGGAGAACAGAGTTTACAACTAGTTTCGCCATTTATTCCCGGCTTTATCAAGGATATATACTACACAAGAGACTTCTCGCTCTTATACAGTGTGTTGTATAATCTGATGCCCAACTTTGGACGGGTGGTAGTAATGGATGATTCTAAGGAAAAAACTTCATATGAACACAGGTCCGAATAACTGAGATATGAACAGATATAAAACTGCCGCCACCAAGATCAACAAGTTAATAACTCAGGTTCTGCAACGCCTAGGATAAAGAATTGTTAGAGTTGCTAGACCTATTGTTATCCATAGCTTATTTTTATCACGAATATATTGCAGGTAGGCTTAATAGTATCTAAAACTAATTACTGTGAGACATATTGCTAATTAGTAGTAGTTAATGGCTTGCTTCAATAGTAGATGACAACGTAGAAACACTTTAGTAATTGAATATGAAAAAATAATAGATGCTTACATATAATGCTTCAGAAATTGAGGCTCACTTCGTTTAACATTATGTGGGAATGCCTACAAATTAAAGAACTTTTATTTGTTCAACTATATAAAGAATAACTTCAATCTCCGTTTAACCTTTCAGATTTTCAAGTTTATTCGTTTAAATTCTCTCTATACATTATTTTACTTAAATAGTAATTTACAATTTAGTTTTCATATTTATATACTTTCTCTAAAGGGTTTTAAAATGTAGGTTAATTCTATGATGCTGTAACATGAAAATGTGCTCCCTTTATCCGCTTTGGCGGTAAAATCATTCTTGTTTTATTGTTGTAGATGGTGTTATTGTTGCCAGATTGAATTTAGAAATTTGAATGTGTTCTGATGTTCTGAGTGGATTTGGTTATTTAATAAATGAGTTTTATCTATAAGTGTTGCTTTGTGTGTGTATAGGTTATCATAGATTTTTATTTTGCTCAGATTAGTTATGATGATTTTGGGAGAGAGTGTTTCTTCTAATTTTCAAAAATTGTGTTTTTTATGTAGGATGTGTTCTGGAAATTTTGACTTGGTGTGTATGCATATTCATGGTGCATTAAAATATATATGCTGAAAGATGACTTGTAAAACATATATGGAGGATGACGGATAAGTGATAGAACGCATTAAGATCGTTATTTGGAATTTTTGTCTGTTTGTTTGCACGCACATCACATAAAAACTACTGAACGGATTTTGATGAAACGTAGAATACTTATAGCTTATGGTCTCGGTCAATTTAGAGTACCTTTAATCTCTATCAATCATTTTTTTCTTCTATCTTCTTTCTTTTTCTTTCTTTCTTTCTTTCTATCTCTTCTATCTATCTATCTTCTTCTTCTATCTATCTATCTTCTTTTATAGTACATTATAATAAAACTGAACTTTTCGTGTTTGTACATTAATATTCAGATATTGCAAAATTTCATCAAACAAAGATCCTGAACAACGCCGGGTATATCAGCTAGTATAGAATAAAAAAGCTGATAGACGTAATTGAATAAAGAAAGATACATAAAGTATCAAGAAAAATGAGATCAAAGACAAGATATAGTATTACAGTAAATCGGAGACAGAGTTTAGAATGGAAAAAATGTCGAAATACGGTTAATAAAAATAATAATTATAAACTAAAGATTGTCTCCAAACACAGGTAATAATTTTTCGATTGAAAAATGGAAGGAAAAATTCTGCGACCTGGATTCGAA
>JAHWFO010061024.1:957719-968096 GCA_023313115.1 Rhysida immarginata | reverse complement strand
TTGTGACAGCTTGGCTGTCCAGGTGTCTGCGATAGCCCAATTGGTAGAGGCGTCGGTCATGATAGTCGAGGTTCCTGGTTCGAATCCAGGTCGCAGAATTTTTTCTTCCATTTTTCAATCGAAAAATTATTGTCGAAATACGTTTGACAGTTAAAGAGGAGGTCAGGAAATGAGTTCTTGGCTTTGAAAATCTATATGGAGTCCAGAGTTGTGGTCTTGAAAGGATCATTACAAAAATGGAGAATGGACACCCCTTTATCATATTTCTTCGGTGCGTGTCCAGTGATAGCAAGGTGGTTGGCATAATGGGGCTAATCTTTCTTTCTTAGGGAATAATGCCATATGTTCTTTAAAACGGACAGCAAAGTTGCGGGATGAAAGTCTTATGTAAAATTTGTCACAAACTCCACACTTTAGGCGATACACACCGGAACGGAAATACTTGTTGGCACTGGTATGGGCGGGAGGGTTCAAGGTATGGAAACGGGAGTGGAAGAACGGAAGGAGATATGGAGACCAAGCGAAGAAAGGAAATTAGTAAGACGGAAGAATTTGGGGCCAAGGAAAGGTATGGAGACCCATTTCTTGGGCGGGAATGGGAATGGAGGTCTAGGGTTGAGGAGGACGAGTTTTCTACGACGTAATAGACGGGAAAAAGTGGATAGAGAAAAACCATTCGTAGAGGCAAAGGAGCGAATAATGCGGAATTCAGAAGATCGAGAAGATGGACTGAAGAGTAGCTTGAGAGCGCGATCTATGAGGAAGTGGAGGGAAGCAATTTTCTAGGAAGTAGGATGTGACGAAGAATGGTGGATTAGGTTTGAAGATGTCATAGATTTACGGTAAACAGCGAAAGAGAAGGGATGGGTATCGGGGTCATTAGTGATGAGAACGTCGAGGAAAGGGATAGATTGGTTAACTTCGGTTCTGGATGTGAACTGGATATGGAGGGAGAAAGAATTAAAATTAGTAGAAATAGCAATAGGTGACACACTTTTTCCATTCTTGAACGCCTTCTCTGTTCATCTTCCTTCCCTGTCCCTGACTCCATCGACTTCCTCGCTATTCTCTCCGTCATATCTAACCAAAACAATTTCACCTTTTAATAATTTTTTCTACTTTCAACCCTCTGGCCTAGGAATAAGCTTATCCTTTAGCAGCTTCCTCTCTAAGTCTATCTCCAAAACCTAGAACTTTCCTTTGTTTCCCCCCCCCCCCCCGTCCTTTCTAATTCCACTATCATCTCTTATCACCGTTACGTTGACGATATCCTAATAATATTTGTTTCCCGCACTGCCTCCCCTACTTGATTATACAATCATTGTTTTGCGTTTTCTTTAAATCCAAACACACCACATTTTCAGTGCCTCTATCTCTAAGAATAAAACATTTCTCGAATGTTGTGTACAATCTGAAAATACCATTAAAATAGGGGTTCCATGCGCATTTCAATGTCGACTTCCATATTCGAAAATGGTGTCGGTTTTTTTGGAAATGGAATACACATAAAAACCACTCACATGAATTCTTCCATTGAAAGTACTGTAAGGTGTGTATTCTAGAAGTATGAGAGTCAGTCTAATGAAAAGGAAGACTATAACGGTTATCAAGAGCAATAATGCACGCGCAACAAACTGCCAGCAGCGCCATTGTTGCCGTTTTAGGCAGCAGAGATTACTCGAATTGTGCAAGATGGAAGCGTCCGAGCAAGATTAACAAGCTGTCATTAGGTTTTTGAGGGCAGAAAAACGATCGGCAGCAGAAATCACTGCCGAATAAATGCTTTTTATACGGAGAACTGTCTGAACGAGTGAGAAATTAGAGTATGGTCTGAGCATAGCACGTCGCCGTCGCCGAAGAAGTTCTGCACGCAGCAGCTAATCATGTTTACCAGTTCTGAAAGAGTTCGCCTGCCACGACTACCTATTAATTCCGACACTTACTTGACGAAATTGGACACCCTACGACGGCGGATCAACAACAAAAGGCTGGGCTACCTATTCAATCATTATGCTCACCAACAACGCACGACCACATAACACCATTCAAATGGGAGAATTTCCACTCTAGATTCCCATTTTTCATATTTTTTGGACCAATGAAAAAGAATTTAAAGAGGCAGCGCTTTGGATCGGATGCAGAAGCCAAGACAAGTGTGCAAGATTGGCATCGATTCGACTGACGGACATTTTTTTTTTAGGTCACTGGTATCCGGCGATTTGTGACGCAGTAGAAATGGGTATCGCCAGTGGGGTGCCTACTATATGAATGATAAGTCGACCGCTTTTCCACAAAAGGTTTGCCGGCCAAGTGGTCGAGAGGGCTAGGGCGTAGGCTTTCTAGTTCTCGAGTCCGCCTGGTCGTGGGTTCGAATCCCGGGCTGCGTACAGATATAACTTGTGTAAAAGGCGCAAAATGACCTTAGTAGTCGACGCCAAAAATTCTAATAAACCAACCAACCAACCACAAAAGATTTACTGCCTAATAAATCTCGTGTGCAAAGGCGGTAAACTTTGTATTCATGAAGTTTAACATCCACAGCTTCACAAGTACTTTTTTTTTTAGAGTGTCCTTTAATTTATCCGTAATTCCTCACAGATTGTTTTCATTTGACTGCCCCTCGTACCACGTGAAAGAATATACAGAATCTCGATTTCGCTCTTCAATCTTCCAGAAACTCCTTCAGTATGGGACATCCCTGAACTATACACGTTCTATACTTCAGTTGTGCGTTGTGTGCGAAGGACAAAATTTATATCTTTCTAGACGCTTAGTTACGTTTCATTTTTAAAAACGATTATTAGGTTAGATTAATGCAAGTGTACGGGCAGGAAAATAAAAAGTTCCGTACTCTATATAGAATCATGTCCAAGGGAAACTAGCGTACTCTTTCGCGGATGGTGGAAAATAATCGCAAAAGCACACTTCAGACTCACACTATGCTTTTGCAGTGAACTCAGACGCCTGCTCATCGACCGTAGCTCATGGCCCATCAGTTCGCACAGTGCAACGTGTCCTTCAGGACACGGTCTTTTTGGAAGGGCCAGAAAGAAGAAGCGTTTGTTTCAAATGTGAATTCTCTTCGTCGTCTGCGATGGCGTTATATGTGATTAGTGATTACTGGACAAAGATTATATAGAGTGATGAAATGCATTTCACTTTCCAGTAATCTGACAGTCGTATGTGAGTCTGGCAGCGATCAGAAGAGTAATACTACTCTGATCAATAAGTTCGGAGGCCTTGCAATATCTCCAATCAGGCTAGGAGTAGAGGAGACCTATAACTTATGACCGTGGAGTAGAGGCAGATATGACGCTAGACGTGGTAAAGAGGAAGCAGCTCTGCAGTGTAGGGTTTTTCCAAACAATGCGTGTCAGTGAACTGTAGTATTGTTCGCGTTAGTTGGAAGGACATGGTATATTACGAGTTCGTACCAGAAGGGACAACAGTGAACAAGGAAAGTACACACAGAACCTGGTTCGCCTCAGTGATGCTGTCCGCCGGAAACGCCCAGAACTCTGGAAAAGCAGGGATTGGGTACTACAACAAGGCAATGCACCCACACATGGGTCTTTTTTATGGTGCAGGCCGCACTGGCCAAAATGGGAACGTCAACCCCTCCGCATCCTCCCTATTCACTCGATCTCGCCCCATGCGTCTTTAGCTGTTCTCCCGTTTGAAAAACGAACTCAAAGGATGTCTGTCAAGACTGTATCTAAGGTCAAGAAGCAGCGACGGCTGCCCTGAAGACCGTCCCCTCCAAAGGCTTCCAGGAATGTTTTCAGCAACTGTATTCGTGTTGACAGAAGTGCACAGTTGCAGAAGGGGACTATTTTGATTTTAGTTATGTGTAACACGTGATAACAATACATCATATCCGTCAGAAAGGCCAGTCTTCGATCTTAATGATCGTAGTAGTACAATCAAGTGTGTGAGTGGCGCCTAAAGAGCTCGCAGAAATTCCACGTTCTGTGCATCAAGTGTGGGATCCGTATCAAGTATTGACATGCGACTTAAACCCCTAAGTTATAAAGAGAGACTGCAAAAACATCGCCTTCCTGGAGTGATGACAGAATTTCTTTGCAATGCACCAGGCTGCTTCTTTCACCAAGAAAAAAGGGAAACTATTTCATGCTGCTAGCTCAACAAAGGCATGGTCCACGAAGTCCATCTGTCCCCTTCATAATTTCTGGGTTTTTTTGAGGTAGAATGTTGAAATTCGGAATGTAGCTTCTTATGCGCATGAGTACCTTCAATATTTAGTTTAGTTTTGATTGGCCCACTGGGGTCGGAAATACGGGGGTGGGAGTTAGAGGGGACCAAGTGATCTACGTGATATTTAGGTATGTAAAGGTATAAAATTCGATAGGCATATTCCTCTAGGCAAAATCTACATTCCTATGAAGTTTAGGCCAAATTGTTCCAGTGGGGTCAGAGTTATGGGGTGGCAGTCACTTGGTCTTTAGAACTATGGGAACAAATGGCGTGTGATATATCATTCGATCGAAAATGATCAGAAAGGAAAGTTCAAGAAAATAAATTTTTTGATAAAAAAAAAAATTGGGGTTTAAAAAGTGCAGATGAAGGGATAAAAATTGATGAACTCAGAACTTCCGCTACTTTCCTATACCTTCCTCGGGAGGCTTAATTTCTTGTTTTTAACGAGCATATTATATGATTTCTTTATAAAATCTCACGCCTTGTGTTGTCATTTAAAGAGACCGGCTTTAAATATCGTAAACGATAATATTTTTGGCAACGAAGAACGTTACTCAATACTGTCTCTTGAAAAGCTGATAAAGTAAAAAAAATTCTTGGTTAGGAGTTTTAAAAATAATTTTTTCACAATTTTATTCTTTCAGAAGTTTCTAAAAGTGATTGTAACTGATAATGAAGCTATATTCGAGGAAAACAATGATCTAGAGCTACAAAGATGTTATTGCAGTCCAAAGACGGAGGAATGTGAGAAAGGAAGGGTTCAAGCATGTCTACAGCAATGGACTCCTCACTGCTACAGCCTTTCCAAAATGGTCAACGAACATAAGACATCTGTCAAAAATAACAAATGCGGTCGGAATCAAAAGGACAGAAAAAGAAGAATGGTGTGTGAAAAGGGACTTCACAATAAACTCGTCGTGACACGAGGAAACAAATGACTGAAGCGAAGGGGATTTCTACAAGCAATCTCATTGCAACCCACCTCTCTAAGAATTACTTCAATTATTTTTAATACCTAAATAAATTTATTGTCGACTATTGTTGACTTTCGTTGGTCAAAATTAACTAAATTATTTATTTCTGCTCTGTTTAGCCTTAACTTCTGTAAATGTTATTTGTCATGAAAAGTAATGAGCTAATCAGTTGCAAAATAATTCCACAGAAAAATAATCAGTTATTTCGAATATCGAAGATTTTAGCAAAACAAAATTAGATAATGACGAAGTCCGAAATCCGAAATATTATAAAACGAAGAGGTATGTTCAAATATAAACAGGAATTTATCATCTAAATTTTATTTTATTGTGTACTAGCCGATATGCCCGGCGTTGCTCGGGCTGTTTGTTTCGTGAAATTTTGCAATATCTGAATTTAAATATAAGCATCAGCACATTAAAAAATCTTTAAAATAATCGCACTAGAATTTTGTGTCCAATTGGGTTTGCCCAGGAAAATTCAACATTGCTTCCTTAACATTTTAGAAAATAAAAAGGCTACGAGTATTGAATTATTTCTGTCTACATTTAATAAAAAATACTTCATAGATGGACTGAGAGTTGAGAAACTCTGTTTACAGCCTCATCAACATCCCTCATCAGTAGAGTTATATTCAATCATAGAGCATAGAATCATGTCCTGAATGTGGTTGTTCTTACTGACAGTATCAGTTTTAGTAGCAAAAATTGCCATCTCGCACAATCGGTTGAGATCTTTATAATCTTATAATAAGTTTAGCTAAGCTTTATCTATAACTTCTCTAAAGAAAGTTACTACATTACAAAAATCATATGAAAAATAAAGTTATTGGCTCAGTAGGGAAAGTACGCTCAAAAGAATTAGGGGAACACAATACAGAACGCGTATGTTATTTGAATGAATGAAAATATCTGTACAACCCCATGAACACATGAAGCGGTCTCAATTTATTCAACAAATAAAAAAGTGTATGGCTTAGTTCTCCAAGCATCTTTCGAAAAAACAAATGGCAGACGTAACCCCTGATGATGCTAAAGTGAGAAAACTGTTCTCAAGAAGGGGTCTCAAGACATCTCTGGATACACGTCTCCCTAGAAGTGTTCTCTAGTAACGTGTATTCCCTCCACGAGCTCGAAGGATCTCTGCGCATCTGCGATGCATGCTCCGCACAAGTCGACGGATGTCTGCTTGAGGAATGTTCTTCCATTATTCAATGTGGACCTGCAAAAGGTCGCGCAGTGATTGTGGACTTGTTGGACTTTGCCTTATGCGTCTTTCAAGCATTTCCCACACATGCTCGATCGGATTAATGTCCGGACTCATTGCTGGCCGCTCCAGTGTTAAAATGTTTCGATCTTGGAGAAATTCCTGAATGGCACCTGCCGTATGCGGACGAGCATTATCCTGCATAAGAACAAAATGCAACAGGCACTACGAGATCTTCCAGAATGCCCCTGATGTAGACTTCAGCATCGAGACGTCCTGGGACAACAACGAGATCAGTACGGCTGTCGATAGGGATTCCCCCCCCCCCCAAACCATGACTGAACCACATCCCATTCTGTCTGTTGCATTGTTGCTTCTACAAAGCGCTCTTAAGAGTGTCTCTACACACGCTGACGTCCATCAACGAGTTAGGCGAAATCGGGACTCGTCTGTAAAGATAACAGACCGCCACAAACGAACCTACCAGTTGATGTGTTGTTGGGCAAACCGACGTCGGGCTTCCCGGTGTCGGCGCGTGAGATGATGTACACGATTCGGCCTTCTGGTTCTCAAACTACCTTCCCGTAGCCTTTTTTGGACTGTTTGGTCAGAAACGACCACTCCAGATGCCGCACGCAGATCGTTTTGCAAGTCTCTGGCAGTTGATGTTCGTCGGCGAAGAGCAGAAGTTTGAAGATATCGGTTCTGCATTATTGTCGTTATGCGTCCGCTTACTTGTCCAGCCCTTCGCGAATAACGATCAGTCTGTTGGAAACGATTCCATGCACGATGGATCACAGGAGGTGACACTTAAAGCTGTCTGGCGACAAACCTGATTGAGCAGCGTAACAGCTCTTGCAACTTCCTCCAGCCTGAGATGTCTCATTTTGTCTCAATTAAACGTCCGAATGCTGTATCAGAGCTTTAACATGCAAATTAATGCTGTTTGAAGACCATATGACCTTTGTCATGTGGTCATGACCATTCTGATATTAAGGGGTCTCTGGCATTTTCACTTTAAACTCACGGAAAAAAGAGAAACTCGAAAAAACACCCAGTGATTTCAATAGACCACATCTAATTTATCAAAAAACTATGAAACATTTTATCGGAAGTCTCAGTCTTGAGATGTTACAAATGTTTTCAGAAGTGTTTCCCTAATTCTTTTGAGCAGTGTACGTATGCTGCACACCTTAGAAGTTGTATTCTCTTTTTTGTTCTGGAATAATTTCTTACATCTCTCCAAAGATTTTAATAAAAAAGAAATATAATTTGTATTTATTTATTTATTTATTTATTTTTATTTTTTATAATTATCTCCTTTAAAAAGTGAATCATTAAGATAAGCGTCTTAATCGACGATAAAGACGGGCCCTGGCAATAAAGTCACCTGATCTTCTCAGTCCAAGCAACAATGTATGACTTACAAGGAGACGCCACGCACTCGGGACTCACCAATTTTCATAAAAAATATTCTACGAGTAGCTTTCACCAAATTAAACACCCATGCAAAGCCACACATCTCAAAATTTTCCGAGAAAAAAATTCACAAAGTTTATTATAATTGCCTACACTTTATAAATGCCCGAACTGACGCATAGATTTTTATCACATTCAGTGGCCTAGTAGTAAGACGCCAGAATTCTATTTTGCAGGTACGGGTTCAAATCCTGTCTTCGATATTTTTTTTTCTCTTCGTAAACCGGAATGTGTAATGGATTTTGGTTGAGATATTTGTCATGTGAAAGGGCACAAAATGATCTAGCTGTTGACGAGCCAATAAATCTAACAAACCAATAAACCATTCATGTATATTAAAATCTTTGTGGAAATATGGTTTATTGCCGCGTCTACTTTTTATTAATCATGAATGAGTATGCGTGATACTATATGTTTGCAGTCCCAAGATAATATTTCTTGCTATTTGTTCTTTCATGTCAATGGCAAGTTAATGTGGCAAAGCTCGGTTTGGCCAGACTTAATTTTATAACTCGATGCACATTGACATAAAGGGATTATCATGCCATCGAGGTGAGAACATTACACAGATACAATGCTCCCAAGACATGGCATCGGACCAGCAGCTCTCGCATAGGCAACACTCACTTCGAAGCTCCCCTTCTGGCCGAAGTAAACTCATCGGAAGAAAGAAGAGGAGTTCTACTCGTCCATTGGCGGCCGCGCGTTTCCTGACTAATGAGGAGAGGAAGAAGATCGAGAGTACTGCGAATCAGCCCCGACGAAGGAACAAAAGAGTAAAGGTCGAAATCTTCATGGAGCAAAGGGAGGCAGAACTACTCGCCAGCAAATTAGTGATGGAATTTCTCCGGATTGAGGATTGTGTAGGAACGCTACGGCCCTGCCTAAGAAGGGTGACCAAAGTTTTCTGATAAACTCTCTTGCAATTCTATTTTTAACTTATCCGTCATCTTCAACCTAGGGGAAGGAGAAAAGGGAAACATCAACGCAATAGCCGTTTCGCCTAAATCCAGTGCTCAGAAAAATGACCGCCCTGCTTAAGATAGTTCTTCGTCAAGTAACATTAGCTGGTTTAATACCGTGTGTTTCAAAAATTCCCCAACGCAGGAGATACTTTCCCTGCATAACGTACTGTTGTGTAGGTATGCTGAAGGACTGGTAGACAGGAGCCACTGTCTCTCAACCTCTTTATTTTAAATTAATGGATGCTCCCAGCCGTTACGAATCCCGCAATTTATTTTACATAAATGCAAATACGCGAATATGAGTGAAATAAAAGATTAAATTAAAAAATACTAGAAGTTTTATTTATAAAACCTACGGTGTACGGTATTAAGCTTATACAGGTAGCCTACAGTAACAGTTTAAAAAGCGTTTATTGCGTTAAAACAAAGAAATGAAATACAGTATGCAAGAACGAGCAGAGATGGTTCTCCCTTGCGCGAGAGGGGATTTGGAGAATTCCATGCCCGACATCCTGACCGCCCGAAGCTTTCAACAAGTACTCTTTCGATTCTGCTGAAACGATTTCGAGAGACAGGAAGTGTTGCGGACAGACAACGACAAGGTCGACCACGTACAAGGACAGGTCCGCAACAAACGGCGGCCGTTGTGGCAACAATTGGAATCAGTCACTCGTGTGTGTGGCGCATCTTACCTGGTTTGAAGTTCCACCCGTTCAAGATGCAATTTCATCAAGAAATGACAGACGGTGACGAGGATCGTCGAGTGCAATTTTGCGAGATAATGATGAACAGATGCCATGCAGATGCTGTGCTATCCCGTCGTATTTGCTTCATCGACGAATGCACGTTCACTTTGCATGAGGAAGTAAATCACAACTTCCGTTATTGGTCCGACTGCAATCCACATTGGATGGGTGAAGGCCACACCCAGCGTCCTCAGAAAGTAAACGTCTGGGCAGGCATTATGGGCACTAATCTCATAGGCCCCTTTTTCATTGACGGAACACTGAATGGCCCTTCAAATACCTTTAACTATTAGAAGACGAGGTTGGTCCAGCTGTTGCCGAGGCAGCAGGCGAAAACCACAGCTGGTTCCAACAGGATGGGTCTCCTCCCCATTATGCCGTCTCTGTACGCCAGTATCTGGACGAAGTATTCCCTGACCGCTGGATTGGCAGAAGGGGGAGCATTGAGTGGCCGCCTCGATCCCCGGATCTTTCCCCGCTTGACTTTTTCTTATGGGGCTATGTTAAGCACAGGGTCTTCGAGACACGCCCTGCAAGCATTAACGAACTGAAACAAAGAATTAGGCAGGTGATGGCAAATATTCCTCAGGCAGTCCTAATCAATGCCGGCAGCGCGTTTGAGCACCGACTAGTGTATTGCCAAGAGGTGAACGGTGAACACTTTGAGCAAATGGTATAAACTACATGTACCGTTTCCTTCGGGAATGTAAAAATAAAATAAACACATTTGAGAAACTTTGCCACTGTCACATGTATTAAGGATGAATTTAGAGCATCGCAGTGGAAGT
>JAHWFO010061024.1:906141-937719 GCA_023313115.1 Rhysida immarginata | reverse complement strand
CCGGGTGTCTGCGATAGCCCAACTGGTAGAGGCGTCGGCCATGACAGCCGAGGTTCCTGGTTCGATCCCAGGTCGCAGAATTTTTCCTTCCATTTTTCGATAGAAAAATCTTTACCTGATGCTTGGTAGGCTTATCTCCAGTTATAATATCATTTATTATTTCATTTATCTGTGAGTTCCACAAACTTTCTGATGGTTGGATAGGAGAGATTCTCGATCTGTGAGCCAGGTGCCTGCCTCCCATTGGGCTTTCAACCATGACAACTTGGTTGTCTTTAAGACACCTTGAGTCAGCATGGCTGGCCGGGTGTCTGCGATAGCCCAACTGGTAGAGGCGTCGGCCATGACAGCCGAGGTTCCTGGTTCGATCCCAGGTCGCAGAATTTTTCCTTCCATTTTTCGATAGAAAAATCTTTAAATGATTGGGCTGTCCCATTATCAGCGCTGCAGGTATACACCGAGAAGAGCATCATTTGAACGATTCTTAGCTGAAAAAATGGTGCTTTCGGTGCAGTAGAGAATCTTCATTGTTGAGAATTATGCAAAAACAACTCCTGGAAGCAGTGTAGTGATTTGTTTGCTCATAACTTTGAAAATGAGAAAATTCCAACAAAACGTGCGATGCAACTTTTAATAAAAAAGTGGCGGGACAGGTTCTGTTTTAAACAAGCATAAAACCACTCCAAAACGAGTAAGAAATCCACATAATGTCCAAAATCTCCAAACGATGATGCTACAGAGTCCAAGCAAATCAACGCTCCGTTCGTCTCAGCAAACCGGAATTTCAGTAAGATCGTGTGGACGCATTCTGCACGATGATTTGAAGATGCGACCATACAAAGTATCCGTGGTCCATGAATTGAAACCAGCGGATTGCCCTCAACGTCTTCAGTTTTGTAATTGGCTATTTCAAGAAATCACAATGAATGGACTGGACATGCAGCTGTTTTTCATTTCTGATAAAGCCTGGCGCCATCTCTTTGGCTATGCCAACACGCAGAACACCCGGCACTGATCGACCACTAATCCTCACGAATATCATCAAACTCCTTTGCACGACCAGAAAGTTGGCGTATGGTGTCCAATCTTCTTCTATGAAACGGTGATCGCAGCACGTTACATCGCAAACATCTTTAACCCATTCGTCAATCAATTAACTGAGGAGGAACTAACGTACGGCTACTTTCAACAAGATGGAGCAACAGCCCATACTGCACGCCGTACACTGGACCGCATTCATTGAGAATTGTTAGCAGAGGTCAGGACGGAGTTGGTCCAAGCTGGCCTCCAAGATCACCAGACCTCTCAGTTTGTGATTTCTTTTTGTGGGGTGCTCTAAAATCCAAAGTTTATCGGAACAATCCTCGCACACTTGAAGAACTGAAGCAAAACATTGTTTCTGAGATTGAGGCTATCTCGCTGTCTCAAGTGCTTTCTGTATTTAACAACTTATTGACCAGAACTCAAAAGTGTCAAGAGGTGAATGGTGGTCACTTTCAGCATCTCCTGTAATCACTTCAACCTTGGTTTGTTGTTGCAGAAGACAAACAGAAAATAAAATAAAACAAAACAATAAAAAATAAAGTCCCATTAAAAATAAACAAATAAATAAATGTTAAAACCAAAGTTCCAAGAAATGTTTACGAAACTTTTCACTTTATTTGCTCTAAAACCGTGCAATGGTCATTAAAAAAAACTCATAACGGTGCGTCTCTCGCTATTAACCTGCTGTGCTAATAATGGAACAGCCCAATCATGGCTTACGGCGGTAGGTTGGTTTCTCTGCAATTCATGCGAGGCTACTTTTATTTGCACCACCAAATATTTTTCTTTACTAAAATAGAAATAAATTTAAGGAAATTCTACAAAAATTTCACATTTACATGTAAAAAAAAAATAAAAAAAATATATAAGAATGCTTGACATAAAGTTAATCTATACTTTTATCAATGTTTAACGGTTTACAATCTATTTAAAAATGAGCAAATTCATTAACAACTATTGTGGAAATCGGGCAAATAGCTTCAATGAATAGGCCCAAATTGACGTTGCCTTTGAAAATTTAATCTTTACATTATACGCGTTTATCGTTTGAATTAACGCGAACGAACTCTAACAAATGACTTTTTTTTTTTAGCTTTGTTGGAAGTTACAAAGCAAATGTTTCCTAGAGTTGTCTGTGGAAAAACTTTTGTCTCTTCATCGAGATAGGCATCAATTCAAAGAGAAATGCGGAAAAGATGGGACTGTGTTTTTATTTTTCCATTTCTAAGTAGTGCTAATACCCTTAAAATGGAAGTTGCGTGGAATAATTACAGATTGGAGGTAGGGATAGGAGTTCGTATGTTTTCATCCGAAAGGGGCATTGTCTGCGGAAACGGAGCGACTCCGTGCGTGGCGATAAGGAACAATTTCAGATTTTTTTCTCCTTTTTAGGAAATAAAAAAGGAGAGGAAAATTTCCGCGTAAATTACAGAATTTTTATGCAAGTTTTTATTTCATCTTTTGTGAAAAGCGCGGAGGGTTTTTATGGAGGTCGTAAGCCTCCAGAATGTCAAATACAGCGTCAAATATGCATTGCTCTTTGGCGGACCTGTTTTTGGTACTTCCAAAATGGTTGGAACCGCTGCAAATTCAAGATATTAAAAAATTGTCTCGTGGTCTCCTTCTTTTTTAAAGGATCAAAGCACGTCAAAAGTTATTGCAGGTGCAATTTCAATCTAATCCAATCGCGTTTGCTTTAAGCATTTTCTTTAGTCAATTCGAAGCGATTCCTTATTTGTTTGTTTATTCTTTATTTTATGGCTCGGAAGAAAATTTCCGATCCTTAAAGAACGGCTTTCAATCTCTATTTTAGTTTCTTTTTATTATTTTGTTTATTTATATTTATTAGAGACTGTCTATAAGAAACCAGAATTTTCTTTATAGAAACGTACCGCGTGTCATGAGGCATTCATAATAAATGGATGAACATGGATCAATAATAGCTTCCCCCTAAAATAGCCTGGATATTTCATCTCTCAGATCATTTTGCAAAAAATTTGTCAACACATTGTGTCTATTAATGCCTTTTAAGGCTGTGACAAATGAAAGACAATAACAACATGATTTCTTCCCATTGTTGAAAGGTGTTTCTCCTAAGTATAAACCATAAGAATTGATAAATAGTGAAATCATTACGAATGCAGCTTTCGAAAGAAGCAACAAATAAAAATGATATTGAGACTGAAACTGAGCACAGTGATGAAGTCAATATCGTTATTAATGCTTTATAAAATGCATCCTACATTCCATTTTGTGTTGGAAACATTCCGGAAAAAAACAAATTGCATAGGGCTGAGATTTTAAATTTTTATGAACCTCAGTTAAAGATTCCAAAACGTAATGTGAAATTTAATAGTTTAACGCTGATAGCGCATTCAAGTGTGCGTTTCGCTACACACTTCTTTTAATAGACCACAAATTTAATATCTTGGCACGGATTTTTGCAATAATGAAGCAGAATTTGGTTGACAATATGCATAAATCCAAATAATTATTCGTCCTATTGTCGGTTTAAAACTTAATGCACATCCTCTTATTACTTTCTATCATTTTGTATCATATAATGTTTCTCCAATCCCTGAAGCTAAATATAAAATTTAAAACTGAATAATATTTAGGAAGTGCACCTCTGCGAATGCCGAGCAGGACTGTCCTATTCTTTAAAATGATGATATGATTTTAAAAGGCTCTCGCAAGAATATTTTGACAAATATCAGAAAATTAAAGAAAATGTAGCATTATTGCAATTTCCACTTTCTGTACAAAAGAATGGTGGGGTTTCTTTTTCAAATAAAATAGCCTTTTTCCGCCCTACATGGGTACAACTTGCGCTATTAGGAAGAGCAAATTCCAGGTTTGAGATGCTTTATTCATAGCCCTTGATCACAGGGCACATATATCTACCCGACGAATTCCTTCTTTACCCGACGAATTATGTCCGGCGTTACGACCTGTAGTTCATATGTTGCCCGATTACGAAGATCTGGAAAGGACATGGGTCATAATGATACGTAAACGTTGTCTTTAATAAATGTGATGTCCGAGAAATGGGGTGGCCACAAGAGAAAGCTCTCGTCGCTATTTTCAACACGGCCAATAGCGCTGTGGAAGAACAAGTTTGAGCAGCATTCGCACATTCCTGTGAAAATAGGGAGAAGCTCTGTCCATTTGGAGAATGTAGTCGTGCATTAGGAAATGGCTATTTTATTCACTTATGAACTCCCATCATTATTTTTTAAAGACCCTATATATCCGTACGATTAAAATTCTAATTTACAAGTAGTATCAAAATATGTTTTGTAGACTTTATAGCTGCTAGACTTATCGTTTATGTCGAATGGTCACTCTCATCTAAAGAAATTGATTTCTCTTCAAGAAAACTCAGTGCCTAAAACCCAGACGGCATCGCATTATAGATATTCTAAGGAAAACTTTCATTGTTTTTTCACACTTTCAATTAACTCATCAAGATGTTTTTATGTACATGCGTATTTCTTCTTATCTGTATGGTACAAATCTTACAATCAATATTAAACCGACGACAAGCTAGAGTACTGAAATACTTGATACACATATTCAGTACTAATGACAATAGATGTTAGAGGAGAAATTTTTCAAACCGATTCACTGGAACGTGTTCTAAGAAGACAAATTCATTATATATGTTCCTCCACAAGTCGTCAGCCTCGATTCCAGAGCCTTGCCGAATTGTGATATTTCCTGACTTGTGGAATGACGACTTGCGGAGGGACGACTGTAATACGAATTCTTAAATGCTACACCTTGGCTTCTAGGTGCTCGCTAAGAAAGGTGTCACGGAATTTGGACATTGGCAATTCCACTGACAGTCAATGTCGTCATAGCACCCGCTGCATTTATTCGCGTCATCATCCAGCCAGCGAGTGGATGAGGCGTCATGACGATCGTCACAAGCAACGTGGAAAAGGAGAGAGCACGAGAATTGCGCAGGAGGAGATAGAATGATGCGCGGAAATTCAAACAGTCAGATGCCACGTGGAAGGAGTGGAAAAAGGAGGCTTGGAGACGAGGACGGCGAGAGACGTGTAAATGGAGGATGGGAGATTCATCTACTGTAATGAACATCGAAAAAGCTAGAGCGAATAAGAGAAGCAAAGGAGTGGTTCCCTCATACAGCGGAGAGCTCGGCAGGAAAGCCTTCGACGACGCCGAGAAAGAGAGCGGAGCTTCTTCGGAAAATATTTACTCGGCAAACGGTCGAACACGTATTGCGTCAGTGGAGACAACGATTTATTCCCTGGATTCTTCCGTTAAGGTCAGTGAACTTTGTTCGTCTAACTCCCTCCATACATGGACTCAGATTCACCGTAGACAGAGTAATCCGGTGTAACCTGCTTTCAGTAAATGGTGGAGGCCACATTCAATATGTAACTAATTTTAGTAACGATTAAAGACTTGTTAACCTGTGTCTTCGTGTCTAATTTCGTATACGAATATTGCATAGAGCGCCATTCCATGCTGGTGGTCACCTTTTGAACTATATATATATTTTTTTTTTGGTGGGTATGAACTTCCCATGCCCTTTTTTATAATATTACCAAGTATTTTAGCTTTTGGTCCAGTAGGTTCTTTTTATGGCCAAGTAAAAATGGAACTTTTTATAATTAATGGTATTCGAACATTTAGCCTTCCAACTATACCTGCTAATATTATCTACAATTCTTTGTCGTTTATTCGATAGAGCATAAGTTTTAATTCCGAAGCGGCCGTTCGTAATTGACGTCTTCAACTCAGCAACGTTCTACTTACCTGGAACTTCAGCTGTGCCTCACTTGATATCATCGTGTGATTTCGTGATTGTGTATTTTTGTGTGCGCTGAAGTGCAACGGGTCCCCTGCTTGTTATTGATATTGCTTTATCAAATTGTGCTACTGAATGCTTTCTTACTTACTTAGGGTCAGTGATTTTACGCATTGTGTTGCCACCGAATTTGTGGTTTCAAATTGTGTGCTTAAAAAGCCCCTGAAATTTGGTGCTTATTTTTGAGCAGGAAAAATATCTGCTCATGAATTATTTAAGTTCCTATTAAGTAATCTTAGCGTTTAAGTATAACTAGTTTAAGTTTTACCTTGAATAAACCATTTATTTATTGCATTTAAAATACGCCTGCTCTGTCATTTGCTTCCACTGCGTACACATAGTTTTGATCATGACAGAAGCATTTTATTTTTTCTTTCTTCGTTTCCATTGTAGTTTAGTTTTAAATTTCAATTTGCCTGGAGAAAAATGGGATCTTTTGTCAGCCTTAAAAAATTGTGACGTCGTTGTTTGCTTTGTTTAATGAGGATTTTTGCGATTGTTCCGTGAAGAAGATCAACAATGACTGCAAGACTTTCGCGTAGGCACAGTATTTCTTTTATTTTCTATATACAGTACATAACTACATTTTTTTCCAAGCTGAACCAAAACCACCTAACATGCGTTTACTTATTCGCTCGGAGTCATGCTCCGAGTCAAGTGATCACGTTATCAGGATACTAGCGTCATGGCTTAGAGTCCAAAACCAACACCTCCTAGAAAGAAAGTATAGCTACTATATTATATCGAGCTGACTCGACCGCCATTACGGAGCCCACTTGTAACAGTATTGCATGCTACAGGGCCGTAGTGAAGCCGACGCGATATAATCAAGCCGTGGCACTGATTTTGTGACATCATGCAAACAGATGGATTTTGTGACGTTCTGCAAAAATAAATTTAAAAACAAAATAAGGATATTTAAAATTTAAAGTAAAATGATTTATTAAAAAAGTAAATGACCCGTGTTTGGCATTAATGCATTTTATTCTACTGTATTTACTTAGTTATCTAAAATACAAAATTCATATTTAAAATACGTCACGAAAACCGATGGGATTTCAACAATGCCAAGTCACGTAGTGCCATGGCTTTGTATAGATCGCGTCGGCTTCGGCCGTAGCCAGGACGTTATCTTGGAGGGGGGGGGTCGATTTTCAAAAATTCCGGACCTTTTTCAAAAATTCCACTGAGCCGGACCTTTTTCCATATTTTGGAGGCGGACCTTTTTCCATAATGGGGTGGTCGTCGACCCCCCCCCCCTGCCCCTGGCTATGGGCATGAGCTATAAGAGCGAGGATTTTTATCTTCTGATTAAAATCTTTGCGAAAATGGCTAAAATCGCAAGGAGATTACACGGGATTGCAAGATGTTTCTAGCTTAATTTATATCGCCCTCTTTTGACGAGAAGAGGCAACATTGTGCTCTTTCGATATATAAATATTAAAATTTCTTCGAAATATTGGTAATAATAGCCTTCCATCGCAGTTGCATATACTAATCTATTATGATCTGTCCATTTTTTCCCATTTTAGCTATTTTCGCATAGATTTTAATCAGCACGATAAAAATCCTCGCTCTTGCTGTTACATGTGGGCTCCGTAATGGCGGCCGAGTAAGCTAGGATAAATATAGTAGCTCTAAAAGAAAGCCAAACAACTGCGGAGGCAACAGAAAAACATGAGAAAAATATTATGCCGATGAAATGGTCGCGAGTCACACCTTCCATCAACTTAAGGCGCATTCACATATACGCGAGAAAGACCTATTCACACCAGAAAAGTTCAGCCACGCCAGAAAAACACGCCAGATACGGTTCTCGCCAGGCCATTCACATATACGCCAGAGTCATTTCTCGCGCGAGTGGACGCAACTGGCGCCAGAAAAGGTGTTGCCAGAGTTTTCTGTTTGGAAAAGAAAAGTCTAGCTTTGGCACGCCAGAGCGAGAAAGTGCTCAGAACCCAGCCAATCCGATCAGAGCACTCCGCTCTTCTGATTGGCTGCCTGTTGCAAAGGCAACAGCTAAAAGGAGATGGACGCCATGAACGATTCTCCCGTGTTTCAAAGAAATAGGAAAGGCAATTAAAAAAAACAAGCAAATGATTTAAAAAAGCAAAAGGAGAACCACATTAAGAGAAAATTTAATTTCTGCCGTCCGTGAACGGAAAATTATTTGGAATAAGGCTCATAAAGGCTACCAAGATCGCGACCTCGTTGAGATACGATGTTTCGAAGTTGAAAACAACTGAATGAAAAAACTCTTTCAAAAAACAACGCTAGCGCCATCTCTTGAGCAAACAAACAAACATAAACCAATTCTATTTTATAATCAAACGGTGAAAGTTATACAAGCATTGTAATAATAATAATAATAATAATAATAATAATAATAATATAATATAATAACAAAAATTACAAATATTGAACAAATCTAAGTACAAATTGTTAATATTATTGTCCGAAATAATTACTATAAATAATCAACTTTTATTTAATTATTCATCCTGAATACACAGTTTTCATTTACTACGCATTTAATATAAAAATACGTTATGGAAGGACAATTGTTTTTTCATTCATTTAAGATTTCTTTGGACATTTTGGCGCAAAATTTAAACTGAAAAAAAATTGCTTCATTTGACGGGCTTCCTTTGAAGCTTTTTCAGCATCAGAAGCATTTTCAAGTGCAGCAGCAGCCTCCTTTTTCTTCGTCGAGTAATCTCTCGCGCCATTGAGCTAGAAAAGAAATGAGTTATGTGCACGGGGCGTGCGGTTCTCGCTGAATTGAGCGTCTCTCGCAGCAGCGCGCCAGAAGTGAGAAAAAGCGCCAGAACTTTTCTCGCGGCGGCAGCGAGACTTTCTCGCATAAACAGGTTGAGTAATTGTCGATATGTAACACGATCACTGCGAATTTAGACGGGTAAAAGAAAACTATTAAAAATCAAAATGTATTAAAAGTTGTGGACAACACGAAATTTGATTATTGCAAATGCGAGGCACACGTATGCATTAAAGTATTTAAATTATTGATGAATAATTTTATTTAATTAAAGTTTTGCCGAGATGCTTAAAAATAATTTAAACGATCTTTATAATTTTTTAATTTTACAATTTTTGCCATTTATTAATTATTTTGCCACTTACAAAATTTTATCAATTTATGCAGTTTTTCCTGTTAATTGTCAATTTTTTTTTACCAGTTTGTTTTAATTTCATTTAATATTTTTTATATCACATTTTTCTTTTTCAATTTATGTTTTGAAAAAATTAAAATTCTATTTTATCGTGCTTTAAATCGCATGTGTATTTCAAATTTATTAGATTTATTGGAACAAGAAAAATTATATTTTCTATTTACTCAAAACTTTTCTGTCTGTGATAAATGTAAAATTCCTTCCAAGCAGTTTTGTAATCCCGGGTGAGTATAATGAAATGTACTTCAAGAAGTGTTCATGCCAAGTCCAATAAAAACGGGACTCCACAAAATTGAAATAAAAGCTGAAATAATTCATAAATTTGACAGGTTAAACCATTGGCCCCTATGAAAGATGATAGTTTTCTTCCTTTACGCCTGGTGGCGTTGTGATTGTAGTCACGTGATGGCGAGCCAAGAACTACCATTGGAATAGTTAGAGCTGTCCCATCTGTGTTATTTGTTATCTGCGGTGTGATTGCCCAACACCACCTCTACTCAAAGCCTGAGCGCGAAAACATCATACATTGTTGCTTCACCTACGGTAGGGTATTGTTAATCCTATTTCAACCAATCATAAGCCCGAAATTGTCCCTACCGTAGGCAACACCTCCTAAAGAGAAAGCCTCTGCACGGAAACGTCATACATTGTTACATCATCATAGTAGTGCATTTTTGTTATTCGTATTTCTACCAATAATAAGCTCTGAATTTGCACTACTATGATGATGTAACATGTATGACGGTTTCCGTGCAGAGGCTTTCTGTTTCCCTTTCTCTTTAGGAGGTGTTGCCGTAGGTGATGTAACAATTTATTATTTTTCCGTGAGCAGGCTTTCTCTCTAGGCGGTATTACCCCAGCGCGGAAAAGTCACCTGGCTATCTCAGTCCGGCCAACAATCCAACTTTCATTATTTCCAACAAACGAAAAAATACTGATTGTTAAAATCTAAGATGGAAACAAAGAAGTTTACATTGTTACTCGGACTAGCATGGTCAGGTGACTTTTCCGCGATGGGGCAACACCACCTCTACTTAAAGCCTGAGCGCAAAAATTTAATATATTGTTACATCATCATACCTAGTCATAATTTAGGGATTATTATTGGTAGAAATGCGATTAAAGATGACTACCTATGACGTTTTAACAAAGTATGACGTTTCCGCGCTCAGGCTTTCTTTTAGGTGGTGTTGGCTGGGACTCGTTATATCGTTGGCCCCGTTGTTATTTCACTTGCGGTAGGGTATTGTTAATCATATTTCAACCAATAATAAGCCCGAAATTGTCCCTACCGTAGGTGATGTACCAATGTATGATTTTTCCGTGAGCAGGCTTTCTCTCTAGGCGGTATTGGATTGCCACGGCTCCTAATAAGCACGCTCGCAAACGTTATCTCATTGTAACAAAATCAACCAACGACGAAGTCCGAACTTTGTTGGTACTGTTCATTGTTGCGTCGACTCCAAGTTGAAAATGGGAGTTAAGGCAACACCACCTCTACTCAAAGCTTGAGCGCGAAAATTTCATACATTCTTACATCATCATGCGGAGTCATAATTTAGGGCTTATTATTGGTACAAATACGATTAAACATGACTCCGTATGATGATGTAACAATGTATGAAATTTTCGCTCTCAGGCTTTGAGTAGAGGTGGTATTGGTGAAAGGAAACACCTTCTAGAAAGAAAGCCTCACAACTGAAACGTCATATATTGTTACATCATCATAATTCGACTATTGTTGATAGTATTTCTACCAATAATAAGCCCTAAATTTGGTCGACTTATGATGATGTAACAATGCATGACTTTTCAGTTGTGAGGCTTTCTTTCAAGGAGGTGTTGGTTAAGGGCGTTAACTCGAGTCGCACTCCAAGCGAATAAAGAAAAGAACTCCGAGTGACTCCGAGCGCGCCCTAATGTTGGGAGTCAAGGGAGTTAACTCCGAGCGAATAAAGAAACGGAGTCCGAATGACTCAGAGCAAGGCTACCTAAAAAACAAGGCCTACTCACTGCCTGCTGACTGCGCCATGAAACAAGGGCTGACAATCCAATCTTCATTGTTTACAACGAACAAAAATACACTTGTTGTAATCAGTGTTTTTACGTTTGTTGTATACCATGAAGGTTAGATTGTCAGCCCTCGTCGTACCCTACGAAAAAGACAGGCCCTGGCACTGAAAAGTCACCTGACCACGATAGGTCCAGCAACAATGTAATCTTCTTGAATTTTAACAATCAGTGTTTTTTTGTTTGTTGGAAACAAATGAAAATTCGATTGTTGCTAGACCTATCTTGATCAGGTGACTTTTCAGTGCCGGAGCCTGTCTTTCTCGTTAGCCTCGGCCCTCGTTTGATGACGCAGTAAGCAGGCCTTGTATTTTAGGTGGCGTTGCTCAGGGTCACCGGAGTCACTCTGAGTCATTCCCTAACTCCCATTTTGCTCACTTGGAGTGCGACTCGGGTTAACTCCCTGAACTCCCATTTTCAATGTGGAGTCATCGGAGGCATTAAAATATTTAATGAGAAAGACGATGCATAAAACAATGAAGAGTACCAACAAAGTTGTGACCTCAACGATGGTTGATTTTGTTACAATGAGATAACGTTTGCGAGCGTGCTTGTTAGGAGCCATGGCAACCACACACAAGAGAAGAGAAGACGTTTATTGCTTTTTTGGCGTTAGTATGAGACTCTGATAGTTTTTGACGTTACTTTAAAGGGCAACTCTACGCAAAAATTCGATTATAATTTTTTTACAGAATATCAATCTTTGATATAAATATAACACGATTCCGTTGAAATTTTTAATTTTGGTCCATAATTTCTATATTAAAAAATGTTTTGAAATGCGAAAAACAGCGCTTTGAACTCCCCTCTCGTCGGCCATTATTTTTCCGGAAGTGACGTAATACGAGGTTACCTCGCTTGCTTACTCCGATACTTTCTCATACTTTCGCTTACTGAGCTAGTAGATAGTTTACGATCAATCTTCCTTAATCGTTAAACGCATATTCATCATGCCTCATACTTGTGTAGTATTTGGCTGTAATAATAAAGGTGGTAGTGATAATAATTTATCATTTCATCAATTTCCTCGGTGTGAATCAATTAAAAAGAAATGGATAAATTTTTGTCGAAGGGATAAGTGGCTTCCGACCACGTCTAGTCGAATCTGCTCCGCTCATTTTGAAAATGATTGTTTTGCTATTGATCCTGTCGTATTAAGTTCAATATCTATGAAAAGAAAAGTCTATCTGAAGCAACATGATATTCCAACTTTACTACGACCGAATAGTTCTGGAATATTAACGGAACCAAAACAACGACAGGCACATGTCAAGCGTCGGAGGCATGAAGTAAGCTTATAAATTTTTACATGCTGTTCAGAGACCTATTACTTATAGCTAATAAATTATTAGTCATAATCTTATATCGGACAATGAAATTATTTCTCGTAAGAGTAGATTTCACTAAAAATTAATTAATTATACCGAAGCGTTTAAGTTCTGCTTCCTATTAGCAGATGTTTGAAATTTGAGAAGGATGGCTCTTCAAAAGTTAGTAAATAAAGAGTATTAGAAAAAAGTTGAAATATGCAGTTGGATGCGTTTAAAATTAGTTAAAGTAATGGGTCGTTAAAGTAAACCTATTTTTAGATGAGCTAAACACATTTATTTATATACTGATATTTCTTTACATATTTATAATATTATACTACAGTTGGTGCAAGAGGCCTGCAGTTCATCAGATAATTTAGATAATTTGAATTTGGATACTGAAAATGACATCTCGTTGCATCAAGGTGGTTATTTATTATTTTTAATAATAATAATTAATGGTATGTTTGTGTCACTAGCCTTTTTTAATTATTTTAATTTTTGACTATAAGAAGAAACAGATAAAAGATGTGATGCATTCACAACGACAGGAAAAGAGATGCATAGCAAGTACTGTTATGTAGATCTACCAGCCCCTGAAATTAAAACTTCAACTATAAGCACACAGACATACTTTGTAGAACTTGGTAAGTAAATGTGATATTTATTAACTGCTAAACTTTATTTTTTCCTAAATTGCTTTATTGATTGCTTCATTATTAAAATCTAATATAGAAACTCAAGAGACCCAAATGCCAGAGATTCAAGCTATTGAGGATGTTGAGATGGTGCAAGATAAGGAAGCTGTTGAAGATATTCCTCATGATCCTGATTACGTACCTGAGGCTATTGATGAAACTGATTCTGATACGTCGTGAGTAACTTATTGACTTCTGTGTGACTGCACACATCTATTTAAATGTATTAAACATGTACATCCTGTATTAAAACCAAAAATTCATTTCAGATTCTCATCTACAGAATCCCAGAGAAATAGGCTCTTCATTGTATTTGAAGAATGCCTGTTATTACTCTTCAATTTGTGTAGCATCTGTGCAACACCTTGCCATGTGAAAACAAATGTCAGTGGATCATTATTGCATGTTATTACTCTGTGATAACAAGCATACTTTCCACTGCGATGTGATTCCCCTGGCCACAGTGCCAAATATGGAACATATTCCTTATTAGATATGGAGAGCAATAAAATTATTGCCCTGGAGATGGTTCAGGTAATTTTATAAGAATGATTTATATGTTTAAATAGCTTTAAATATTTAAGCAATTTTTAATACCTGATGCTTTCTAATTACAGAGTAATGAGGTACAGGGAAGTGTACATATGGAAAAAGGATTACGACGTGCTCTGTCCTTTTTATCCAGGTCAGAACTGCTAATTTCTGGCCTCATTACTGATCGCCACGTTCAAATAAGGGCATTCATGAAAGAGAGGGGAGAACTCTATGCGATATCTTAAAGAGACAAGTACATATGGTAAGCTGTACAATTTACAGGAGGATATTGCCTGACATTTTGTAAGCATGCATATAATGTGCCTATGAATTTGTCAATTTTCAACAATTTATTTTCTTTTATTCAATCAGGATACTCCAAACCCTTAATGAGTGAAACCATAAGGTTATGGTTTAACCATAGAACAAGTGAAATAAACTTACAACAACCAGCAATACCACCATCATTAGCTTCCGCTGGAACAAGCCGTGTAATACAGCGAAAAAATTCACGTTATTCCAGAAAAAGTTGATTCTTTGAGGTGATTACATGAATACCGAAAAAAAAACCATATATGTATATTTTATTATAGTATGTAAAATTTAATCCAACCAAATGCTTTAAACATTTCAAATTTATTAAAATTTATAGTTTTCACAACATTCCAAAAATTGGTTGGATTAGGTCTTATTAGAATTTATGAACTCTAAAATTATCTGACAAAATTATTGAATTAATTTCAGTTGATTAATGTAAGATTTTAATTCTGTTTATTTTTTTTTCATTTCAGCCAATTATTAAATAGCAGAAGAATGAAGCTACTTGTTAGTTTTACAAAGCCCATTTACGTCGCTACTTATCCAGCTCTATTGTAAGCTACATTCTGAATTTCAACTTGTACGTCAAAAAACATGGAAAACATGATAGAATTTCAACTTCTGCATCGCTACGTTTTCCATGTTATTTGACGTAGAAGTTGAAATTCAGAATGTTGCTTACAATAGAGCTGGATAAGTAGTGACGTAAATTCCTGGCCAATAGGTTTAACTACAAATGAAATATCTTTTTCATCTGTGGTTAAATGTGTGGTTTTTCATATTTGATCACGCACTTCCTTCAGAAGGGAAGTAAAGCTGTTGGTCCCATGTAGTCGTTTGCCGGCTGCACGTTAAAGAACCCTTGCGAGGCAAGCGGCCCCTATAACGCAGTCCTGAAATGATCATGGCAGTTGAAAAGGATGTTAATACCAAACAAACCAAACCAAACCTTTAGGCAAAATCTATACTACTTTGAAATTTTGGCTCATTTGTTTCAGTGGGTTGGAGTGGTAGGGTACCATTCACATGGTCTTTAGAGTAAAGTTTTCAAATGGCCACATACAATTAGAAATGTAAGAATATAGAACTCCATCTCATTTTCTAATACTGTTTGAGAAAATCAGTTTTTCAAAAAATAGATGAATTCTGAGCTCTTGCCACTTTCCTATACTTGCCTCAGGGGGAATTAATTTTATTGAAAGCATTTAATGGAAGCCAACCACAAATAGGTTTAGTTTGGTTGGTTTGTTTGGTATTAACGTCCTTTTCAACTGCTATGGTCATTTCAGGACGGCGTTATAGGGGCTGCAAATTTTGCCTCGCAAGGGTTCTTTAACGTGCAGCCAGCAAACGACTACACGGGACCAACGGCTTTACTTCCCTTCCGAAGGAAGTGCGTGATCTCAGGATTTCCCCCTGAAAAATCCTCGTCGTCCTCGGCCGGGATCGAACCCGCGAACTCTGGCATCAGAGGCAATCACGCAACCGCTGAGCCACTGAGGCCGATCAACCACAAATAGAAAGGGGGGGGGGCACTAATGATTTGAAGCCACTTTTTTGGTGAAAATTCACAAATAGAACCCCACTAAAATTTTATAAATCTATTTAAATAAATAATTGGTGCTAACAATAGTAAATTTTTGTTTAATGTTTTGAAGTTAAAGCATTTGTCATTTAAACTGGCTGAAATAGTTTATATTAAGTGGTGATTGTTAAATAAAATGTCAATATAATAAAATATATTTGATAACCTGAAATTTTGTTCGTATTTTTCCATAAATTTTACTTATGATCAAATAAATAAAGAAAACTGCTTACAAGAGAATGTCAATCACTTTTAATTACATTTTACAATATTTGAAACCACAATATACTTGTGACGGAAAATTTTTACGAATTGCTGTCACAACGCAACTGGGAAGAACTTTTCTTTTATTTCTTCCCATGCGGACCCAAATCCAATGAACAAATTGCCTGTAACCTGTATATCTGTATTGCCTGAAATAAAAGGGGGAGAAAAAATAAATGACCTACGCCGAGTGCTTTTACAGAAATGAAATAAGCTTTAAAAATGTTTTAGAATATTTTCTAAGACTGGGATTAATTAAAATAATCCAAATAGATGGATCCTTATAAATAAACAAAAAGCTTTTCCTCAAAGCAGGGTCGACACACTTCAACCACTTGCCGAAATTTGTTATTACGAATCATCTATTTAAATTTGCTTTAATAATACATTACTACTTACTCGTTGATGGGCCCATCAGGTTTCCCAACGCTATCGCACACTTCTCTATATGCGATGGTTAGTACATCGTGGTCCAGGCAAATTTTTGAAAAAATTGGATTCTCGGTGATGCACGCCGAATCACTGGGGATATGCTGCTCGACTTCGGCATAATCACGGCAGCATACATTCTCTACCGCTGTTTGCATAATTTCACATTTCGTGCACTGACACCTAATTTAAAAATTATTACTATGAAATTGTTCACATTTAAATAACGTATAATTAATTATTAATTGTACTTGCCAATTTGTTGGAGGTGGTACATTTTCCGTGGATTCGGCGACACTGGATTCTAGTCTGGATTCCTCATCTAATGATGGATAATCGCGTCGGAGAGGCTCATAACTGTATGGTTTGACGCCCTCAAAATCATAGGCAAAGTTTTCCAAATCGTTGTCCAAGTCGTCAGCTAGATAATTGTTCAAATAAGCCTCCATATCATCATAATTCTCTAGACTGATATCCGAATCTGTGCTTTCAGGTCCAGACATTATAAAAGTTGCAGTGAACGTTAGCGTTTGTCTATAGCAGATCTATAGCTTGCTGGGAGGAAACCTCGTATTACGTCACGGCTCGATCCAAGATGGATGACACCCGATTTAAAATCGCGCTCCAAATTTCGTTTTTTTACACATTTAGAGGTCGAATTAAAAATTTTTAAATGTGCTACGATATTATTAATGCGCTAATCTTTCGATTTAAATAAAGTTGTATGTGACCGTAGAGTTGTCCTTTAATGGTTGATTCTCTAACGCTCAAGCGATCAAGGACCTCTCTGAATACTCTTTGATCATCACCTTGTTTGACGATGAGCTGTAGTTAATATCACGCATTTTTTAATAAATTTATAGAGCACCTGTCCTTGATCTGCGTGAGAAGAAGAGTAGCCACTTCCGTAAAACGAGATACTGCATGCCTCGTTCGAGATCCATTACTGGTGATAAATGTCTGAGACCACCGGGCAGATACAGACACATCCCACCGGGAGACACAAACGGGAGATGGGCATGTTGTGGTTTTGCTTGCTTGAATCTCCGAACGACTTTATGTAAAAAACAGCACCCTGCCATGCTCATCTCATCAATAATAATAAAATGGCAATCTGACATTTCACTTTGAAACGTCGATGCAGCTTCGCCATCCAAGTTCTGGAATCCCCGTTCCATGCTTAAAACTAGACCGGAATGAATGGTGCATCCACCTATATTAATAGCTGCAACACTAGTTGGTGCCATCAGCAGAAAGGACTTTGTTCCTAATTCGTCACACAATGTGTGATACATGGCGTACGTTTGTCACTGCCTGCTTTCCTTTGAATGATCATGCTCTGGTCACTAAAATTTAATGATCATGCTCTGGAAGTTAATCCTTCCTAAACTATAATTTAACTCGAAAAATTAAAATACCTACTTAAATTCCAAACTAAATTAACAGTAGTACGTAACTAAACTAAATAATAACGTAGTATTAAAAAAAATTAAAAAATAAAAAAAAACTAAAAACGAAAACTTTTATTTAACTAATACTCGCCGCGTGCATGGACGAGTGCGATGGAATAGAGACTGAGCAGCAGTTTTATTACGATTACAGAATCGATTCTTTAAATCTCTGGCTGTATCATCACACCCTGGACATCAGTTAATTGATTAGTACCTACTCATCAAGACGATTCTAACGAAAGTGAACATAATATACCTACCTTGTTTATCGGCCTCGGTGGCTCAAGGGTTGCGTGATCGCCTCTGATGCCCGAGGACGCGGGTTCGACCCCGGCCGAGGACGACGAGGATTTTTTCAGGGGGAAAATCCTGAGATCACGCATTTCCTTCGGAAGGGAAGTAAAGCCGTTGGTCCCGTGTAGTCGTTTGCCGGCTGCACGTTAAAGAACCCTTGCGAGGCAAAATTTGCGGCCCCTATAACGCCGTCCTGAAATGACCATGGCAGTTGAAAAGGACGTTAATACCAAACAAACCAAACCAAACCAAACCTACCTTGTTTAGATAATGGAGCCCATAGTCCTTCCGGCTCCATCATCAGATCAGTTCCATGATACCCAATTATTGTCACCAAAATTACGCCCTTTCATTTGATACCCCACTCGGGCAAATTTGCTTACCTTAAGTTTTCATCCCTCTTGCACCCCATATCTCCGTAACCCCTCGACCGATCCTACTCGTGTTCAAACTCAAAAATTCTATTGGCCTCAACTACTCGTATACCAAAAATCATGAAGATCGGAGCAACGGTACTCAAGTTACCGTCGAACAAACATACAAAGTTACAAAGATACAAACGCTTCACCATCTCGCCACTTATACTTATTTCACATGGGATAATTGTGGCGCGGGCCAGCCCGAAATTCCGGGCCAGCCGCGCTGGATCGAGCTCTAGTTAAGCTCACTCCAGCACGGTTTTCTAGAAATCGCTTTTCACACGTGAGAAATAAAGCGCGGCTCTCGTTTCTCCAGAAGTAGTTGCTGAGCATGCTCTTTCCATCAGACGGCTTCCGGCTTAGCTTCTCTCCTCTTTTGTGCGAGTACCGAGATCGAGATGAACAGTAAATAGAAAGAATCGCTTTTTCTTTTCTCTGTTATATGCGACGAAGGCGAATGAATAGATATCGTCGTATGCAGATAATGAAACGAAGATGGGAAATTAGAGAAATCATGTTGACGATTTTGATGAACGAAATCTTCAACTTGGCCATGTATGCAGCGACGTTGTTGCCTTCTGTGCGTGTTTCAAATCGTCGCGCGTTTCAAATCGCTTTCAGCCATGTTTCAAATCGTCGCGCGTTCGCATTGCATTGTGGGATAGCTGAACAGATTATAATGATGTTTTAACATGTTCATATTGGCGATATGCGGAAATGTTTCCTATCATCAAATATGCAAGTTAGTTTAGATACTTTTTTGGCCGCTAGAGTGTGTATCACACTGGGAAACGTAGCATTCCAACATGATGGCGCGCCGCCGCATAAAACCATCCTTGTAAAACATTTCTTGCTTTCTATTTTTACTGAAGACTGATTGATTGGACGAAATGTTCCATTAGCGTGGAACAATAATCCCTGTGACTATTGATTATGGGGATTTCTAAAAAAGCATGGTTTATCTTATCATGCCAACAACTCTCTGTGACCTGAAAGACTCCATGAGAAGAAAGATGGCTCAAATCCCACAGCCAATGTTGGAATCTACCGTCTTCAATATCGTTAACCGCTTAAATTTGGCGATAGAAGAGAAAGGTAGCCATATCCAGCAGGTTAGCCAATGAAAAATGTAAACCCCTTATTTGCATATTTTATGATTGGAAACATTTCCGTATTATGCTAATATGAATATGTTAAAATATAATTATAATCTATTCATTAATAGAACCGTTATGGCTCTCAAAGTGAGTAAGTGATTTTTGGGCCACCCCGTATATAACAAACAGTACACCTTCATCATGTGCTTTCACGCCAAACTCATTCACTGCAGCCTCCTAATAAATGTTCTCTGAAAGTGTACTGAGAAAAGCCCATTACTGAATTTAATAAATTAGCTTAAGTAATGAATTTTTTGAAGAAAATTCTGTATATAAAATCTATCTGTTATTGGTGGTTACTGCCACTTATTTGTAGTTCACCCGCTTGCGCAAAGATCATTTACATTTATATCCTACCTCAGTTTTAAATCATTTACACACATTTTTCCAGTTCACCTTATTAATCATAACAAATATTATTTTGTTAAACCAAAAGAAAAAATGATTCAAGTTAAAAGATATCATGAGGCAAAATAGATCTTGATTCATTTTAGTTTATGTATCCCCTTTTAGACCCCCCCCCCCCACTAAAACAGTGTTAATTTGCGTGAATTGTTACTGCTTTATGAGAAAAGTATAGGCTACACATTCTTCATGCATCTTCAAACATTCTTGAATGTTTCATTTTATTGCATTTCTCAATACCTATATGGTGTGAACAGCTCAGTATATTTAATTAGAGTTGCCTTTGAGATTGTTCAACTAAAAATTAGTTCGAAATAAAGCAGCTTCGCTTTTTTATTTTGTTTTTTTAATTACACTTTAATAGTGATGAAATATTTTTTAAATTAACAAATTTCATACAGAGTACCATTTCTTTTAATGTTTCATTTAAATTGCGATCTAACGAAAGACATTCCACTCATTTCTATTTAAAGAGGTGAATAGCAAATTTTTGTGAAAATGATTTTCTACTTCCTTCCTTCCGTCCCTTTAATGAAATAAACCCACCAACTCCCAAAAATCCGATGGAACAGCATCAAAAGCGGAGGATCTCATTGCGCATGTGTGGTTGGCGAAAGAGAAAGAGCGCGAGAGGAAAGAGGAGAGAAAGTCGCGGAAGCGAATAGAGAGTGCGAGAGAGTCGCAAGGAGGAGTTCGGTCGGTGGTGGCAGCCGCGATCGCTCGCATCAGTGCAGGCAGTCGGTGCCCGCATTCAGCAGGGCAGGCAGTGGTTGGCGACGGCGTCGGCGGCGGTAGCGGTGGCGGCAGCGGCGGAGGCGTCACTTCCTCAACCCATGGCTTTATGACGACGCCTCAACCGGTGGAATAATAATAGTTCACGGTGACCATGGCCTCGCACCCGATCTACACCGCCCTGCTCTGGATCTACTGTCTCCTCCTCGGACGGCCGTCCGCCTTCCCTGATCGCATCCCTTTCGGTAAGTTTTCTTATCCTTCTCTCTTTTCCATTGCGCGCTCCTGTTCCCGACAGCGGTGGATGCTGCGTTGCCTTGGCAACAGATTCTCTCTCTTTCTCTCTCTCTCTCTATCTCTCTCAAGCGGGTGAAGACCATTCTAGAATATGTCGATTGCTCGGCCTTTTTTTTTTTTCGCTGTCCTAATTGAAAGTCAGTGTTTATTGAAGGTCGCGTTAAGGAAGGGATTTGTCAACATCCAAGCCCTATCTTTTGTCAGTCAGCCATTCGTTTGGTGTATTTGGCGTGTTTTGCCTTTCACTTTCGCCTCCGCCGCTCTTTTCCACTCTGAAAACAGCGGCCACAGCTACTGACGACGGCGGTGGCGAATAATATTCACGCTCTTTGGCGAAAGGGAATTTTTTTTTTTTGCCCTCAGGAAGCGAGAGAAAGGGAGGTACCTTCAACTTGTTAATGATTTCATTTAAAGCGGGAGCTCTTTATACAAAATGAAAAACACTGCTGCGTGTATGAGCTTTGGAGGATGTGAAAGGTGATGTCAGGCAGTGAATAAAATATCAAATTTACTCAAACCCACTTCACTCTTGTCTCCATTCGAAATAAAAGTATTCAAGAGGCACGATGCCATGCACAATTATTGAGCGATTTAATCAAGTTTTTGTAATGCAATCCAAATTAATGCATAAGTAATGAGTAAGTTGAGAAGAAACATAACAGATAACACTTCGGTTTAGCTTTTAATAATTCTGCTGACGACTGAAGTAATTCTAATTTAAACCGCGAGATAACGAGTATAACGAGAATCAGTAATTATAATATTCAGCAAAACGCGAAATCATTAAAAAAAATTTAAAAATCGGAATATCATTATCCTAATCACGTTTCTTCCTCATTCATGTATGAAACGTTAATTTGAATTTGGTATTGACATTTTCTTCTTCCTCATTAATTTTAATTAAACATTTAATAAACGTTGTACGCATTTAGTAAATGTCACTACCATCAACTCATCGGCTCTGTTAACGCCTACACTTGGTGGCTGTTTTTCGCGTGTACTTCGCTCATTAAACGCTACAAAAAAGGACGAATTGCTTCATCCATTATTACAGAGAGAGAGAGAGAGAGAGAGAGAGAGAGAAACAAGCACTTCTAAAATGCATACGTCAAACGTTGACGACTTGGAAATCTGTAATTACACAGAAAGCATTAACAAACCTTCATCTGAATGCAATCGCTTGGCATTTAGTTACCCCAAGTATGTGGTGTTAAAATGATTCATCCATTAACACAGCCTACGCTGCTTCGGTTGATGCAAGTGTCAGTAGACAACGCTCTCTAAACCCAAATGATTTATTGGCGTATATCATTCCATAGCGGAATAAATTTTATTCAGCGTTTCGAACCACTAGTTTCATTCCACGAATGAACTATGGTAATTACAGCGATTGTCCAGTGATCACCACTTTCATTCACGAGATCGCGGGTTCAAACTCGTTCAATGATGGAGGGAGAATTTTTCAAGGCTAGAAATTTCATCCCCTCAATCTGGTTGACCTTTCATCTTTAAAGTAAACAGAATCGTCGGTTATAGTGCTGGACAAAATGAAAGAAATGGGCTTATTTCGCATTTAGTTGAACCCCCTTCCTGTCTTCGTTAGTAATCTTTAAGAAGATATGAAATAACATTGGTTCTTTAAAACTTATCAATATACAAAATCGATAATACAATTATACTTTATTTTCTACTAAGGTCCTTAGTACATGCATGATTAGTAGATTGTAAATTACTCATTAACTGTTCACTGATGAGGAAATAGAGGCTTTCTGGTTTAAATGAAACCACTTTCTTTACTTTTCTTTAAAACTACTTCCTTCCTTTTAATGATATCCGCTGGTCCATTGACTTGAGTGAGTCATTATTTTTAAAATATTCTTAAAAACTACGCTTAGTTTGAAATATAAAGGAATGCCGTTAATAATGTAAAACGCAGTCGTTACAATTTTTAAGAATGTTAAAAAATGGAATTTCTTCATGCTCACAATGTCGATCATGCTTTAAATTGATTAAGCAAATCTACTTATTTTCCAGGACGACATGAATGTTTTAAACGCTTAAAATTCAGTAGAAAAACTCGAAGTATAAAATTTCCATTACCTCCAAGAATATGATGGGCTTTTTTTTCTGATAATCAAATGAAAATGACGAATCGGAAACTCCCGTAAAATTATAATTGTAAAATCAGATTTAAATATGCAAAATCAGCTAAATCGGCTGCAAGGGTGAATATCAAAATTCTGGATATTGAGAAACAAGGCCGCAATTAATTACGAGGGGAAATAATAACGAAAAGTCCCACGTGGATACAGAAAACTGAGTTAATTGTTTACTCAAAAGCGTCCTCAATTGGTCCTCGCCTACGTTTATTTATCGAACTGTAGATGCTTTATCCTTTTCCAAACCGTCGCGCGTCATCTGAGTGGATACCAAGATAAATATAATAAAGATCCACCAAATCCAGCAGATTCACCAAAATAAAAATTATGATTTCCTGAGTGAATCACAAAGGCTTTACTAGATTTATACATAGTATTCAGATAGTACCTCTCCATTTATTATTGAAAATACACGATATACGTGTATTATTATCCCATCCTCTTTACGCAATCGCATTTGATCCCTAACTTTTTTCCTACTGAAGATAGAGGCCTAATTCCAATTTCCAAGTTGTAGAGCATCGTCTAATTTCTCTAAATCTGTATTAGGCTAAATTTAAAGAATAAAATTTTATCAACCGCGCACATCGACGCCATGAAATAAGAACTGAAAGCCGCCCTTTTATTCAATAATTTATAAATTAAATTAAGTACGATTAAGTCTGCTGCAGTTTATCTAATTTTGAATTCGGTTTTTTCTGAATTTTGTTTAGAAACATGAAGTTTACGTTAATTTTAATAAGGAAACAAATAAATAACCGTAACGGGCTGTGGATAATTAATGCCTAAGAATGGACGCGTTGAGATCGAGACTTCACTTTGCTTAAAGATGGCCATTTAGTGATTTAAATGTGCATATATGCAGAATAAAATTGTTGTTTCTTGCAGACAAGTAAAAAGAGGGCGGCTTCTCTGCAATATACATTTTTAATTCAAAGCGTCAGTTTCTTGATCTGAGTCGAGGTGCCGAACGCAAAAACTGACTGACTTGAAGACTGAAGTGAAATCGACCTGCAGAATAGATGATTAGATAGTTCATGGAGCAATTTAATGTGGCTAACTTGAAAATAAACATGAATAAATTTGATGACAATTTATTCCTTCAATTTGAAGATAATTCTAGTAAATCAAAATTATACAAAAAAGTATAACTGGGGCAATTGTCCGAGAAAGTAAAACAAGGGCAAATGTCCACAATTGAAATCAAGAATAAAGAGGTATGTGGATAATCGTAATTAAGAATAAAGAAGGGCTCTTTTACCACAACAAAAAGAGCCCTTTTGTTGTGGTAAAAGAGCCCTTCTTTATTCTTACTTAACTTCAATTTGAACTAACAAAATGTTACTTTTGTCGATGGATGTAAATTGATTAGACGATACCCCACAGCTTGACGATTAGAATTATGTCTCTTTCTTCAGTAGGAAAACAAGTAAGCTATGACATTGCATAAAGGGGTAATAATAACTAATGTATTTAAACGCGCCCGTAATAAAGACCTAGGTTGTTTTTAAAAAGTCGGACAGATGCCGCACACAGCTGCACAAATCACTTGACATGCTTGACATGGTTGATTTTTGTCCTATAATGAAGTGTTGTTTTACACAACAAACTGGAACGATAAAAAAGAATAAATAAAACTTTTAGGCACATAAAATTGATATTATATCACGTGATTTAAGCTTTTGCGTACAATAGACACAGCCCTCGGTCTAACTAGGTATATTAAGGAAAGGTAAGATTACTTCTTGGATTCTTATATATTTAAATATAGCCGAATATTTGCTCTAGAGCTTTCTTTAGATTGCCTTCAGATTTGTTTATTGTTCATGTTCATGAAAAAGGTCGCTTTTTCTTAATAAGATCCTACCAGGGATATATAATTTCCAATAATAGGTTTTGAAAAACCATCGTTAAAAGTAAATACTATTAGAATGAAATTTTTCGTCGTGATTGTACGTTCACTACTAATTCATATCTTTCCATTTGTGAAAAGGATAAAGAACCAATGGAGTTTCAGTTCAAATAAAGCAAATGTAAACTTCAAACGGTTTGAAAATAACATCAGAAAATAAAGAAATGGAAAAGAAGAAAATGGCAACTACCAACATCATTAATAAATAATGCCTTCATGTAAATTTATTTTTCTTAAAGAGATGAAACTTTAAGGAGAGATTTGGAGATTAAAGATAAACTGCATCGCTGAAATTTCATGGAGGACAGATAAAATCTAAACATAAATATTTATTTTGTAATATTTAAATTTTCTTTGTAATCTTCTGTTCAAAAATAATACATGTTTATAAAAAAAGAGTTGAATTCTCTTCCGTAATGAATAATTTTCCCAACTTGTGTCATACAATATCAATCTACTTAATAAATCATTACAACATTGAATAACAAAAGACTGCGACGAAATAATTCTCCAGTGATATTTCTTACATTTTCTACGATATAATGTAAGGGATCGTCCATAAATTACGTAACGCCAAATTGGCTCAAGTTTAGCTCCCCCTCCCCCTTGTAACGCACCCGTAACGCACGTCCATCCTCCCATCGATAAATACGTAACGCTGCACTCGAATTTTCAAAAGTCGTATAATTTCCGAATATTTATATTATTAGAAATTGTAGTAGATCAAGTTAAAGTTTTGAACAGTTGTTGAAAAAACATCGTATTTTATGAATAAAGGTATGAATTATAAAATTGATGTAATAATATTTTACAAGCCGGAAATAATACAAAACAAAAGTTATTCATCCTGACGTGATGGTTAAAAGATGGTCTTCTAATAACGAATGGGAATATATGAAAAATCAAAATCTTGAAAGCACTGATTTCTAAATAAAAAGACACTTCATTGTGGCAAATGATATCAGGCTTGTAGCAAGAGTAGCAATTGAGAAAAATGTGAACTGTGCCTCATAGAGAGATTAGAAACCAAATAATCTGCAAATCTTGCAATGTGTCTAACGGCCGTATTCACCACTTAGGATTAAAGTGCGAGTTGGGCAACCTAGAGTTAAACCTTAGCACGTGACTCTCGTTATCCAATAGAGAAACGTTAAAAATACCATCTCTCGCCTTAACTCTAACTCTCAGATTAACCCGAGGTGGTGAATACGGCCGTAAGCGATCAAAACGTTTGTTTTGAGAAGTTTCACAGTGTCTTGTTTCTAAGTCACCGTAATGATTAAAGGTGACTTAGTTTCGAATCTGCAGTCCGAAGCATTGAATCATGATAATTATTTTAGAAGCAACAAACAAATAAATATTGTAGACATAAGCCTTTTATTTATTTATCAATGGAAGAGTCTACAGAATCATGTACATCGGTAATACTGAATAAGGGCTTATAAAAACTGAAGTATGAAATTTAAGCACGGGTATCAACGCACAATATGTCGATATGTCGAGTAAACACAGCGTCCCCTTATTCGGGTCTGTGCTCACAATCGAATGTGGGACCACAGTGCAAACAGTATCTAAAATCACAAAACAAGTATTTTTGTATGATGAAAAATTAAAATTATTGCCTCACTCGTAATGATTATTGCATCACTCTTAAGACTTTTTTGGGTCGAACATTATTGTTAACTATAGAGAGGAAGAAAGGAATTTGTAAAAATAAATTAAGCACTTCAAAGCACATAGAAATTCAACAAGCGCATATATTATAAATAAGATAAAGACTTCAAAACGCATCAAAGGATCTAAATGAACATTTAATTGATTCTTAAATGTTTCAAAATTATAAATTATGAATTAAATTGTGAGTACTAAAATATATTTATTGTAATGGAAAAAAGTTTATTCCAATGCACTAGGATTCATTAGTCTTCATTCAAAACACTGAAAGCAAAACGTTAGGCCATTACACGAATTGGCTAGGTAAGACAGCGAAGTACAGTGGCGCTATCTGTTATCACACTTTCAATATATCTAATATACTAAAACTCTTGCGTGTATTTATTTATTTATCTGTAATTCTATCTCCTCCTAGACGGTTTGAGCTAGCGACTTGAAATTTTCAGGGCAGGCTTATCAATAAAGGACCTGCTTTATCGCCAAAAATCAGCCCCCTACGACCCCCCCCCCCCATCCCCACTTTCTGGAGTTTTCATTTAAAATTATCTGCTTTTGCTTTGTAATTCCCCTCAACAGATGGCGCGGGCGGGCGAAGCCGCGGGTAACAACTAGTTTCATAATATCTCTGTAGTAAAGATTTAAATAAAAAATATTGTTGCTCAGACAATAATGGTCAGGTGACTTTCCAGTTCCGGCGTGTGCTTCAAACCGGCGCAGCAATGCTTAAACGTGCAAAAACAATGCAAAACTATTTCCGTACGATTTTTGGTGTCGTTTCTTGCATCACGTTTTTTGTAGAATGATGACCAGCCTTAAAACAATATCATGTTAAAAGCAAGACAATCGGGAACGGGTGCCGATGAATGCAATGATATTGGCTAGCCCGGTTACGTTCATGCACTGAAAAAGTTTACCGTAACCATCTCCGCTTAATAAGTAAATGATTTTTATAACGAAAATCTGCTAGATACGAGTGGCCATCATTATATAACTAATTCGGGGACACTGCTTTGTATTTTTACTAAACCTTAATTCGCCTATGTCTTGCAAAAATTTTTATTTGCCCTGACAATCGACTCTCCACAAAAATGCGGTTTTTATAGAATTTCGGATAAAGAACTTCTATCTGTAATAGTTATAAAATACATAGACTTTGTGGGTCAGGCTAACAATAATTAAATAAAAAATCTGAAAATTAAAATTAAATAACTCAGGCTGCAAAGGGTTAAATAAACTCTTTTTGGTTCTTCGTTTGATAAATTTAACCATTCCACAAATTTAGTTTCAAATAAATTTCGAAAGAAGCGTTACGTAACGCCAGGCCTGATCCCCCTCTGTAACGCTGCGTAATGTTGTCCAAAACACCCCTTCCCCCCTCAAACGTTACGTAATTTATGAACGACCCCTGGTTGAGATATTGATCTTTTTTAATAGCATTGAAGACAAATGATTATGACATAATTAGGTCACTAATCATCTGTGCCCATTAGACTGATTGACTATTTGCTTTCAAATGAAATTTACTTATTTTAATTTTTACATTGCCTAATATTAAACATAGTGTATTTTAAAAATTCCGTCAAAAATATCGACATTTTATTATGAGAACTGAATTGTGTATTGGCTTTGCTATCCTTTATCTTTTAAAACATAAGTTGTTGAATTTGCAGCTTTCAATGCTTAACATAAAGGCTGCTATTGCTGAAGAATCCTTTTTCATTCTTAAGTAGTAACCAAATCATTGCATTATTAAGGACATTGATATATGCCATAAAAATTGCTAAGTTTCCTTGAAAGACCTGTGCAATTTTAACCGTAAAAGTAGAAACACGATGTTCCCTTCTATAACATAGGATGCCAAGCGTTGCTTACTTACGGGTAATCAGCATAGAGATTACACGGCGGGAACAACCTTAGTTTGACATTTGAGCCGCCTGGTTTGCAGTTGAAATTAGAAAATCGAGAACGTGCACATCGTAAAATAATAAAATAACTGTAAGAATGAATTCAGCGTTGGCAGTGAGGTAAAATGTATTCTGGACCGAGGTGGTTTATATTTCTTGAAGTATTGAATATCACAATCATTTTAATCTAAGTATTCAAATATAAGTTTAAAACTGGTGATCTATCTATTTATACAGGGTGATTCAGAATTCATTGTATAAACTTCTAGGGGAGGTAGTATGAGTGATTCTAAACATAAAAAAGTTCATATGACAGGCCCGTAGTCGGGGGGGGGGGGGCCGAGAGGGGTCGACGACCAACCCATTATGGAAAAAGGTCTGCCTCCCAAATATGGAAAAATGTCCGACTCAGTGCAATTTTTGAAAACAGGTCCGACTCAGTGGAATTTTTGAAAATCGAGCCGCCCCCCCCCAAGTTAACGTCCTGGCTACGGCCCTGTATGAACGTGGGTCCGAATTTGAACGATAACTGAGATATGAACAGAAATAAAAATGCCGTCACCAAGATCAACAAGTTAATAACTCAAGTTTTGTAAAATCTAGAATGATGAATTTTGGTAAAACAACAGGGTACATAAAACTGTGTGTACCGTTAAAATTTGATCGAATTCCAACGAATAGTTTCCGAGTTACGCAGTCAAAATCGTAACACGTACTGGTTAGTACTCGCATGTGAGCACGGGTTACGATTTTGAATGCGTAACTCTGAAACTACTCGTTGGAATTCGATCAAATTTTAACGGTATACACAGTTTTATATATCCCGTTGTTTTACCAAAATTCATCATTCTAGATGTTACAGAACTTGAGTTATTAACTTGTTGATCTTGGTGGCGGCATTTTTATTTCTGTTCATATCTCAGTTATCGTTCAAATTCGGTTCCACGTTCATATGAACTATTTTTGCTTAGAATCAGCCATAGTACCTCCCCTAGAAGTTTGTACAATGAATTCTGAATCACCCTGTATATGCACATTAATATAAAAATAGACAGATACTTTTATTCTTCTTTCTCTCATTCCCGTCAATATTAGGTTTGGTTGGTTTGTTTGGTATTAACGTCCTTTTCAACTGCTATGGTCATTTCAGGACGGCGTTATAGGGGCCGCAAATTTTGCCTCGCAAGGGTTCTTTAACGTGCAGCCGGCAAACGACTACACGGGACCAACGGCTTTACTTCCCTTCCGAAGAAAGTGCGTGATCTCAGGATTTCCCCCTGAAAAATCCTCGTCGTCCTCGGCCGGGATCGAACCCGCGTACTCGGGCATCCGTCAATATTACGGAGGATGTGAGGAAGAAAAGAGTTTTTGGTTTATTTAAAACCAATTAAAGCTGATTAGAATCTGCGTTTCATCGTAAAAACACTTAACAAGAAAATATTAAAAATTCATTTTATTTCCGCTCCTGTCCGAGGTTTTCCGTTATGTTTGTCACAAATATCATGACTAAGAACGACGACATTATGATTTACTATCCCAAGTAACATAAATGCTCTATATTGCTTAACCCACACAATTTCCCATTTACGTAATTTCTTATTTATCTAGATATTCCAATAATTGATGATATAACATTTATTCCTTCAGGTGCAATTTTTGAACAAGGAACGGATGAAATTCAAACCGCCTTCAAGTATGCCTTATTCCTTCACAACAACAACGACTCGCAGTCGCGGTTTAAGGTGGAAGCCCACGTCGACGTCATCAATACAGCTGACGCCTTCAAAATTAGTCGAATCAGTAAGTACATTTTGTTTAACTATTATAGTATTCTTTATTCGGATGTTTGGACCTAATATGCTATCAGGGGTCCAATCGATTCGTATTTGAATTAAGTTCTGCAAAACTCTCACTTAAATTGAAATTGCATATAACAAGTGATTGTGTTCAAAACGAAGCACTTTTCTAATGTTATTTGTACATATTAAAAAATCTAAATAAGTCAGAAATAAAAAGAAGTATTGACTTTTTTTTCGTTTTACGATAAGTTCGATATCGTATTTCTTTTGAAAGCAACAATAACCCATAAAATAAAAGGGACTTCAAGAAATAAGATAAGTGATGTAACTTTAAGAATATAAGAGCACAGTATTTACTGAGGCGGCTGCGGGGGGGGGGGGGGGGGGAAATTGACAATCTTGCCAACTAATTCTGTTGCTTGAAAGATCCCTCCCCCCCCCCCCCGCTAGAAGAAAGGGGCCAGCCCCCTTCAGCCCCCCCCCCTTCCCCGAAATAAAATTCTGAGTACGGCCCTGACTCACAAAGAAAAGCGCCTACGATTATGAATATTGGCAGAGCAGCAGCTGAAAGGTGCATTAAGAGGCATCTAGTGGCGGAACATCGTACTGTTTTTGGTCTGGTTGGAATATTCAAATTCTCGGATATTTTGGGTAGCACCTCGTAGTACGGTAATATGCTTCCATGTAATCTTGTTTTCCAACAAATTCTTCACATCAAAGTAAATAAAAAGTTCCTCATGTAAAATGTCGAAAACCCAATTTTTAAGGGTCTAAACACCACGCGAACTTCGACATTTTACATGAGGAACTTTTTATTTACTTTGATGTGAAGAATCATGCTAGATACTTATCCCTCATTTTATGAACACCCTGTATATTGACGTACTCTCGTACTATTGTGCCACACACGGTATGGATCTCGCATAAAAAGATAATTTTTACAGTAATAAGGAACTGCAAAAAAAAGGCATCCAACCATAAATTTTTCTAAAGTACGTGGTTTACCATAAGTCATTTAATTATTAACAACAACAACAACAACAACAATAATAATAATAATAATAATAATAATAATAATAATAATAATAATAA
>JAHWFO010061024.1:797482-906131 GCA_023313115.1 Rhysida immarginata | reverse complement strand
AATAATAATAATAATAATAATAATAATAATAATAATAATAATAATAATAATTTGGGAATTTGATTTTCAATGTGAAATTAGCTTGCAGTGAACGACATCTACTGAGTTTTAAAAAATTTTGTAAACAGTCCTGTGTGCTGTGGCAACCTTCTAGCTCTAAACTGTAGGCGAAAATGAACCGTTGTCTGCTCTACCGGTCGAAAGCTCTTCCTTCTACCCGATGGCCTTCGGTTAAACCGGAACAAACGATATCCGGGGATTCGAACTTTATGCTAGAATCGTATCTCAACTCTTTCAAAATTAATCAGGTTTTTCATAAAAAAATATTAATTAAGAAAATTAATAATAAATGAATTTATTTTTTATTTTCGCAAAAATCAGAAATTTAATAAGGCGTGCCTCCGAGGTCGCCGATCATGGCTCTCTATTCTTTTACAGAGGAAAACGGTAAAAGATTCTCGCTTGCATATTTAAATAGAAAACGGATTGAAAATAACAACATTGGACTTTCTTCTTTCCAACTTTGTAACTTATTTACCCGTATGATTAAAGTTCGAATTTAAACTCCGAAAAAGTGATGCCTCAATATTTTTCGTGCATTTTATTGATTAGCATCACTGCCGTCTCGAATCACTCATAGGAAATACTTAAGCTCTCTTCAACGAAGAAACATCGCCAACATGCAGGCGGTCAAGCTTTATAGACCTTCCAAAGCAGACTTCTTTTTTTACTTTCGATTTTGACCTCTAGGGACCACGTGAATTTTTTTCTACATTCATGATTTTTTCTATCATGTTTTGTGTAAATTGAAATTTGAAAGGGGACTCGGCATGTACCTGATTCAAACTTGAAACTGGAATTGTAATTCAAAGTAATAGATGAAAAAGATGAAATGGGACAAATACGAGGGGAGTTCAATAAGTAATGCAACACATTTTTTTTCTCGGCCAATTTTGGTTAAAAAAACTGGACATTTCTTGTGGAACATTTTCAAACATTTCCGCTTCGTCTCGTAAAGTTTCATTGACGTACGATATGTGACAGCGCTATAGTGAGCTGTTAAAGTGGCGTCTACAATGGAGGTGCGTTCCAAACAACGGGCACTGATCGAGTTTCTTTTGGCGGAAAACCAGGGCATCTCAGATATTCATAGGCGCTTGCAGAATGTCTACGGTGATCTGGCAGTGGACAAGAGCACGGTGAGTCGTTGGGCAAAGCGTGTCTCATCATCACCGCAAGGTCAAGCAAAACTGTCTGATCTCCCGCGAGCTGGCCGCCCGTGCACAACTCTGACTCCTGCAATGTTGGAACATGCGAACACTCTCATTCGAGCAGATCGACGGATTTTCATCTGTTTGGCCCAATGAAGAACGCAATCCGTGGGACGCACTACGCGGATGATGAAGCAGTTATTGGTGCAGCACGACGTTGGCTCCGACATCAACCAGTGGAATGGTACCGTGCAGGTATACAGGCCCTCACTTCAAGGTGGCGTAAAGCCGTAGCATTGAATGGAGATTACGTTGAAAAATAGTGTTGTGTAGCTGAAAGATTGGGGAATAATATGGTGTATTTGAATGCTGAATAAAACAACCCACTTTTTCAGAAAAAATGTGTTGCATTACTTATTGAACTTCCCTCGTACAAACATCCATGCCCTCGGCGCGATTCGAACTCGCGACTCGTTGGTTTCGAGAGCGGTAAGACCTGTGCCTTAACGCTCTCGGCCACCGAGCCAGCTAGACGTTCTTTAGAAAAATATTATTTGAACAGGTTCAAAAGTCGGTTTATATTAGAAAATCTCACTAGAATTATTGCTCTTAAGACTGCATAGACCCGTAGACGATTAGCGCTCCTCCTACTGTACACATATTTAAAGTATTATTATTTTTATTAATTATTATTATTATTATTATTATTATTATTATTATTACAACCGCTTGTATCTCTCGGCGTGTAGACGAAACTTCTATCGGCAAAATTAGAGGATTGTCTTGTCAAAATATAAGTCGTTAGAATCTTGTTTACATGCTTTGTATGGATACAGGTTACTGAAGAGCAATTTAGAATAGTGTCTTTTATTTTGTACGGAATTTCATTCCGTTCTTTTATTATATTGAAAGGGAAAGTTTTGTCTCGTCGGGTGGATCTTATAAAAGAAGGCTGAATACACCATTTTCTTGTTTGCCTATAAAATTTCGAGGAAACCATGTAGTTCTTTATGAAACCTGCTGGGTGGTCTGTTTAATAATTGTTCTATATACCGTAGTCCATGCCGTTTTGTATAGTGCGAAGGCGATAAGCATGATTGGCCAAAGATAAGCCCCACTGCTAATTTTTAGGAAAACTTTGGACTTAATAGCTATTCTCAATTCCTTGTCGGTAAGGGTTCTTCTTAATCTTTTCATTAAAAAGGTCAGCCAGTTCTGTTGTTTAGTTAAGTCCTCAAGATGGTTGCGGAATTGCAGACGGGATTCAAATATGATGCCCAAGCATTTATGGGTCGCTATTTCTCGTTTCTTATCCAGCGAAAAGGTCACTGTTTTTGGATTTTGATTGTAATTTCTTAACCAGGGAATTTTATTTTTACAAACACAGGGAGCTTTTTAGAATAATCAAATATTATAGTTAAAATAAATTGATATTTATTCCAAAGTGTTACAGGAAAATTTAGTTAATGCAATAAAGTACGCAAGAAGAAAATTGGTCATTACGAACAGAAACTGCTAAATGGTAAAACGAAAACGGCAGAAAAACACTCTGGCGGGATTGGAATGAACCGAATGAAGCAATACCGGAATTCCTAGACAATAGGAATTTTCTCAATAGAAATTCCTAGACATTCGGAATTTTTCATATTTGTTCTATAGAAGTGTTTCCAACGGAATAATTCAAAAACGCATTCAAATGCAGTATTTCTGAAGAGACTTATACGTATACGTAAATTATTTTTAAACTAATTTTACGTATACGTATACATAAATTAGTTTTTCACATCTGATTAGCTGTCGATTTGTATGCTCGAATGAGCAGATTTTGAAGTGAATTACTAAAAAGCTAGAAGAATTTTAATACGCACCAAATTGATAAATTTACTAATATTAATCAAATCAAGAAATTATAATTTATAAATTGTTCTTATGTTTAATTATGGCTATCCAGGACAGAAACCTATTAAGTTGCAAAACATTATCATAAAAATATTAAAAAATTATTTATCACATACATTTCTGAAAATCATATCTATAAAAGGAATACCATTAGACGAAGATCATCTACAAATTGAAAACTGCTTCCTTTTCATTTCAGTCGCAGAACGTTTCTTACAACTCATGAGAACTTTTGACAAAAGGAATTTGCTGCCTGATACATGTCTTGATAAATAGATCATAAAAATTATACGTCCATTAAACACGGGATAAACATTGACATAAAAACGTCTTTTATAAAATCTTTTCATTTTTGTTCTTATTTGCTAAAACTCTTCGTGTGATCTTAAAGCATTTTCTGCGTCTGTGCGGAAGAGCGGATTCGGCAAAGCTAATAAGTTCTTCCTTTCTTCACTGCTAGGGAAGGTTTAACGTAGCAAAAACCCTTCTCCTTTAGGAATTTCTAAAGGGGTGAATCCAAGGTGCCTCGTGACCCTTTCCTTGATTCCTTAGTAGCTCAAATTACTGGCGATAGCCTCTCTGATAACTTCGTAATCGAAAATTGCAGCTAATTTCTCTCGTAAATTCCTTCTGGGAATCTTGACAGCGACTGTCAGCTATTTTTCGGTAATTACGGATTTCCTGCACTCACACTATGAAAACTTTTCCGTTCCATTTCTGAAAGCAAAGATTAAATTAAGGAAAAAATCATCTTTATTAAGACCATCATTCAATCTGATTCCCGTTGTGATCATTTATCTTAAACCTTTATCGTTTATTGATTCATCCTAATGAAAGTCATTCTTTAATATTTTTTCATTTTTTCCTCCTTGAAGCATGTTGCGATTTTTGATCTCTTGTGGTACTCACCCCCCCCCTCCCAGCTGATATATAAAAAATTGCTCATTTAATATTCTCTCTCTCTCTCTCTCTCTCTCTCTCTCTCTAATAAAAAACGATCTAACATCCATCATGTTTAATTTAGAGAATATAATTAATTCGCATATGTTTAGCTGAGTCTTTTTTCATGTATGATAAAAGTTATAATGGAAAAGTAAAACATCGAGAAGCACAAAAAAAAATTCATAAAAACTTCGTGCATGATTAAATGGAACAGTTGTTTTTTTAAATCCGCTTTTAAAAAAACAGCATTATGTGTTTAGCAGTTTTTAATAAATGCAAGAGGAAACTGAAAAAAAAAACTGTTTCTGCATAAAGAAAAATGTTAAAGGGAATAACTTTTTGAATACGTTTTGTTGTGAAGATACATTGCATACCATTCCCATTGTCCACGTTCCGTTATTTGTTTTCATTTTATTTTCCTCGTTTATGCGTTAGTGCTGAGGTAAATAATCTTTTGACGGATTTCGAACAAATTCGAAGAACATACGCAAATTAGGATCAGGATTGGCAAGGTTTGGGCTGCTATGATCTCAGAGACTTCTATGTTCAATCAAAATTAGGATTTGTGGATTTTCTGATTCCCTATGGTAATTTATAATCATAATTAACTAAAACTGGAAACTATAGGCAATTATATTCCATTAGCTGTCACTCAGCCTCGAACGTTTCTTTAAGATAATGCACATATCTTTGACAGAATCAGCATATATTTCATACATGTATATCGTAATAATAGCTTTAGGGTCAATTTCACCATGTTGCTAGTAGCTCGATGATCATCACATTATGATGGAGGGAAGGGCCATCATTTTGATAGAATAACCCGCCAGTCACTTCTTCTTCTACTAAAGTACCTCTCCTTTTTCTTTCTTCGTCTAAACGCTATCTTCTCTCAGCATTACTTTCTATTGTCTCGAGCCTCTTCTACTACTGCTTAATTAAAAACTACTACAATTCACCTAAGATATACTCACAAGTATTTTGTTCATTGTAAACAAGTCCTCACTTCGATGACTGCCGATTGCAGCAAAAAATTGTGCTTTATAAAGAAACAACGATCGTGAAACATCTACTTTGCACGGGACATTTGAACAAGATTTACACCAGCATAACAATTCCATTTTTGCAATTTCATTGAAACCGGTTGAAAAGTTTAAAAAGCTAAAATTAACAGTCTTAAAAAATTTGATTCAATTCGTAATTGTGACATTTAATAAACAACCACAGGTTTTTGTGGCATGAAGATGCAATATTTACGTCGTTATTGTTTCTGGCGGCTGTTTCTGCACGTAGACAAAAGTCACAGAAGGGGTGGTTTATGCTTTTATAGTAAAATACAAACAATAATTAGTTACTTATTAAATCATACAAAAAATTCATATTAGTAAAATTCAGCAACTGACTGTTACTGATTATTTCATTTGTAGAAAACGCAATTTACTTTAAGTTTTAAATGACTGTTTAATAGGAACAAAAGTGTGAATGGGAAATTTGGTGTACTCTTTTCTATCTTATTTTTGTAAATTTTCTAATGGTTGAATCTATAAAAAAGTACGTTCATGATAGAAGGCATATCAAAAATTCCATGTGAAAGACAGTTGGTGGTTTTCTTCCGATGCATTTTATTTTCGTGGTTTTCATTTAGCGAAGTTTAACTGGATTCTGGAACACTTTGGATATATTGAAATAGAAGTAGATGAAAAGTAATAAATCCAATATTATTAATATTTAACATGATTGTATTGTTTTTCATTTATAAATATGGAAATTAAAGAGTACATAGGGTGGCCAAGAATGTTTTGAAAGAAATCTGAAAATTCATAGAGCCTCCTACGTTGAGGCTAGAACGCTACTGCATGCAAATTATGTAACCTTGGTTTCCCACATGTTATGCAGTTTCAGTGTGAGCATATGCAAACATGCCGCGGCCGAGAATTGACCTCCAATTAGTAGGGGGGAATTATCATTTTTTTACGACAGGAATGGTCCACATCTCAAATTATAAGAGTTCTCAAGCAGTCTAACCGTGTTGTAAGTGCAAGCACAATCTCAAGGATCAGAACGGAAATGAAAACCTCGACCAACAAACCCCTGACAGCTACAAAACGGAAGAAACAATTGGGACGTCCACAATTGTTCCAGCACCCAAGTAGAAAAGGCTCAAGAAATTGGCCAAATCAGACAGCGAACCATGGCCCGATTGTTGCATCTTCGTAGATCTACGTTACAATACCATCTGCGGAAAACATTCAACGTGAAGCTACGGAAAAAGAGAAAGGTTCATGGAGTGTCACCGGCCAACATAGAAAAACGGCGGCAAAGATTATGGCTCCTGTACCGTTATTTGCTGAAAAATGACAAAAATATCATAATCACAGATGAGGCTTGGTTCTCTCTGTCGGATTGCAAAGGTCAACGACGAGTGTACTACGCTACCAAAGGTGTGCCGGTTCCCCAAAACACCGTCATCAGGAAGTGACACATCCAAAGGGCGTTATGGTATGGGGAGGCATTTGATACAAGGGCAAGACAGCACTGCGGTTCAAGATAAACTCTCCAGAAGATCATCAAACCATTTGTGACCAAGGATGCCTCTCGATTATACCCCAACGGTGGCGCGATCCTCCATCAGGATTCAGCACCTTCCCATGTGGCACGGAAACGCTGCAGTTTCTGGATAGCCAGAAATTCTCATACATTTCTCCCGAAAAGTGGATACCACAGTTCCCGGATGCGGCCCCGGTGGATTTCTTCGCCTGGAGTTACCTTAAGCAGAGGATGTGGCACCGTAAAGTTGAGACTCTAGTCGCGCTTAAAAAGGCACTGCGGGAGGAGTTGCGCAACATGCCCCAGTAACTCATCGATAGGGCCTTGGTGGCATGGCGAAAGCGCTACAGGCAAATCTACTATAATAAGGGATACCAGATTGAGTAACTGTAAAGTTCTACCTCTTTCCATTCAACGGCAATAAATAAACATATTTGTTTCAAAACATTATTGCCCACCCTCTGTACCATCAAAATCTTGTAGAAGGCGAAAATGTTTGGAACTGAATTCATATCAAAATTTTACCTATTCGAATCGCTATTTTTAATGCTCCCAACATTGGAACTAAATACATTTGATTTTGGAAATTCGGTATATGTTTGGCATTTTTTTTTTCTCCAACTGTTCATATAAATGAATCGATAAGAATTCGGTTATTTATTATTGATTAAATACAAATTTATTTATTATCTTCAATTTCACTACTGTAATTAATATCTTGAAGAGAGAGAGAGAGAGCACATGGCAGCAGTCTTACAATTTTTCTTGAAAACACATACATAGCATCAATGTTCAAGACCATTCACAATCCAGTATCTCAAATTTTCTTCTCGATATCTGTGCGCTGCTACTTTAAAATATTTTCAGGGTCTCTCATTTTTTGTTTTGCAGCCTACCTTAATTCCTAATTAACTATAATTAGCTTACATTGAGCTTTGTTACTCCTTATTTTTTTAACTTCGTATTTTTTTTCCAAATGTGTATTTTTCAAAATTTCCTTTTCGCTCGAATTCAATTCGCAATAAATGGATAAGAAATATCTTTATTGTACTAAATAAATAAGAAACTATCAAGGTCTTATCTATTCATAGCGAATTAAATTCGACGGAAAATAATATTTTAAGAACTATATATGTTCATGTTAATCTTTCATTCATATAGTCATAAAGACTTAAGATATTTACGAAATGTTTGCAATGAAAATTTATCGTTTATGAATATTTTTTGCATTTAAATTTTATAAAAAATTCGTTTTCTTTGAATCGCTTTCCTCTTCAGATAATTATTCTAGAATTAATCACAAATTTTTGAATCGCTATCAAATGTAGATAGATGCACATTTGAATATGTTTTTTTTTTTTAAATACTTGACATTCGCTTTAGTCTGAATCGCTTCTGTGCCTCCGTCAACGATGACCTCGACATTCTCTTGAAGAGGTCATGACTTTATAACAATATTGGGTACAAACAATTCATATTAGAAAGGAATAAAATAAAAGATTTTCTGCTGGTCACAAGTGACTGACCGTTCTGTATCATGAGATGTTGGAAGGATAAAAATGTGCGTGTTGTTTCTTTTGCGTATGTTCGATCTAGGAGAAAACGTCGAAAAGCAGTTTTCTGGAAGCCCTCGAGTTTTCACATCTCGACCCCTTTGCCTTTCACGAACAAAGCAAACGAGAAACGAGTGAAGAGACACTCGAGAGAAAAGAGAGGAGAGAAAGAGAGAGAGAGAGAAAGAGAAAGAGAAAGGCAATATGTTTAACCGTGTTTTTCCATAGAAACATAAAATCGCATTCTTTTTTAACAATTGTGCAGATACACTTAAACACGAATGAGGCTGTGCATGTTGATCTCCTCCCGCTCTCATTTTCTATTTTGCCATTGGAGTATTTGATGGTGTAGGCGTTTATTTTTAAACATAAAAATCCGATGGTTTCTCCATCTCCTCCTCCTCTTCATCTCGGTTTATAGACGTCCATTGGCGTCGTTCCTTTTTTTCTTCTCGTTTTTTGCATGGACATCAGGATCCGGCTGAGCAGCGCAATCGACATGTTTATCGACATCAAAACACGGGAGAATAGTTTCGTTACTCTCGAAATGTTGTCGAATAATATCACATGCGCGGAAATGTTGGTGGTCCCCCACCCTTGATATTTATCCATTTAGTTTCCTGCGTTATATTTCTTTTTAAGTTTTGCTTCGTTCGATAGATATTTGCTTGAATTTTTTCTTTAAGACATAAGTTTCAGTAACAAATTTTATCTCTTTACATCTGTTTTGGCATATGAACTTTAAAGAATTTTTGCTGGGTGTCTCATCCAAGAGAACCAATAGCCAACTTCTGAAATACAAATCTGACAGAGTATATTCAATGGAAGAATTATTGTACATTTATGTGAGGGGTTTTATCTGCATTCCATTTCCAAAAATAAAACGACGCCATTTTCGAATATGGAAGTCAACTTTGAAATGTGCAATGGAAGCCCCTATTTTTTATGTTATTTTCAGATTGTACCCAGCATTTGAGAAATATTTTATTTTTGGTGTTTGTTTCAATTGATCCAACCGTTTAGGAGATAGAAGCAGTGAAAGTGTAGTGTGTTTGGGTTTAAAGAAAAGGCAAAAAACGGAAATTATTCATCAATTTTAAACGAAAACAAAGGTTAACGGTGCTCTACAAAAAAATAAACGCATGGTTGGTTTGATAGTTTGACTATCTCACTTCCGTGTGATTAGTATTCGTGGAAATGGTGCTATCCATTTTATAATACATTGTGTTTAGGAACAATTTCTGTTTTTTGCCTTTTCTCTAAATCGAATCATACCACATTTTTACGGCCTCTAACTCCTAAATGGTTGGATCATTTGAAAAAAACACCAAGATTAAATGTTGTGGTAATTTGAAAATTAAAATAGGGGTTTCCATTGCACATTTCAAAATTGATTTCCGTATTCAAAAATGGCGCTGTTTTTTTTTGGAAACGGACTACACATAAAAACCCTCACATAAAGTAAATAATTCTTTCATTGAAAATACTTTGTCCAATTTGTATTTTAGAAGTTGGCTATTGGTTCGCTATAGCTGAGACACCCTGTATAATTAAATGTTTCAGATAGTTAATGGTATTTCTGTTTATTTCTGTACGAGAAGACTAAAATTTTGCTCAAATTACATTGTGAGATGAATAAAAAGATTTTAACGACTAAATCGCATTAATCTTCAGTATACGTTAATTACAGTTATTAATTGGAAGCCAATTTAGGAAATTATACCTTGGTTGAGAGACAACTGTATAACATTATCACATTAGCCTACATGTTGTAATAATTACTCCTGGTTCAAACTGCGAAGTTGTTAATTAGCATATTTAATTAATCCTCAATAATGAAGTAAACTACAAACATGCAATCAGAATAGCCAGTATCTGTCGGACTTAATTTTGTCCTTCATTATAATAAAATTTTTCATTTTCTCATTACAAATTAAATGGGAACATTTGAATAAGAGATCGCAGAATGTTATAAATGAAGTCTATTGAGTATTTGCTTTTAAAGAATTGAAAATGAAGCAAAGTTTCTGAAACAATCTTATCGAATATCCAAGAAATATCGGAATGATTGTAAATTTAAGAAGATGTTAAAAGAATGCTCAAATGAATTATACGAATCGTATGTCTGCGTGGAGTTTTAATTGCATGTGCGAGAGATATACGAGGATCATTCTAAAAGTAATGTACAACATTTTTTAACAAATTTTGTTTCTTTTTGTATCTTTGCTTCAGCATTTAATCTCTATAATCCACATAATCACCATCCCTTCCAAGTGTCTTACGCCACTTTAAAATAGTCGCGTTCACAACCTCTTAACTTTTCTCGCTTTTCTCACTTATCTTGCTTAAGTCATTTTCAGTGACGTCATTTTCAGGAAAACAAAGTCTCAAAAGTCACTTTTCTGAAAGCGAGTCAGTACCCACTTTCCCCTCTGCTTTTCTTACTTTTCTGGCTTTACAGCTACTACCTTCCGGTGTAGTGGTAGCCATATTGGATCGCCGCTTCGCTCGTTTCGATGATTGCCCACCGATTAAACTTGTAATTTAAAAGCGTAAGTAACGTATTTAACGTTGTAAATTTTTTTTGGTTATAAATTAAGGAATAATAAAACCATGGAGAATAATAAAAAACATTTTTCACAATCAATAAGTCAATTACTATTTTTTAAACAATTTCAATATGTTCATCATGCTATTTATGGCTGACGCAGTTTTACATGCGAAAGTAACAAAAGCAGCGAAAGTGATCTTTTCACTTCCGGTTTCATTCACAATGAAAATCTGTTTTCTTGGCTTTTCAAAAGCAAAGACAAAGTCACTTTCCCTTAAGTGAAAGGTATTGAATGCGATTGTCTTTTGTTTGGAAGCAATAAGGAAAGGATGTTCACGTGAATTATCTCGTGTTTATAGTTTACTTGTAGAAACGCTTATATGTTGATGTGTTCCAAATTAGATTTCCAACTTCATGTTGTTCATTAATATAATTACTTTTAACTACAGTAGAACCTCCTAAGTTGACAACCTCCAAGGTTGACTACTCCCCTATGTTGATCAATTTTTAAGTTGATCTAACTCTCTATGGTGACTACCTCTGTAAATTATATCTTGACCACTTGGGCCATGCACACGATGTTAATTTAGTCTCTTTAAGTTGACCAATGTTATCACTAGGAGTCGCTTATTGCAAGAAATTTCACTGTGAACAATCATTTGATGGCATCCCAGATTGCTCGATGGGAGTGAGGTCAAGTGGCCTAGATGGGCAGGGAAACGAGGCCACATTTGTGGAGTGTTCATCCATCCGGATGATTATCCGGATACAATTCGGGAGGAATAGCACAGTGCATTGTTTTGTTGCAGCAAGAGGACTCCATCTTCCGTTGAGGACGTGCAAACGGGAGAACATGATCGTCAAGGATATCCCGGTAAGAGACGAAGTCATACGTGAATGCCACCATTTCAGTCCACGTAAACAGTCCCCAGAATGCCACCTCCACCAGCTTGAAGACTACCCTGCTGGCAAGAAGGATCTATCACTTCATGTGGTTTGCGGTGTCCAATGCCGGAGTTCCCGTGCCCATGCTACACGTTGCGCCCTTTTGTGTGCAGTAAGCAGAAGTACCCACGTGGAACGATGGCTTCTGCACCCCATAGCAAGGAGATGGTTCTGGATGGTGCGGCTGCTTACACGTTTCTGTGCACCAGCGTTAAATTGCTGAGTGATGCGACGACCCCGCCCATCAAGACGCTGTTGTCCACGGCAGTTGGCCTTTGCAGGAATAGTTTTACCGTCATCGACGTACTCACGATACACCCGTGACACAGTGACTATTGAAAATTCCTGCGCCTGCACGACTTCCGAGATGGAGTGGCCCATTCGTCGAGCCCGGCCTATTGGCCCACGTTCAAATGCGCTTAGATCTTTCGCCCTAACAATAGAGCGTCCGACTACTGATTCCTATCACATCACTTCTTAGATTGTCGGATCGCTGCTTACGTCATTCCGTTTCCGTTGCCAGGGCTGCCCACAGAGCCACATTGTGCACGTAGGCGGCATGTTTATGGCTAGGACAGTGAACGGAATCGTTCAGAATATAGCAATGATTGTTGGTGGGTTTTCGATAAATTTCGAACTCTAACCAATCATTGAAGCAGGAAGGTTCAAAGGTTTAGAATAAAAGCATAGCGCCAGTCAGTGTATATTGTACTTGCATTGGAAAAGCGCACGGAAATATCCAATTAAAATCTACAAGTACTGCAGTCAAAATTCATTTAATTGAATTATGTGAATTTTTCATTCGTTTATTCAATTCAATTAATACTTTGGACGCTGTCCTCTGGATCAATTCCACTTGGGGTAAAGTTCAGCCAGAAACCATTTAGAAATGCTTCAAGAAATCTGGATTTGTCACAACTCGAGAGCAGGCAGTGTCATTAGACTTTCCATCTCCTGTAGCAAATTCGAAAGAGTAGATTTGAAATTTTTGTTGCAATGGACGATGAACTGGCAACCTAAAATGGACCCGATGCGGAAACAATTTTTCAAACAATAATGGCCGAAACAACCCAGCAAAAAAACGCAGGATTGCAGTTGATTTAACGGAGGAATCAAGTAAGGGTGTTTGTGAAGTTGTAGAGATCCAAAAGAAAATATCAGGTATCTGATAATGCAGCTAAAATCGTTTACTACAGAAATATGCCTAAGCATGCTGAGCGATGTATCTAGGATTGAATGCACATTGTCCCGTTATCTTTGTAACAAAAATAAGAAAATAAAGTGCTTTTAATTTGTACCTTATTTCTTGTATGTTTTGATTTTGCATGATATATGTATTAGAGTAAACTTAGATAAAAATGTAAATTGTATAACATATGTATGTACATTTCAGTACTTTTTTCCATATGCTGACCAGTTTGTTGCGATTCCTTGGGTGGCCAACTTACGGAGGTTCTATTGTATTAAGCTTTGTTAATGATTACTTCCACGGACTTCTGTCACTTATCATTAGTAACTTTCAAAATACGTGACAGTTGGAAGATGTACATCTTACATTGCCGACCTTCATCAGCAGTACGATTGCTGTTAACTATTCTCTTCCGTTCTGTCCATGCGGTTGGTAGCTTTCATTTAAAAATGACAGATTAAACCTTGCTTCCTGTGAATAGGATTTTAAGAGTAATGTCACTTTCCTTAAAGAGTAATGTCACTTATCGTTACTTGCTGAGACAGTTATCTTATCTTATCTGGAACAGAGGGTAGATTATCGCAAGCGATAATCTGCGGCACCTACTCTTACGAGGGAGTTTTGCGCCATCCCATTAATAACGACTGCTACGGGATGACAGTAGCAGTCGGGACCGACGGCTTAACGTGCCCTCCGAAGCACGGGGGGTTTCATGATGGAAAAGCTGCTGGGGATAAACGAACCAGAGGCTGTCACCAACTGCTGGAACACCAGCTATGGTCAATCGGCAAATGGGTCAGACCAAAGTCCCCCAACAGCCGCGCCCCAAATAACTGTCCCGCCAGCGGTGGCCCTCAAGCCCAGGCCGTCACCCAACCAGCAGCGCCTGAAGTTGCTGAACTCCATCGATTGGCAAGCCAACCGACGAGACAACCAGGCCACGGCCACCCCCTGCTGAGACAGTTAAACACTCCGATCGTATAATTTTCTTTGCACAAACGAAAAACAATTTTACATGAGAAAATTCTAAAAGTTTAGAATAAAAGCAGTAAGAATTCATAAAGTATTCAAAATTATGCATAGAATTAGCATACAAATGTGCGTAGATGGGCATTTTTGGATGATAACATATTACTCATTTCTTTCTCTATAGTGCATACGAGGCCAACGAGAGACAGGCCAGGGCAATCAAAAATCACATGATCATCGGGGTCCGGGCAACAATCCATTCTTCATTGTTTCCAACAAACAAAAAAATACTGAGTGTTAAAATTCAAGATGGAGACAATGAAGGATGAATTGTTGGCCGAACCCCGATGATCATGTGACTTTTGAGTGCCCGGGCCTGTCTCTCGTTGGCCTCGTAGCGCATAGCAATGACGTATTTAAAGATAAACTCCGAATCCTTTTGTTAACAGCGCCAACAAAGTGAAGCAAATTGTAGCCATGACAGTTCTGGGCAGGAGTGAGCTATGGAGTAGTTAGCTGTCTGGCTACTTTGTTTTTGAAGATTTTGGGCCCGAGAAATAATTAATTCAAAACCATTCCTCAAAGTTGTTCAGCGTACAACTGTACAAACAGACACGAAAAAGGACTAGGAATCATTTTCCACAAGCATAAATCAAAAATACGTAACAAAATGAAGATACATAACTGAAAGACGATAGAAACAAAATTGAAATTGAAACCATGATCGAACATTTGTTTATAAAATATAATAAAATACTTCAAATACAAAGTTAACGAAAAGATAAACTTATCACTCCGTGATCGGCGTGCGTGTGAAAGAATTATGTTTAGCTACTCTCATGTTTAGCCATGTGTTTTGCATAATCTTCACTCACTTTCGGCCATAACAGTTCTGGGCGGTAGAGTTCCAAATTGCTTCACCTGTTGCGCCTGGTTTCGGAGCCTATATTTAATATTCGTCATTGGTGCATAGTCATCGGAAACAATGGCTACATGCAATTTCTTTATCTGTTATTTGCACGTGCAGACAATGCCTTCACGATTTTTGTCGTCAGCCTAATAAACATCAGGTTGTCCGGAAAGTTTCTTCCGGATTTGAGTTTTTATTTCGAAAGCAAAAAATATGTACAAAATCATTGAATTAATGAGGATAGTAATGAAGATAATAATCGATGATCTTCTCCCAACGTTTTGGGAAATTTTCGATTCCCTCCGCGAAGAACCCTAGGTCCCTGGACCTAGGAACAAATCGACCTCTTTTTTGCACTCTTCTGCACTTTTAAAAATTTCACCCCGAAGATGGAGTTGGAGGTGGGAGAAAAGGTAGTAGTCGGAGGATGCTAAGTCAGGGCTATTTGGAGAGTGAGCCATAATATCCCATTCGAGCTCGTGCAAGGTCCAGGAGGTGGCGGTACTGGTGTGCGGGCGTAAGTTGTCTTATTGGAACAGACCCGGCTTTTTTCGGAACTCGTTTCGGCGATTGGTCGTGGTGGATTGTTGAACCTTCTTGAGCATTTCACAGTAATTATCACTGTCGATGATTTGACCGCTCTTCAGGTACTCATTGTACAGGATACCCCGACAATCCCACCAGACGCACATCAAGACCTTCTTCTGGGTCAATCGCAAAATTTCCGCCTCTAAATTTCCGATACCATACTTCCACGGTACGGAGACTGATGACATTGTCACTTAAACGTTCACACAAGTTTCGAAGCTTTGGGCGGCTGTAACATCTCCAGAATATTCGTAGAAAATGATAGTTCGAAGTCGTTCACGTGATAGTTCCATTTCATGCTCTTGATGGACAGTAAAGATGAAGAGTGATGCTAATGAATTGTTGGCAGTTGATAGTTGACGTGTGTTCGGTTCTAACAAATAAAAATTTTCGAAAAATGTAAACAAACACTCGAGATACAGAATTGTTTGTGCACGCGTACAACCTGACAACCTGACGCGTACAAGAAACTTTCCGGACAACCTGATAGTTAAGAAACGTTGTTACAAATGTGCAATTATAAATATTATTTTAATAGCGCTGATCGTTTGAGCATCGAATTGAATTGACTTATTGCATTAATTTTTGGAAACTTTGAGTGCACTTTCATTATCGAGTATAGCACTGTACACTGTAGTAGGTTATCAATGAGAGGCTCTCCAATTTCTAAACGATTGGAGCATATTGTATTAAAAAGAAACCCTAAAGCATTATAGGATGAAAAGTTTCAGAGACAAGAAAATATTCGTAACCCTTCGGATATTAAAGTGTTAAATCATTTTTTTTATTTTTGTTCGCGTATATAGGAGGGTTTCTCATAAACTAATGGTCCATATTAATTAATGAAAAAGTTCACCAACACAACAGTAAAAATTTGAAAATCTTATTAGTTCAATGGCGAAGGATTGAATCTGTAGACATCACTCTCGGAAGATGAGCGTGAGATATGATCGAAAAGCTTAAGCGTTGTCAGTGTAATTTCTATTATTTTCGGCAAGGAGAAAATATGCAGTGTAGCTCTTCTGATAGTAACGAGAAGACAATGGGATTTCAAATTCGTTAGTAAAACCGCTATTGGACTATTGTTATTTTTCAAATATTTCCCTTTGTGTTGGTGAACTTTTATAATAGCCCATATTTTTTTTCCCTCAAAGTATAAATTAATGTGACCTTTACATAAAAAATTTTTCCACATTACCCTCATCATTTGGTGCAGTGTATGCCAAAGCAAACAACTGCATGCATGTCTAACCTGTACACCCCTGTCCTTTTCATTTTCAATGTTCTTACTATACACATAAGAACGTCTCGTCATCTTCAAACTTTGTCCCGCGCAGTACATCTTTAAATGGACGAAATAAGTGGAAATCAGAGGGAAACGATCGGATTCTAAGGGTATGGGAAAGCATAATCCAACCTAATTTGGCGATTATTTTCCAAGTTTGTCGACTTTGATGCGCCGATTCTCATCATGACTGTCTCTCATCGTGTTTGGGCAGCTGACAATGGCGGGGTCAAGCAGCTTCTTCTCTTCACTTCATGAAGCTCTAACGCTGACACAATTTCTGCACATGGCACACAACCATTCTTGAGTGCTCAACGTAGTTACTTTCTCGCAACCAATACTTCAATATTACAGTCGATTTCTTTCACAAACGCCATTTTAACAGATTCTTAAAGCTGCGCAATCTGCCATGCAATTCCGCAAACAAACCCAGAAAACTTCAAATTTGCATCATACAAAATTTCATGATCTCTATCTAATCTATAATAAAGGAGCATTACTTTTGAGCAAACTTCGTAATTCAACGAAAAAGCTTAAAGTGAACAGCTCAGGTTTTTCATTGAGTCCAGGGTTTTTCAAAAAGGATGGTGCAAAATTAAAGCCGATTTATTTTTTATTCAACTGGCATACAAAAACCATATTGATATGAAATAATAGAAGAACTTCATAATTTTCATGTGTGCATTCAAGACCACATGAATGCTGCCCTACCAGGACGCTGGATTGACCGTGCCGGGAATCATGATTTTGCCGATTCTCTCTGCCTCCGCGATCACCTGATTTAACATCCTTCGTTTTTCTTTCTGTGGAGATACGTCAAAGATTTTTTCTGATTGGCACAGTAATGGACGATTTCAAGGAACGCATCTTTCAACGCATGTGCGTGTCACCCAAGGACCAATATAAAACACTTGAAATATTCATATGAAACTTATGAAATTATTCTGCCTTTTCATATCTTTATGGTTTTTGTATGCCAGTTTAATAAAAAATAAATAACCTTTACTTTGGCAATATCCTTTTTGAATAATCCAATATGTTTGCATAAATTCAGGTTTTAAAAGGATATATCTGTAGCGTTTAAGGAAGTTGGATAAGGAACAAAAGGAAACAAACATGCACATGGAATGCTCAAAGAAATTGAAAGTTTTATGAAAGAAAAAAATCTACCATACTATGTCCAAATTTAAATGAAGGAGCATAAAACATCAATTAGATAAAACAGTGTCAGAAGATTTGCGAAGATAAACTTTAGAACAAGTTCTACAAACAACGAAGGACGAAGATGGGACTCTAAAGTCTTTGTCCGTGATAAGAAGCGTTTCTTTGATCGCTTCTTTTCTCTACAATCTTTTAAACCGTATTTTGGACTTTTTGCTAAAAAAAAAAAAAATGATGATAATAATAAAAGGAGGGGGAAGAAGGAGTGAGGGAGGGAGGAAGAGTGGGAGCTTCGTTTCTAAGCTTTCTGAAGCTGAAACAAAACAAAGAGAGACTATAAAATAGTTCTTAAGGCTTTTTTACTTCAATTTTAGCTGAATGAAAAAGAAAAAAAAAGTTTGCAGATTAAATTTTTTTAACCATACAATAAAGGCGGAAAAAATTCTTATTCCTTTGTGAACTTTTTTAAATCAAATATCGATTTTTTTTAAATAAGTTCTTAAAGACGCAAGATGAAATGTTTGAAAACTTGAACAAAACATTTTTTAAAACAATTTCTTTTATGTCAATCAATAGCTAAAGATGCACATTGACTGATAAAAAGTTTAAAAATATTCTTTGAACTTATCTGAGTTTTGAATTTTTTATGAGTGTTTTTACAATAACCAGCACAAAGATTAAACCCATAGAAAAGTTTATCTACGGCTTTTAATTTTGATTTTTGATGTTCATTTTAGAAAAATCAATTCCATTTTTTCTTACTTCTCAAGCTTATTTTCATCATGTATTTTGCTACTTTTTAAATGTTAAGTTTAATTTAAACCGTCTCAAAATATCAAACACTTTTAAATTATAAAATGGATTTTGCGCACTATGCATCATAAGCAGGCCCGTAGCCATGGGGGTGGGGTCGAGGGGGGTCGACGACCAACCCATTATGGAAAAAGGTCCGCCTTCCAAATATGGAAAAAGGTCCGATTCAGTGGAATTTTTGAAAAAAGGTCCGACTCAGTGGAATTTTTGAAAAAAAGGTCCGACTCAGTGGAATTTTTGAAAAAAAGGTCCGGAATTTTTAAAATCGACTCCCCCAAGATAACATCCTGGCTACGGCCCTGATAAGAGGAAGACATGTACAGCGTGGGGCAGAAACAATTAGCCGATTTAAATTCGGGGCCACGCCGACATATTTATGAAAAATACATTGGTGAGTAAAGCAGTTTAAAGCCTTTAGTCATCATGAAGCGCTGGTCGGAAGAACAGCATCGAGCTTTTGCTGTGGAAGCATTCTTCAAAAACAACGATTCCGCTATTGTAACGTCTAGTGCATCCATTGTCAAGAAGAAGCCTCCTGGTCGTCCTCAAACTGTGCGAAGACCGGAAAATGTACGCACAGTGTCACAAGCTTTTCAGTGCCTTACCTCCAATGGAGCTCACATGAGTGATGCTATCTTCAAAAAGCGACTTGAAAAGCAATGCTTTTTGATTGTTTTTACAATTGTTTATCTAGTTATTATTTAGTTTTAAATTAAAGTGTTCATTTTCAAGTTATTAATCGTCTAATTGTTTCTGGCCCATCCTGTATGAAGATTTTGACAATATGTGTATTATTCCACCAATCTTGCTATAATGACCAAGGTCGAAGCATGTAGATAACCAATCAATATACAGCGGGATATTGCAGGATAAATTTCAGCATGGGATTTTAAAATCTCTATGAGAATTTCTTAATTAACTTTCTTAATTAATTTTCTTTAATCATTCCTAAACTTTTTTATAATTTTAATTTTGTATGTGTTATCCTATTGCATTTTTTTCGTCGCCCTCTTATTACCTCCTATTTGTCCTCCTTCCTGGCCTATCCCAATACGTCTTCAAATTTCTCTTCTACTTTTTCAGCCAATACCGTCTTACTGTTCCCTATGCCAACTATATATAAAGGCGTCCTTTAGTACTTTTTTCTTTACTTCAGGATAATTCTCTAATATTCTAATTGCCTTTAGAGAATTATCCTTTTTGCTTTGATAAAGGATAGTCTCTATCCGAAGCGTCAGCTTTTTATTTGATTTTATATTTCTAGTTTTATTTTGATTTTATTTATTATTTATTAATTATTTTGTTGATTATTATTTATTTTTCATTTTTATTTAATAACTATTAATTAACCAGCGTTGCAACTAATTTGTAGAGCGTTGCACGAGCTTCTTTTACATTTTATGAACTTCAACAAAATTTCATAATCAGCATTTATGAATTAAATGCTTTTTTGACTTCTTGATCCACATGTTTTCGGTTTTCCCTCTATCTGAATAGTTTGGAGTCCCCACTCAGATCATGCAAATGACACAGAGTTCCTAAGTTTATATAAGCCTGAATGTTATGGCAAGTCTTTCTTTTTGGATTTGAACGCCGAATCAAAACAGTGAAAAGGAATTACCAGTATTTAGATGGTTGAAATTTTTATATTTTCTACTTTTTTGTCGTAGATGGTTGAAATTCCGAATGAGGTTACTATAGGCATGTGCTACTTCACTATTTAGTTTGGTTTCGATTGGCCCCACTGGGGTCGGAAATACGGGGGTGTGAGTTAGAGGGATCCGTCTTTCTATATGGTATTAACGTAGGTACGTAAAGGAGTGCAATTTGGTATGCATATTCCTCTAGGCAAGATCTATGTTGCTATGAAGTTTGGGCCAAATTCTCCCAGTAAGGTCGGAGTTGTGGGGAGTAGTGGTCACGTTATCTTTAGAACTATTAACGGTTTCAAAAGGCATGTGACGTATCCTTCGATCGGAAATGATGTGAAAGTTAAGAAACTAGAATTCTATATTATTTTCTAAATACAAGGTTCGAGAAATGAATTTTTGATTCAAAAAATGGGAGTTAAAAAGTGCGGATAATAGATGAATTCAGGTCTTCCACTACTTTCCCTATCCTCCTCGGGGGCATTACTTTCTTATTAGTTTATACTTAGCTAATAAAATAATTTCCTTCCTTCATATATTTTTATATTGCGCGTTTCCGCTGCTCTTCGTGCTTGCATTCTTTTGGCGGCAGAAGATTTTTCATAAAGGAGCATTATGAGAGCCTAACTTATCCAAAATTTCAGTCCTTCACAGGACGAAAGGAGCATTGAAAATTCTCTTAAAATTATTTTCGTAGTAGAGTTCCTTTCCAGGTCCTGCTGTTGAAACCGCTTCTATTCTAGGCGTGTATCAATTATAACATAACTAGCTGGCCGCCCGTGTTTCGCAACGGAGTGTTACAGAACCCTTATTACGATAATAACTGGGTAACAGGATATCGACAACACTTCCTAGAAAGCAAGCCTATGCATGGAATCGTCATACATTGTTACATCATAAAACGTCAGAATTTAGGGCATATTATTGGTAGATATTTTATAAAATAACAATGTATTCACCTTTTGTCCACAGGCCTTCTCTCTAGGAGGTATTGGTATATGCCTTCTTTCTAGGAGGTGTTGGTACCAGTCACCCTGCTGCTGAAAAGTGTAGGAATAACATTGCAACTCAATAACCAATATTTGTTGTACGTTTTTTGGATACTATTCGAAAGAAATTTATTGCAATAAACCACATTATATACAATGAATGAATTTAATTATTTGGACAATATTTCTTTGTAGACCACATCTTTAGTGAAAACTCTGTGGTCTTTCTTCAAGTTGCCTTGTTCGTCATTTGCAAATACTTTTACCCTGACTGTCTCGAACGATGTTGTTCTTGAAAATGCAACGTAAAGTTGGCCATGACTGAATACTGGAGATGGCAAGTAAATGCCAAGTGAATCCAGTGTTTGCCCGTAACTTTTGTTGATCGTCATTGCAAAAGAAAGTCTCAATGGAAACTGTTTTCGTCTTAATATAAACCGAAGCTCAGGGTCAGTTGGTGCAAGAATGACTCTTGGAATAAATACCCTGGTACCTTTAAAGGATCCTATCAGTATTTCACAGTCAATGACTTTTGACATCACTCGTCATACTGAAAGGTTCACAATCATACTCGTGCCATTGAAAAGGCCTTGTGGAGTCAAGGTTTCTTAGTAGCATGACTACTGCACTAACTTTCAGTTAAGTCTATGAGAAGGCATGTCTCCGGGAGTTAAGCTATTTAAGAACTCTGTAGGATAGTTTTCTACCTCCTCGGCATTTGCAGTATCTTGCTGAATCGAATCTATGCTCGTGTAGCATTTCAAGTCAGACTGAATTCGTCTAAGGACATTTTCATTCAGTTGTAGAGACTCATGGTTTTTTGGAGTCAAGATTGCACGATTTGCGATGCTGTTATCTTCAGGTTTGATGAGCTGAGGAAAGACAGCATCAACAATGCATCCATTTTCAGTACATGCAGAAGGAATTTCGAAGTATCCTTCTTCTAATCAGGCTCTTGAAGTTTTTAAAAGCCTATCGGAGAAGCCTCTCGGTGTTCTTGTGGAACATTTTTGTCATTGACACGCATATTTTGGTCCAACTTCAGGATCTGAACATCTTTCCAACATTTACTGTTCTTCATGCATGACGAAATTATTTCAGTTCTACTCCCAAGTGGAACAACAGTGAGAATTTGTCTAAAGTCTCCACCAAAAAGAAACACGGTACGGCCAAATGGTGTATTGGAAGGGACTTGAGCGCCTTCAGCGTAAAGTTCCCTGTACAATATGTTAACGGTATTTAGACCATGATGTGGGGCCATGGGTGATTCATCTCAAATGATAATTATTTACTTTCTTCAGTTCTTTTGCTGTATCACTTCCATGTCGAACATTACAGGTGGATGTTTCGTTAATCGAGACAGGGAGCTTGAAGAGGCTGTGAGAAGTTTTGCCTCCCTCAAGGAATGTCGCTGCTATGCCCGTAAATGCACATTGCAAAGCTAAATCGCCTGTCCTACGAATGTAATGCATAATTGTTTCGTAGAGGAAGTTTTTACCAATTCCTGCAGGCTCGTCAATAAAGAAAAGAACGTTTTGCTAAATTAGGATTTTCAATTGCTTCCCTAATTTTTTTCGAAAGCCCGTTTTTGTCCTTGATTTAGCAATTCGTATTTTTCATCGAATAGACTTTTTCCGTGTGTACATGTATGTCGAAATATTTGTTTGAGTGGATGTGCTCGTCATAATTGCCATGTGGAACCTTGAGCCCAAAATGTGCCAATGACTTTCCATGTGTCTGCAAAATGGATTCTATTTCGTTGAATGTCATATAAGAGCTTTCTCTCCATCAGGAAAGCGTCTCTTATAGTCTTCCATAAGATTGTTTTTATGTCTATCGAGCAATTTGGCTACATCAGATGGTGGACACATGATGCAGATAAACGCAAATAATTGCCTAAGCTGTATTGGCATTTCATGAGTTGCAGCCTCATTTAGGCAACTATCCCATTCCGAGTCAACATCAGTTAGACCCCTTGAAATGCAGGCATCCTGGAAGGTTAAATATGGAACAAGGTTTCCTTTAACAGTTCTTAAATCATCAAAAGAGGTGGCTCCTCGAAAATGTAGAAGGAGAATTCGGAGGAACCATTTCTCTCTCTCTGTGAGACTTAAGGTAAACGCCCTACCAATTGTAGTTTCAAACAATGCTGATATAAAAATGCCATCAAACAATGCTGATACAAACAATGTATACGTAACCTTGGCACATTGCGATGATATTAGCCGATTATATATATAGATAATCGTGTTTACTGACCGCATCAAGCAACGCTTTAATTTTGCTGCTCCTCTCACTTCAAAAGCCTACTCAAATGTAACCCACAGCAAACCAAACCATTACGCTATATGCATTAATAGATAAAAAGTGTATATTTGTGTTGTGTGACGGACAGACGAACGGATAATTTATATTATACGTTAATATGTTGTTTCAGAGCCAATTGAAAAGCAAGTGAGGTGAAATTAATTACAGTATCAAAGAAAGATTTATACATTTCTATTTGTTTTTATTACTTGGTTATAATAAACTTTGAATTCCATTATCTTTATAGAATTTTTCATTAATTTTTTGATATTTTAAAAAAGAAATTATTGCTGTCAAGTTCTACATAGACCTTAAAAATAACACTATGTTGAATCTTGTATTTCTCATTTGGTATCAAGGTTGTGGAATCGTCAAATCTATTGCATGTTAACGTATGATCTATGCCTGCGTTTCCCAAACTGTGCTTATGTACCGGTCAGCAGAGAAAAAATACTGGTTCTGAGAATATATTTTTGAAACAAAAAAAATTCACGAAAATGAACTTATTGCTCAGCATCGAAATATATTTGTTTGGAACAATCTTAACACGTGTCTCGGCTATAAACTTTTAGTGGGAAATACACAATAAAAAAGTAACTGCTGGTATCATATGATTAACTTGTCAAATTGCAATTGTTTTTCAGTAGACATCGACTTTTTGTTGGGGGGAGGGGTGCTGTTACTTTAATGACTCACTCAGCGGCTGAAGTCATGAAGTTCGTAAATAGATTCCATCGCAGAGTTTCTTGTTGTCTTCTGTTAAATTCAAGCCCATGTACGTTATTTTCTCTTTAATGATGGCTTTATGTCAGTTAATGATTTTTAATAAAAAGTTCCCAGTATTATTAGCTACATATACATGTATAAGGTATGGAGCTTTTCCTACTTCAAAAGGAAAAATTGTTCAACTTTTAGAGATTTTAATTACAAATATATTTCTTTATGTATACAATATATTCCAAAGTGCCTATATTTTGGCATAATGTTGTGAATTCGACGTGAAACTCTGCTTTCTCACGTTAGCTTTTACGCGAGTTTGATTTTTAATTTCAACTCCTGAAAATGGCCAAATTGAACACTAAAAAGTCTAAATATACAGGGTGTCTCTCCTAAAGTTAACCAATAGCCAACTTCTAAAATACAAATCTGACAGAGTAATTTCAATGGAAGAATTATTGTACTTTATGTGAGACGTTATTATGTGTATTCCATTTACAAAACTGGCGCAGCGCCATTTTCGAATATGGAAGTCAACTTTAAAATGTGCCCTATTTTTAAAACTATTTTCAGAGTGTACACAACATTTTAGAAACGTTTAATTCTTGGTGGTTTTTCAATTTATCAAACCGTTTAGGAGAGAGAGGCTTTTATTTTTAAGAGCCGGTCAGCAGATAGAAAAAAAAATTAGATAGACTTATTGCAGGCAAATGAGACCTATAAATGATTAGGTTCTATATACTCACCTAATTTTCCTTTCACACGTTTATGGTAACGCAACATCAGCGTCCCTATTCTGTTCTTAAGAAAACCCGCTGACAATGATTTTCAAAGCGTTACGATTTGAGTCTATGGCGCGAGATCGGAGATATAGCGATGACCGAAAGTGTAGACACTAAGAAGGAGAAACAGGTGATAGCGCGAGATTGGAGTAGTCGAAATATTTCCGAGCCAAGCCATTGCAGTAACTGAAAAATTCGAGCTATGCCAGTAAATTTCAGTGATATTATTGCTTTCTTGCTTACAAAATTTGGATCACGGCACAAATCTTGCAGCTGGTGGAATTACTTTAGTTTCACTCATTATACGAAGGGATATCAGAAAGTAACGCCATTTATTTTTTAACGGAGGAAATATAGCGGCCTTGTAAAAGTTAACATAAACAAAAAGAAAGTTGAGTACATGCACAGACATTGCATAACAAGATTTCTTCCTGCGTACACACACTACGTGCAACCAGTCGTTTAGAAAATAGCCGCTGCTATTACATCAAGTACAGTGGAAGAACAGCGAGCTGTTATAAGGTTTCTTTTCTTAAAATGTGAGAAACCAGCGGAAATCCATGGGGAAATGGTAGAAGTTTACGACGCCGACTGTCTAAACTATTGCAATGTGTGCAAATAGTGTAAAATGTTTCTGAAAGGAAGAGTTAGACTTGCCGATAAACAGCAACAGCAGCCATTATCGAGGACATTAAAAACACAATCAGAGAAAACCGTCGCATTTCATTGAAAGAAGTGAGTGAAACGTTTCACATATCCTATGAATCTATATGGGATATGGTGCATAAAAAGCTTGGATGCCGCAAAGCCGTTCGCGTTTGTAGATTTACCAAGATTTAACATTGACCTACTTCATACTTGTACATATCCATTATCTTCTAAACGATGTTATATAATTTCATAAAACAACATGTCACGAATAACCTAGCGATATTTTCAAATTGTTTCTTTTTTAACGAAAAGGTGAATTTTTAAAGCTGAAATAACGTGCATTATTTGTAAGTGATGTAGATGTATATATTTAATACTGAAATGCAGCTCCCAATTAGTAACAAAGCCGTAAACTTAAAGCAGAGAATTCATGTGGCGATCTAGATTAACAACAACGATTGTCCTGCTTTACTGGAAGCTATACCATCGCCATTGAAAAGCTTTGAATTGCTTCGTAGTGTCTGTTGTAAACATTTTTACAGGCTCATTCGACTTACACAATTATTTTTTTATTCGGAGACTCTAATCGTCCCTGCTGTGGGGCGCTGAATCTTGTGCCTTGGACTTGCTGAACTTTAAGTAGGAAGCGATTCTTTGTGGAAAAAATGAAGACGTGTGAAGGAACAAGAACCGCAGTCTTCTCTTTTGGGATCGACCGTGACAACCGCCTTCGCAGGTGGAGCGTTTTTTATGGCACCGAGGTGAGATGAACTCAGCCACCGTGTCTCATGCATTATTCTTCTATTGATTCCGTTGGCAAAAGGGGAGGGAGAAAAAAAAACCATTGAGAGTGAATGGGAAGAACGATCACTTGCTAATCAGCTGTGTCAGCTCGTCATCCTTTCATCGCTGCCCTTTGACTTTTGACAAGGCTTTTGGACTGTCAACTTGGTCCCTTTCCAGAGTGAAAACAACCGACGGGAGACTCTTCCTTGGCGGCTCAACCCTGGCTCATCGGCGACTGTATCATCCAGCTACCTATAAGCAAGACGGGATAAAAACGATACTCTGTCCACGTGTCTTTCCTTGGGGCTTACATAGTTATAGTTATTATATTAAACGCTTGTTTTTTGTTAGTATTCTTAATAATTTTTAATCCAAATACACGACAAAAATAATCTTAAAACGAATATGCATAAAAATAGTGATATCTTAAAGCTGAGCACTAGAAATTCTACTTCAAAAATATAAAGCGTATTTCATTAATGAAATTTATAAAGTTATAAAGGTCTATGTCACACACTAACAAATAAATTATTCAATAGATTATAATCTCTTAAATTTTTATATAATATATATAAGATGTCTATAATTGAAATTTATATTTCAAAACGCTCTATTGATTCAATATTGATCAAAATGATTCAATATAGTGCATGATGACTGTTGAGGCTATGGAATATTTTTTTCTTTCACAAAAAAAACATTTTTTTCATACTCACCAGTAGGTGGCTTCATTGGCACTTGCAAAGATCAGTTTCTAACGATTTCTAGAAGATCGAAAAATTGAAAAACCGGGATTGAAAAATTGGTTGTCCATTCGCTGAAAAACTCAAACGTGTTGTGTTGTGTTACGAAATAAGCTTGAGACACATGCATCTTTTTATACATTTTATTTATTTATTTCTGAAAAGAACTCTGTTTGCGTATGTTTACATTATTGTATACAGGGTCGATTCACATTATTATGACCACTCTCTACGTTTGTCTTCGGGATTGCCCAGCCGAGGAACTTTGTCACGTGTTAGGAATTGGTTAGGTGACTATATAAGGTAGGTTTCCACTATGTTAAAAACATATCACTCATTGTTGCATTGTTAAGAAACGTGATTTATCATATCTGGAAAAGGGTGGCAGTATTTCGGAAACCGCGCAGTTTGTGAACTGTTCTCGTGCTGCTCAGTAGTTAAAGTGTACCATGACTGAGAAAATGGGACCGTTCAGAATAAATCGTATGGGAACTGTGGAGCACATATGCCATTGATGAAAGAGGTGAACGTCGGCTGCCAAGGTATGTGAAGGCCAACCGAAGAGCTACAGTGGACCAACTTACCGCTCAAACCAACGAGGGTGCTAAAACGACTGTACAGAGGACCCTGCTACATTTGGGCCTCCGCAGTAGAAGGATGGTCACCGCACCCATGCTGACGAAGATTCATCGCCAAAAACGGCTTCAATTTGCCTAACAGTACAGAAACTGGACCGTTTCTGACTGGGATAAGGTTGCCTTCTCCGATGAGTCACGATTTCTACTCCACAGAAGTGACGGCCGTTGGCGCGTGAGGCGAGAAACCTCCGATAACAAACATCCTGCAACCATTCTTGGACGAATCCAGGCTGGTGGCAGCAGCATCATGGTGTGGGCAGTTTTCTCCTAGCATTTTCTGGGCCCACTGATACCTGTGGAAGTCACTCTCAACCGATTCGTTTATTTATCCATAATTGCAGATCAAGTACACCCATACATAGCGACTGTCTTCCCAGAGGGGATGGCACGTTCCAGCAAGACAATGCGACGTGTCATTCGGCTGCAATTGCTCGCGGGTGATTTGAGGAACACGACTAAGAGTTCCAAGTACTACCCTGGCCCCCTAATTTCTCAGAACTCAACCCAATCGAGAACCTTTGGGATCACCTCGATCGTCATGTGCGTGCTATGGAACAACCGCCGCGTACCCTTCAGCAGATATCAGATGCTTTACAGTTTGCATGGCAACAGCTACCAGTAGAAACCTACCAGAATCTTACTGACTCACTCCCACGCCGTCTAGCTGCTGTCCGTGCCCGCTAAGGGCAGGTATTCGGGATATTAGCTGATGGTCATAATAATGTGACTCGATTCTGTATAATTATTAGAAATTACGTTCTTTAAAGAACAATGCCTGTGTAAAGGACTAGGTGGAACATTATCATTGTACAGAAGGTACGGCCGAATCTCGTCTAAAATCGACAACATACGTCTATTTGAAAGCACAGACTGTTCGATAACGCCTTCTTCATCATTATCTTTCTTTCGATTTCCTTTGCAACATTGCTGGAGTATTTCTACTCATTTAATGTGCTTCGTTGTTTATGCCCACAAGAACCAATTAGAATTAGCGGAACATTATCGACTATTGCATGACTAAAAAATTCTGCAAACACATTGCAAATAATTTAAAATTTCTAGAATGAATTTCTTAATTTTTTGAGCCAAAAATTACGTATTATCCAGGAGCAGTAAAAAATACATATTAGCAGACTGAATTTACATAGAAATAGCTTTCAAGGGGTGGGGATCAAAGGAAGATCACGTATTAAGCGGGATCACGTATTAGCGGAGTTCTACTGTAATTTATTTCACTTAATATATTTATAGGATACTTTCTAGTTATCAGAGAGCATGTCGTTTTGAATGACTTTTCAGGATTTAATATGGAATATTTTCGTTCTGTTTAATGTACATTTCGCTTTATTTTCGTGCTTTAAATATTTCTGTTCTTATTAAATTAAAATTATCATGTATAAACTTTGCAAATTAATGAAATTTTATAGTAAGAAGAATTTTCGCTTAACAAATGCTCCATGCTTATCATTTTCTGATGATGATGCAAAATTCTATAACACAGAATGGCTAAAATTATAAGGGACATCATTACTGTGTTATTAAGCCCATGCTAACCGCTTACTGCTCGAAGTCATCAGGGCATGGACTCCACACATTAGTTTACTCCATTCCATGACGATGGTAAACGTAATTCCGATTTATTGGTGATTTCGAGTGCGGATGGGCGAGCTCGATCGGACTCACATCTGGAGAATACGATGGCTATGGAAGAAGACCAAACTCATTGTCATGGTCATCGAACTCATAGGATACTGATGAGTATTATTCTGTTGAAAATACCAAAATTCTGGAAAGAAGACGGCGAGCATGAAAGGTAGGCATTAAGGTTCATATACGCTGTAGCTGTTGTTTTCATTCCTCGTAGATTTCATATTATTGTTTTTTATGTGTGATTGGGACTTCAGTATTTTTTAATTGGTTTGTTTTTGTCCGATTTAAGGATTTTTATCCGAAGCTCTTCATCACCACTTCTCATCGTGGGAATATCTCAATCAGGAAACATTTTAAGATTGAAATGAATTTTTAGCCGTGTAGTTGGGGGGTTTTTTGCGGGGGTTTTTTGCGCAATTTTTATGTTGTCCTCTCTAAATTTTTAAATTAATTGCATACAGGAAAAAGTTAAGTCTCTTTGATTATAATTAGATTTACTTAAACTATTGTTGAGATTGTATTTTATTCATTACGTAAATTTGTGATTTGATAGTGTTCTGATGCATTCTAAACTATTTTTAATTTACATTCATGCTAAAAAATTGATTAGATAATAGAAATATTTTTCAATTAAAAAGTGAAGACTAGAGTGCATATTAAATTTCTTGAGATTTACCTACATGAATCTTTAATCTTTAATCTTTGTTTAATAATTCTTTTTTTAATATTCATATGTTCATAATATCATTAAGAATACTGAGAAACAAATTATTAAATTAAGTATTAGCACTATGTATGAAAAAATTCAACATATGAAAAAATTTAATCTTTTAAAAGATATGCTGTAGCAAAGATCCACAATATTTGCTTATGGGGATCAGTGAACCCGCATTATGGATCCAGTCCATGTGTCTCCGAGTTTGTCACTGCACGTGATGAGTCCATCGTTTCGTTCTTTTGACGTCATATCCTGACTCTGCCATCCACATGCTTCGAGATTAGTCAGAATCGAGATTAGCCGGACCATGCAGTGTGTTTTTCTACTCGTTAACACTAAGATTCACAGGCACCTGGCAGCGAAGTGTCCTTTTTTTTGTTGAATTAAATGGTACTCGTAGGGTGAACATCCGCTCTTTCCAGAGTGCTTTCAGAAATGCTGTTTGACATTTCCTCATGGTACGCTGTTGTTTTTTGACGAATTATTGCACGCCCGCTTATTTACCACAATTATTTACCATTTTTTGTTCATTTTTGTAAGTACTTGTCATCGACCTTCTGCTTTCGACCACAGGGCTGTTTTTTTTTTGTTGTTTGTTTTTTGCTTCCTGCCATTCTCGAGAAAATCCAAAAACGTTGACAATTCGGAGTCCTGGATAATGTGCATCTTGCACCAAGTACAAGAGATTGATTACGATGGTAACGATTTGGAGGAGAAGGGTTACGAAGAAAACCCCTTTCTACACCAACGATCGTGTGACCTTGGTTGTGGATTATTGCTCTGCACCATATCTTCCATTGTAGAAGAGGTGTCTGCAGAACCGCGAGGCTGATGTTGTTCCATTCGTGTTTGTAGGCTTTCCAGAGACCCTCAATGGTTGTTGGACGGCGTCGAGCAAAGGCTCGTTACAGTAATCCAAATCTACAGAAATCCATCGGGGGATGAATCTGGTGACTTGACTGGAATCTCATGAAAGGGTATAATTCCAGTTTCATCTTTTAAATTGAACAGTCGAGTTAAACGTATGACTGGAGGTTTTTCTTGATGCAGCCTAACTTTGCTTTTGCCCTCTCCATACAGTGCGGGAATTTCCTTGAGGAAAATTGCAATTAAAACATGCTGCTGATAGTAAAGGAAGTTAAACTTAGCCTTCCTGTCTACTTTTCTGATTGTGAACTTGCCGTTGTAAGAGTATCCCGCAATCACCATAAATCCTTTTGAAACACTTTCCTTACATTCCTTGGACCATTTTTGATTTGACTTCTCTCCACGTCAACGATAGAAAATTGCGCGGCAGACGTAGGCTTCCAAAATGACAACGTACTGCCGAATATCCCTTCTTCGAAACAGAGAAATTTCTTTTTTTACATGCGCTTTAATTAGCATCGAAAAGGGCAGTAATGTACGTACCCTTCCCAGTAAGGTCCAATTTTCAGGGACATTTTTTTCATGACATTTACTGCTTTCAAATGAAATAAGAATGCGGATGTAAGAGCATCATTTCACGTGCATTCTGTCACGCACATGTGCACGTGACTCGCAGCATTCATGCAATAAATCGTTACCAAAGATCATAATCAACTTTCTGTTTGATGCCTCTTTCGAAATTGCTTATATCCTGTCAGTTGCCCATTCAGCCATTAACTCACACAAAGTAGAATCCTCATACACTGATCAGGATTCTCTGTCACACGATTGCGTCACCAGACTAATCCACTTTTTTGGAAGATGTATGCCTAATAGATTAGCCACGCAGTGTATCGATGACATTTTTATATGGAATAAAACAATATCATTCAAACCGAAGCTCGAGATTCGAAAACGTTACTTTTTTAAGAATTATTTAATGTTTAAGTCAAAGAATAAGCTTCAAGACCATATTTTCTCTCTTCTGGAAGACATTACAAATATTTCCTGCTTTTAATTGTATATGCATAAATTAGACTTGACCAAAGTCATTCTCCATTTCCTGAGTGATTCCTAATGGCCAGCCACTTATTGTGAAGTCAACACTAGCATTCTTAATTTCGAGTTTGGATTTTTGACAACTATGAAAAATAAATTCTTAGTTTTAAAAGACTAAAAATAATTTTCATGCCACCAGCTTTTTGAATTTATTTGTATCATCTGCAATATAACAATGAACGACTTGTTATACTCCCTTTGGAAAAAAAGTCAGTGTTTTGTCAAGAACAATTCTCGAATAAATATAAAAATATAATATATACGTAAATTAATTGGAAATTATGAGTGATTCAGCTCCAAACAGTTTCGCTCACACATTGAGATGTGTTTTTTTATGAGACAATTAATTAGTGCAATATGAGAATTTCAGTGGAAGAAACAAAAAAGGAGAGCAGAACTTTATACCGATGGCCCCTAAAAATTTTGGTGAAAGATCTAGTTCAGAAGAAGTGTTGATTCTTTGTAGTCATTGATTTATTGAAGAAAATCTTAATATAAGTTTTTTAAAAATATTCCAAATGTTACAAATAGAACATTAATAACCAATCGATAGCTTATCCCGTACAATTCAAAAAGACTTTCATTATCTGCCTTCGCTGCTGATTTTTTATGCATTGCCTTGTTTTTTACGCTCTACAAATTTCCAAATCTTAAGCGAAGAAGAGAGAGCCTAAATATTTGTTATCGAAACTTCTTGATAGTGTTCATAGAAGGATCTTAAAAGGGTTCATAAAACTTTGAATTCGACACGTTATTTCCATTCCGAAGCTTTCTCGACGTTCGAGAGGAGGCGGAGTCAAGAATGTAATAATGGAAATTTTCATCCAAAGGGGGAAATTTTTTTCCTATGTAAGCTTTAAAGAAATTCTTTGAGGCTTAATTAAAAAACCTATTGAGGATATCAATCGTGAAATTGATTTTCTGTTTTTGCGTAATTCAAACATTTCATGTAAAATTCCATTAGCACTTTGATACCAGGCTCTAGCCGTTAATTGCGTAATGAGAACCCGATTCGCAAAAGTGTCTGTTGGCTTTTTTTTTGTTACATTTTTTCCCCTTTCTCTTTTTCTCCTTTTGCCGAAGGATTTCAACTTAAGTGACGGATGATGAAGTCAAAGGAAGCGATTTTCACGTTACTCCGTGAGTGATGGATGGTTTTTCATCGTTATTGATCGGTGCCAGGCGGTTAAAAGGCCTTCGTATATAGCACAGAGAAAGCAATGGAAGACAGAGAAAGAGATAGAAAATACGCTGAAAATGAGCGCTTTTTATTGTCAGTTTCCAATTTAACGTTTGGAAAGAAATAATGGGATACGATAAGGAAACAAATTTATTTATATAGACAGAGATTCTGTTGTTATTAAAAATATTGTATCTAATAACAAGCCTCATTTATTCTCGTACTGAATGAAGCCATAAATATCAATGATCCTCTATTAATGAACTCACTTCGCGGTTTGTATTTTTTTAAGTGAAAAAAATATAAATTTGCATCTCTAACGAAAAAAAATCCTTTCTATATATCTTTTATTTACAACGTACTTATTATACAAGTATTCAAAAATTACAAGGACCTTCATTCCGATATTATTTTATTCCCATGGACCTTGCAAAAAAAAATTGTATAGGACTTGCCAAATACAGAAAGCTGGCCTATGACTTTCTCCGAGAAGCAGAGATCAAGTTGAAATAACTACAATGTTTTGCAACAGACTCAATTTCTTACAAAATTATTCCATTCTGAAACAAAATGCTTAAGACAGTCTACATAGCTGATACAAAATCTAAACAGCAGACAAAATGGACACACTATTTCTACCTTACTTATGCTAAGCTAAACTCTAATCGTGAATCGGGAAAGAATTTCATGACAGACAACCTTCGGATCTCGATCAGTGAAATGTCGATAGGAAAGGTCAAACTTTCGGTCGGGCGAATGGAGCCGCGGGAGAAATTGAAGGGGACATCATTGCCATATAAGACCAAACTATTTTTATTGAAAGTATTAGAAAACGCGTGATCAATCTTATCGAGACTTCAGTGGACGGTACATTCAGGGAATCTTTATATTGGAATAAAATTTCTTTATTGAAACTGAAGTTAGTCATTAGTCACTTCCAATGCAATCCTATGGATATCCGAATAAAGCACTATAAAACTCCGGATCGGCGCGTCTGAGCCAGTGTTTGACAGCCGTCACGAGAAAGTCATTATCTTCAAATTTCTTTATTTTGTCCAAGTTTTGTGATCTCGTACTTCTTTATTTTGTCCAATCGAGCGTCATCGTACAACAGGAAAACATCCTCCTTCTGCCGATGCAGTCAAACGCGACTCAGTCGAGTTTAATATTTCTTTAGGTTTGTCGCATATGCGTGAGAATTGGTGATAGTTCCTTGTGGCAAGATGTCCACAAGCAGGAGTCCATCTGAATCGGAAAAGGCAACTCCCTTAGCTTTTTCTGCTGAGGGCACTGTTTTGAATTTCTTTTTCTTGGACGATGCCACTCCATTGATTAACTTTTCGTCCCGATTCAAAATGGTGCAGTCATATTTCATCTCTCTTCAAGATTCTTGCAAGAAAGTCATCTCCACCATTCTGTGCACAGAGTTTTTCCGAGTTCCTTTGTGGGCACATGTGTCTATACGGTACGCAGTCGGCCACTGCGAGCGGAATCCCGAATAATGATGTGGCCCTTTCACCAGATAATGTTCATGCTAACCGACTGCGATTCTATTTATTTATCGTAGCTAATATCAAATGTATGTGTCTTAAGAGTTATATTATAAAATAATTAGAGCTCGAATTTATTGTAGCTTAAGTGTTAATCGAAACGCTCTTCGCTTTTCATGGAGTCAGAATAATCTTCACAAATGGGGATATTATTCAGAAATAGACCTTATAGGTTCTTCTTTTCTGTTTTTTTTTAAATATTAATTTTATGAGAATATCTAAAATATGAATTTTTAAACATCTGAAAACAGGTCATAAAAGGAGATCGCAGTTTATACCGTGTTTCAAAAGTCGCGCGCCAAATGGACTAATTGGTTGCTTTGATTTTTTAGGTGAAATAGTGAAGTAGAGGAATAAGGCTGATACTTCTTTGGGGAGATCACCACAGAACATCTCGAGAAGCTGCGGACGAATTTCATCGCCGACACCCTGATATTCCCAAGCCCACCAGCTACACTTTTACGCGTGACAGAAGAAAATTTGAATCGTGTGAGACATTGTCTTCGAGTGCATGGTGCACATTTTGAGCATAAGCGATAAGTTTGCGAAACCGTGTGAACATACAGCCAACATTCATGAAGTATTCATATGACACGCGGCTTTTGAGACAGACTGTATAAGGGTGGTCGAAAAGCATATAAATAAGTTATATACTCGTATAGGGTGCATCCACATTTTTGCACGGAGGTCGCTCTACAATTGCCATCACATCTCGCATAATCTAAAACTGCGGTTTGTGCAAATCATAGTTTGAGGACAGTTCTTATGCACCAAATCACATAAAAAACGCTGGAAAACCTTGATTGAACAATAAAGAATGTAAGAGGAAAAACTTAAGTCGGAAATGTTGCCGTTTTGGCTGGCAATTTTTTCCAAATTTATCCGTTATTCGGCTATAGACACTTGGAGATGAATTTAATAAAGCCATATCTTTGGAAACATTTTCAAAATCCGACACTGATGACTAATACGAGAGTTCGTTTAATGGGAGATGCAACTGCTCACAAATTCACGCAAAAACTTGCTGGGTCTCGGAGGAGGCAAATTTTCTTCTGACGTATTTGTTGACTTCCATCTTTTCTTGTGGATTTTTGAAAAATGGTGCTATCATTTCAGAACATCGTCGATAAATATTTCCGTAAATTATTAACAACTTTAAGTAGTTTAAAAACCATAAATAATTTTATAAACGTGCCATTGTAGCACCTAAAAATAATAGATAACTGCTTTAACCAGCCCAAAAGACATATAGATAGCGTAAGGTTTCCATGTCCACAGTTGCTCAATTGGTTTGGGTGTCAGGCGCTATTAGCTGAAGGTTCCTGGTTCGAGTCCAGGCTGTGGAATTTTCTTTCCTATTTTCATCACCAATTTAAAAATAATAACTTGAATTACATGATATTTGGATACAAGCTGCACGACGATATGTACATCCATTGATACAGCAACTGTATTTTAACCCAAGGAATTCCTAAAACCTTTGGAAACCCCCTGGAATGCCTCCATGTAAGTTGAAACTGAAAATTAAAACACTGATAATGCTATTACTTAATAGAGGTCCACTTAAACTGTGCACCGAAACAACGTTATATGTGATAGACCTTATCTCGAATATCTTAGAAGAGAAGATTTTTACAGGAAATATTGAGGAAGAAAATGCATTCCACGCATTCTTATAATCTCGAGCAATACGTCCTTCAAATTTAATAAAACTGTAACTCCCAGTCCGATATCCATTCGCACTGAATATAAACAAAGCTCAAGGGCAGTCACTCACGGGAACTGACATTAAATTAGAAAATTCATGCTTTTCACGTGGTCAGAGTGTGGACGCCTAAAACTCTTTATACACTCGTGTAATGAAAAACAATAGTAAAAGGCTTTGGAAGTCAATAAAAATTGCTTTAAGAACGATGGTGGATTTCTAAACGCTAGAGCAGCATAAAACAAGTACAGAAAAAAATTTTCAGTTATATCAACGAATAAAAATAAAGATCTTTGTGAGCGAAGCCCACAGATACCAGCTAATATTAGATAATATGAAAATTAGAATCAGTTTTTACGCTCTGGATAACAAAAATTGTTTCGACAAAGAAGATAAGGAAATTATTCGAATTTTCATTGGTTGTACAACTGCCTATATAATCATAGAAATTGATCGAGCGATGTTACATTATTGAGTCGGTTTTCCTCGATTTTGTGGATGGTTCCGGTGCTTCGACGTTTGCCTTCGTGAAATGATTCCGGAGATTCCACGTTAACAGATCTCAGCATTTTTACATTAGAACTTGCTCTAATTGCTCTCTTTTGCATTTTCAATTATCTGTAATTTCGTTATTTATTCATCAAGGCTATAACTTTAAAAGTAATAAACCCTCATTTTATTACAGACGCACTTGAATAACATTATGAATTCAGAACGGTTATTGCACAATTTTCTAAAGAACATTTGATTTATGATTATTTTATTTTGAAATTACTAATGTCGATTGCATTAAATTTGCTGATTTATTTTTTTCGTATAATTGAATCGTACATTCTCGAATTCTTTATTAAAATTAAATTGATATGCCTTCTTTGTACGAGTCATAGAAAATTGGGAATATTGACAATTTTAAAAAGAGCGATTCTTTAGTTTCAAAGAGCAGTTTTGGAATGATATTACAAAACTAATTTTTCTGCTCACAGTAAAAGATAATGGAGAAGAAGAAAAAAATTTAATTCTAATTCGGGATTACTTTTGGGAACTTTATGAGTTGGATGGACTGCTATTATGGGATCCCAAGAGAGTCACACGCGGGAATTCCAAGGATCTAGTAATACGAGGTATATTCGAGTGCTAAAATCTTTTAATCTGTAGTGATAATAGTACTAAGCCTAAATTCTCAACATAGTCAACAAGGTCAATCCTGGAGAAGCTGGAAAGAACATTTGGCTGATATAAAATACAGTAAGTATGAAAAATCAGCATTAGTAAAACTTGCTTGTTCATCTGGGCACGATTTTCTATTAAAAGATGTGAAACTACTGATTTCCACCAGCAATCAACCCATCTTAAACTTTTTTGAGAGCAGAGAAATTCAATATACCAACAAAGAATTCTCATTGAACTAGGATCATGGACCATTAGGTGACTGCCCCCTGAAAAGGTCATTTAACCCATCATCAACAAAAAAAAGAACTGCAATAAAAGAAGGAATCCCCACCCACACAACAGGAGCAGCACTAACCGCTTGATTGGCTGAATAGTATTGTACATGACTTTTTATTTTCTTTGGAAATTCATTTTATTTCAAATAAAGGCTGAATGATGATAACAATAGTTGCCGAAATGTACACCCCTTACTATATAAAACATTATGTTGTGTATTGTTTATTAGAGCCTTCAGAGCATTGAAATCTATAAAACGGGTCCTTATAAATTATTAAATGCTGAATAAATGCCATTCTCGGAGTCAGTTTATTTGATTTATTGAATTTTACATTTTAGTATTCCTGTTCCAATTTCTTCTTCCCGTTCTTCCACCCTATGTTCAATTTTCATTTTTTATTTTATTCCAGGGTTCTTGTCTCTTGTCATCTGTGCAAAATCTTTTCATCTACATCCGCATTTCTAGAATTTTCTCCTTTTGTGGTTTGTTTGTTTTTTTCTTTTTCTAGAATTTTCTCTTTTATTAGTTGTATGTCATCTCTGATTGGCTACTTCTGTTGAGCTCAACCAATGAGAACGACTCTAGCCATTTATCCCGATCCTCCTTTTAGTCCCCTAATCTTTATTGTTAGACAAATTTTATGGTTAGTCTCAATCTTAACGTTGAGAATGAAAGCATAGCCTTCGAAATGCTGTACGTATCCGTTTTATATCTCGGATGTTTTTTGTAGTAAGAGGGTTTTCCTTCTTATATAACAACTCCGCACCACGGTTCATTCTTAATTTTTCATTGAATAGTCGCGAATACAACATCGGACTCTCTTGGTTCAGACGTTTCATAGCGACAATCACTTAGAAGTAGTTTCAATACTCCATTCTTCCATCAGCAATTTTTCTAGTGGACAGACCCCTAAAGAAGTGTTTGCGACGGCCATGCACTCGCAACGTCAGCATTGTGAAAAATGTGTACTGTTAGAGGGTTACACTGTTGAAAAGTGACGGCAGCTTCTTTGTAGGATCAGTTCTCTTTTTAAAATAAATTAAAATCTGAATGTACCTCGTAGTGGGAGAAAGGAGTTATGATACACCCAAAAAAGTAACGGAGACGCCGTTCCAAATACCGTAAATGTCAATGGGGTTTAAGTCTGATGCCTGAGACACTATCACATACATAATATGTAGATCAATGGGGTTCGTCTAATTGCTCACGTTAGTGGTCCCTTATACTTGAAGAATTAAAGCATTCGAGCGGCAGCTGACGCAGATAATCATCCTGGATAGTGACATAATGCTTAACTTCGACTACGCCTTTCATTGCAACGTACAGGGTGTTAGTAATTAAACGGACAGTACTTACAGCCATCTGGAGCTTGATCTTACAACCGAAATGGCATTAAATTTGTAAGGGGACCAATGATGACTTGGGAAGAAGGATTCCGAGAAAAAATTTTTTAGTTCCAAATGTCGCCGTTAGAGGAAAAGGTAACTCATCTTGATTCTCCTTTGAAGAATCAGAACGCACAAAATCCACTTCATTCACAAAGAATTGACATTTATTGGCACAGATGTACATTTCGATTACAAGGTGATCATCAGTCGGCATTGGTATACCGAATGATGATCACCTTGTGATCAAAATGTACATCTGTGTCAATAAATGTCAATTCTTTGTGATCAAGTGGATTTTGTGCCTCCTGATTCTTCAAAAGAGAATCAAGCTGTAAGTAACCACAGTCCCAGAGGTTTATTTCTAAATATTTGATTCTACTTCTTATTTTGGAGTAAATCTCTCATATTCATCTAACAATAGTGGTTCATCTTCAGAGGAGTAGAATTAAGGAGCTTTAGCCTCCTCTGAAGGATCTGAAATTTCTCCTCAATATTCTTTCATAGATATATTCCATCCTCCATTTCCAAGGGAATATCCTAGATTATTGCCTTCATAAGAAAAGGTATGGAAAATGGATGCTTATTCCTGAATAATATTTTAGGCACTAAACTATTCCATGCAATACATCTTCGTTTAATTGGGATCAAATAGGTATTATATATACTATCCTACCATAATAAACATTACGGCAATCGGTTTCAAAAAAGTGTAGCCTTGTACTTTGTTTAAATTCTAGGATGTTTGTGTCCGTTCCTTTTTCAAATGGATGGAGAGTTCAGTAATTAATGTCGGACGTGGCTGCCTGAGCCTTACAAGACACGTTTAGTTTGTCTCAAATGTTCGATAGGGTTAAAGTTCAAGCTTTTTTGTCTTAGAAAAACAATCGTCCTTTCCAAAACAAACTGCTATAGAGCAGGAAAAGTCTAATTGTCCAAAATCTTCATTAAGCATCAGAGATCATGGTCTTTAGAATCATGTGAATCACATGCAAGGGTTCCTTGCCAAACCATGAAAAATATCCTACATCATGAAATAAAGGGCGTTCACACGGCATTCGTCAAAGATCGACAATGGGTGTGGAGTGTAATGGTACTCGTTACTTTCAAATAGTTATAAAATAAAAAATTATTGGAATATTCTCACATATTGTGACGACAGTTGCATCAATTCAAAGTTTTTTTTGGTATTGTTGTATCACTGTTACTCGGAAAACGTCAATGCGATAATCTAGCTCAGACTAGACTCTTTGATCGCTAGACACACATTTCTGTCTACGTAAAGATTTATTGTTAACGATATGCTTCACACGTTTTTCCAAAATAATCCTGCGAAGGAATTTCAGTCCTCCTTATACAATAACTAATCGCTGTATACTATTATTTCTTCTTGCATGTTTCCACTTGTCTTACTGCTCGTTTGACCATTTTGAATTGTGAATCATTAATGCATGACTCATTAAATGATTTTTTTTAAAGTTTCATATGGTCAATTTTGTTATGATCTTATGAGCTATACTTGAAAAAAACGTATGAATAATGTTAATATTCAGGTTTATTACCTGTTCCATGCAGTCATATGAATTTTCAAATATACAAATTTTATACGTGGTGCCAACGAAAGTTTCCCGAAAGATATGGTCCTGCCTCAACGCATTATGCAACGCTCCTGAACGTCAGCTTAAGTATTGCTAAGGAATTGAAAAATTAGTCTCAAGTTACCGTTACCGTTAAAAACCGTGCTTGTTTACATTGTTAATTTCTGTGTTGTTTTAATAGCTATTTCGTGGTCGGCGTTATGTACAAGAACTTTGTCCCAGAAGAGCAGATGGTAAATGTATTGTTCTATTGCGTTGTTTGGTCATCATGACAACACGCCGGCTCATTCCTGGCTATGTGCGTCAGTTTTTGACTTCCACAACAAGACATGTTTCCCAACTTCCGCTACAAATCGACTTAGCCCCAGGTGATTATTTTTTGTTTTCGAAAATGAAAATGAATTTAAAGGGAAGAGACGGTAAATAGATTAGGAGAATAACGCAGGGTTCACTAGCAGTAATATATTCCATGGGAGCTCCAACCACAGAAATTGCGCTGAGAACGATGCTTCAGGGCACCAGGATTTCAAAGGATGAAATCAGTTAATTTATTGTTTGTGTTCAATTTTTAATACATAAATTCCCGGACTTTTGTTAGTTTACATTATAGTACTTCCTTTGTGGAGCTTATTCGAGTGCTCAATTCTATTATTTCCTTTTCATTATTTAATTTTTACCACAGGTTCCTTTTGTCTTAATTTGTTGTTGTTGAGTGCAAAATCAAATTAAAGCTGAAATATCATTCGGGTTCTTCCTTACCCAAAGACGATTAAACGAAATCTTCTGACTAAAATAACATACAAGGATGAAGTGAACATTTCAACCTAATCCGTGTTTACACCTATGCTCTACTTAAGGATTAAGATTAAATCTGTACTTCTGTTCAAGCAGTATCAATCTATCTATAGGTCCGCATTACGTATGGCCCATACTAGGATATTATGAAACACTAAAATAGGAGAGTGGAACCCTTTTTATCAGTAATGCTGGGTGCCCACTTAGCGCGACGATAGCGCGATCCTATCGCTTTGAGTCATATGCGCATGCGCAACAAACGCCAGGCGATCAGTTCGCTTCTCGGTGCCCACTTGGCGCGACGGCCGCGTGACTGAATGCGCATGCGCTATCTACGCGATCATTTCGTTTCCCACTTCAAAATTTCGTGCTTCCAAAATCAGAATTGGATATTTCGTGCATACAGAATTGCATATTACTTGATATCTTCAATCAAATTTTCCGTAGCGATATCCGACCATCTCGAAGTAGGTGCTGCCATGATTGCATGTGCCACGTGATTCGAAACTGTTTTCTGATTGGGTGCGATGGAGTCGCGCGATCGAAAAGCTCTGGCATGCAGAGCTTTTCAATCGCCTTAGATGCGCCACAGAATCGCTCTCGTGACGTCACTCTGCGCATGCGTGCTTCACAAAGCGATAGAATCGCGCTACCGTCGCGCTATCGTCGCGCTAAGTGGGCACCCAGCATAAATTTTTCTTCATGGTGGGCTCTTTTTTATATGGCGGTTCTCGTGTTAATTAATAAAACGGCTTCGTTAACATATAATGGTCACAGGAGCATTCTCTGAAAATTCACTTAATTCGTTAAAATGTCTTCGTTTTCTCTCAATCGAAATCTATTCTATATCTAAGTTAAAACTGTTAAGTGTCCACGGTTGTTCCGGCATCACGCAAAAACTACTGGACGGATTTTGATGAAACTTAGTATGGTTTTTGATTATAGTCTGGGTCTTCATGTAGGATACTTTTTTCTGCGTAGAAATGTCTCTTTTCCACGGGAAAATTCCAAAACGGCTCGGTAGTGTGGTAGTTATTCTTGCCAAAAGATGTCGCCACATATATAGGAGATATGCCTTCTAAATATGCCTTTCTCAGGACTCAAGAAATGCTACGAAAATGAGACAAATACTTATGCAGGAAACAAATGAAGAACGTGATGGTTTTTAGCTTATAATTTAGTATGGTTATAGCTTATAGTCTGGCTCAACATTTAGGCTACTTTTTTCTGCTGGAAAATGTCACATTCCCATGGGTAAATACATACACTTGATCCATGTGATGTTCAAAAGCTTGCCGACAAATGTCGCACGAGTTTAATTCGCGAGTCACTTTGAAGATTTCGATTTCTGTTCCAACTCAAGATCATGGAAATGCGGGAGGCCATTTCTGGTCGTTTGAGAAAGTACACTAGTCTGTGAAAACAGATATCATGCTTTTGAGAAAAGTCCATTTGCACAAAATTCAATATTTAATTTAAAAGAAAAATTAAATTTCTGCGGGACTCGCAAGTCACTTTGAAGGTTTCGATTTCGTTACCAACTCAAAATCCTGGATATACGGGGGGCCATTTCTGGCTGTTTAAGACCGAACGCCAGCCTGTAAAAAAAGAAATCATGTTTTTGATAATAGTCCATTTGCACAATTTTCAATGTTTAATTTAAAGGTAAAATTATATTTCAATGAAATTATTAATTTATCTGAAAATTTTTTAATTTCTTTAGATGGAGTATTTTTGTTTGATGAATGTGGCAACTCTAACTTTGGTTTTGATACCCCTTGAAGGTGGCAAATAAGGGACTTGGTTTTTTTCCTTTTTGTATTGGTTGTTGTTGTTTACTTTTTTGTACTTGGCCTGCAGTTTTTGTACTTGCTCTGTCTTTCTCCGCTCTGAGTTCTACGTGAGCGGAGCCGCGGCATAACTAGTATTAAATAAAAATCATCTCTTCGATTTCTAATCAATGGAGCATAGCCCTTAATAGATGGCAAACAGTTTGGACTTGTGTTCAGTGCGCTAGTTCACTGTGTTAATATAAAATAGCTTTGTTAATTACGGATGAAGGTAAGCCCTGAAGCAACATCTCCTAGAAAGAAAGCCAAACGACTGAAAGGTCATACATTGTTACAACATCATATTTCGACCATTGTTAACCGTATTTCTACCAATAATAAGCCTTAAATTTGGTCGACTTATGATGAAGTAACAATGTATGACATTTCAGTTGTTTGGCTTTCTTTCTAGGAGGTGTTGCCTGAAGTCGAATATCAAAAATTTTAAATTTAATAAATGATATACGGTGTCACGTGCATTGAACAAGCCGCGCTTGACATTCATTAGAAAGACTTATACAGAAAATTGATTACAACCTGTGGTAACGATTTGGAGGAGAAAGTTTACGATAAAAACACCTTTCTCCAACAATAATTCTCTTTTATTTGATGACCCTGGTTGTGGACTAAAGCTCTGCACCGTATCTTCCACTGTAGAAGAGATGTCTGCAGAATGGCGAGGCTAATATTGTTCCATTCCTGTCTGCAGACTATCCAAAGAATCTCAATAGTGTTAGACGGCTCGAACAAGGGCTCGTTAATAATCCAAATCCACAGAAGTCCATCGGGGATGCATCTGGTGACTTGATAAGAATACCTTGAAATGGTATAATGTGAATACCAGTTTTATTCCAAATCCAACATAAATTGAACGGTCGAATTAGACGTGTGGCTGGAGGTGTTGTCTTGATGCAGCCAAACTTAGCTTTTGTCCTCTCCACACAATGAGTAGATTTCCTTGTGGAAAATTGGACTGAGAACATGCTGCTCATTGAACAGTTGATTTAACCTTAGGCTTCCTCTCCACTCTTCTAACTGTGAGCTTGACGTTGTACGAGTATGCCGCAATCACCATAAATCCTTTTGAAAAACTTTCCTTGCATTCCTTGGACCACTTTTAATATGACTTCTGTCTACGTGGACGGTAGAAAGTCTCGCGGGGTTTGTTGCAATCGCTGAGGTAGACGTAGGCTTCATCCAAAGTGACAACGTATTTCCATCGCTCTGCTGTGAAGTAACCTTCCTAGAGCCTCCTACAGTTCCTCTTCCTTTCTGTGACGTGTCCTGGCAGCAGCTTATGAGCACGACTCTTCTGACGCTTTTCCAGTTGCAAATCTTTGTTTACTATTTTATTTACGGTAGCCTGTAAAGTTCCTACAATGTTTGCGATCCCTCTTTGGTTTGCTGGATTTTCATAATGGACCTTTCGAATTACTTATGATGTTCGGCTTGAGTTTCTGGCCAGTTAGAGTTAACCCTTTCCGGGATTTTCCTTTGCCATTCAGTACTGTCGTTCTTCGAAAAAAGGAATTTCGTGTTTTACATGCGCTAATTATAGCAGAATAGCTGTAATTAGCGTTGGCAATGGCAGTAATCTACCCTTCCCAGTAAGGTTAGATTTTCGGAGACATTTTTCCATGATATTTACAGCTTCCGACTGAAACTACAATGCGGATGTAATAGCATTATTTCACGTGCTTTCTGTTACGCGCACGTGTACTTGACCTGCAGCATTCACCGAATATATCGTTATCAAAGATCATAGTCAACCTTCTGTAGAGTGTTATTTTTTCTTATGTACACCATTTCGTCGTTTCATCTGTGGTTTGGACGCCTAAAACATGACTGTCCGTAGACGCCTGATTTAGGGAACTTCTGTTAAACGAATATGGACTTGGCCATATCGCTGCTGATGTCTCCAAAACATTAGCCATACGAAAGGGGAAGATTCCGTGGACTATGGCACCACATTCAGATGATTCAAGAAATTTCGCTTAGGTGACTTTAACCTCGATGATCAGCTAAGGCTGTGAACGTAGATGTATATACGAAAACCGCACTCGAAGATGATACTAGCTCAAGCAAACCACCAAGTGGAAGTGTGCAAGGAACATCTAGAAAACCCATTTTTCATTAAGGGAAATGTTGCCTGCGATGAAAAATGGGTCTATTTTAGTAATCTTAACATAAAAAAGTAGGGAGTTTCCTGAATCTGTTGCCAAACATGAGCGCTTCGAGCCTAGTGGTTTGGTTTGGTTTGGTTTGTTTGGTATTAACGTCCTTTTCAACTGCTATGGTCATTTCAGGACGGCGTTATAGGGGCCGCAAATTTTGCCTCGCAAGGGTTCTTTAACGTGCAGCCGGCAAACGACTACACGGGACCAACGGCTTTACTTCCCTTCCGAAGGAAGTGCGTGATCTCAGGATTTACCCCTGTAAAATCCTCGTCGTCCTCGGCCGGGATCGAACCCGCGTATCGAGCCTAGTGGAATTGACATTGTTACATACGGTCATACCTTCAATGACAACCTATATTCTGAATAGAAGGAACGGTTGTATGCCGTTTGAAACGGAAATACCCGGCAGTGGTGAGCAAAAGCATAGGACGACGTGACAGCTGCATATTGCTCAAAGAATCTGAGGGATGGAATTAAATCCTCATTCAGCGTATAATCCGGAATTATTACTTGTTCCCGTCCATGTCCTTCGCAAAAAATTTCAACAACCAGAAGGAAGTGGAAGCCGGGATGAAGGAATTTTATTCCTCAAAGGATTATAACTGGTACCTCCGCGGGATCATTAGTTACGAATTAGGAAATAAAATGATGAAACACGCTTTGAGTTCATATGTTTAATCTGATTTGTAAATTAGGCAAATGATAAATCTTAGCCATCTATAAATTGTTTAATCAATCCTGTTTTAAATCCAGAAGCCGCTTTGCAAATCCATTAAAACTTTATCAAACTTGCATGATTTACTTTATCTTACTCATTGAAATGTTATTTATCCTAATGAACTGATGTTGCTCTTTAGAAGCTTCTTGGAATCTCCACGTCTCATTATAAATATTTAAAAGTATTGCTTCTATTGCATGAGAGCACGAGAAATTTTCTGCAACAAGTTTTATCTTCTTTCTTTTATTTACTTGTAATATAATTAAACGGTTTCATTAATATTAAACAGCTTTCCTTAAAAATCTCAAGTGAATAAATGAATTTAACGTTCTGATAAATTTAATAAAACTTTTTGACTTAAAGTAGGTAGAAGTAATTCCAGAATATCTATATAGACATGGCCACGTGGAAAGAACTACAGAGGGTAGAAATTGAGAGCAAAAGTGAAGCTCATAGTGTTGAGGAGGATGATTCGATTCAGCCGATGAACAGGTGGAAATGATGGTGAGAAGAACGGTCGGGACGAGGGGAAGAGAAAAGGCTCCTCCATCTGCTGCTGTCGTTTTTAAATAAGCATCAAATATGACGAAAAAAAGTGTTTGTTCTGATTCTCCCTTCAATATTTATCGTCGCTCAACAGGGTTTTGTCTGCCTACGTGAGGAGGATGGAATGCGAACTTTCCACCAGTGACTAAGGCGATAAAGAGGAACTCATCATTCGTTGTCCTGAGACAAATTCTTAGAGCAAAATTGATTTTTTCTTTGACCTTAAATAAATAATATTTTAGTATTTAAATTTTGCTGCTTATTTTAATTTGAAACGAAGAAATTTTTCTCATAATTAAATTATGTTTCAATATAAGCTCTTGATAGGAATGCAAGATTTATGAATTTGGAATGTATTGAAACAGTTAGCATTGCAGAATCCAAAAATTAAAGTCTTCCTTTATTTATTATATTTTCTATATTCTAAAAATAAAGAAATCACGCCAGTTAAAGCAGAGTCAATGAAATAATCCTTGCACGCCGCCAAAAAGTTGAGTTATAGACTAGAGCCACCTCCAGTGGTTTAGGAATCTCGGTTAGGCAGCAAAGGGAAACGCATTGAAATTGCTGATTAATTCTAAACTCTTCTTATTTTTTTAATTATATTTATGCTAGTAAAATGTAAATAAGTAAATATTTGATTTAGATATAAAAATTATATAAAAAAGTAAATATTTTAGCTGTTTTCGCTAATACTTACGAATTTAGTTAGATTTAAAAAATCTCGCTAACTTTTGCCAAAGTCATAATCTTTTATTTTAATTTCAAAAAAAGTCCTCTCAATCACTGAGAAGCTTTGTAAGTGCACTTTTTGCGAAACGTTACGGCTGAAAAAGTTTTTTAAGTTATCCAGTCCTTTTACAGCAGCAATAAAAGAAGGTGCACCTCACTCCATCTTCCGCAGCTTCCCTGCTATTATCTGATGATGACTCTATTAAATCGGATATTTCAGGAACAGCTGATATTTCCATTGAAATCAGTAAACTCTTCAAAATCGAAATCGAGATCAAGCAAGACGAGAGCTTTTATGTTACGGATGTTTTCGCGGCTAAAGTGTATGATTTACGCTTAGAAGCTATCTATGACTATGTTTGAAAAGTTGGAAATTTAAAAGTGAATTTTGGAGTTTCGAACAGAAAAGGAAAGTCCAGAGTTCTTTCCTTTGAAATAAGTACGTGAAGAAGAAACGAATTGTTTCGTTATTCGTCCGTTGTAACGCGACCCACTCAGCCTAACACATCACGTGCGTGATTTTCTCGTATTAAAGGCAAAAGTAAATGCTCATTGCATTTTCGGAAAATCTGAAAATTTTGATTTGGCACTGCATTGAGAAAAAATTGTTAAAACCGAAAAATACTGAATAGAGAAATACGTATAAACGTGGATGAATATTAATAGTAATGAATAAAATAAAGACCAAAGGGAAAAGACGTAATATGCAGGGAAACGTTAAACCGGGGTTCAATGGTAAATTACATAAAAATACATGCATGCCTTCTAATGTACTTATATGATTTTGGCTAAAAACAACATTATGACTTTTGCAAATCATTTAAAAAGATATGCATATAATTTTAAACATACTTACCGTAAATGCTCATTTAATCTCCGGTCTCGATTAAACGCCGGGGAAAAAATGAATTTTTGCAAATAACCGCCGATCTCGAATAAACGCCGGGTGCAAGGGGATCCGACAGCAATAGCGAATTGTCGGATACGTTGTAAGTTTGACTTATATAAACGATATGTGCTTTTAGTTCGTAAGTTCAGTTTCTTGTCTGTTATTACTGTAAAGTCCTTATAAAAAATTACCGTAGATCAGTAATACTTACGCCAGTTTATAGCGGATTGTCGGATTTTTAATATATCACCGCATGTCACACGATCAAGCTGCTCTTATCTCGGGGATTTCCTCGAGAAGACGTGTGTGAGAAGACTTTGAAAATTCGGCGATTGGCTATTATATCGTGGTAAACTGGTATAAAATTTTATATTTAAGTGCGGTAACAATAAATAAACGCCGGTTTCATATAAAGGTCGGTCTCGATTAAACGCCGGGGCGTTTATATGAGCATTTACGGTGTTTTCTTATTTAATGTTTTCTTAACTGTTACCATAAATATATTTTAAACTGACGCTTCGAGGTCCAATTTTTATTATACATAATTTTAGTTTTCATTTTATTAATAAAATAAAGTGTCGGGTTATTATCTATTTTGCAAAATTGGCTATTATCTACTTCCCAACTGCCATTTAATCTATACATATAATAAATTGTAGCGAGGCGAAAACTGTACATTAAATTTTTTTGAGAAAAAGTGATTGCTACGTGTGTTATAAACGATACTGAAGCTCAAACAACAGTTTATAGGATTTTTGTCTGTTGTCTCTCTATTTATATGTTAGAGGTTGGGGCCAAAATTACTGAAGTAATTTAGTTAAAATTTTGCAGTTTTATGTGGCGAAGGGGGGGGGGGATCAACATATAGACTATAAATCATGACGGTCAGTGCTTAGGGAATGAGCAGTACTTATACATATGATAAAATTGTAACTTCTGCCTGTCTGTGGACGCATTACGCAAAAACTGCTGGACGGATTTTGATGAAATTTTGTGTTATTTAGTACCTAAGTCAACATCTACTATACTTTTTATGCGGGAAAACGTCTCATTCCCACGGGAAAAACCAAAATCTGGTTCCAGCAAAAATGTAATAAATTGCCAACAGATGTCACGACTAGTATTTTAAATCGCAGTATGGTTTTGTTCCTTACGAATCTATATATAAAAAAAAGTTTGGCTATTATGACGTAATTCTAAGCCTTCTGACGTAATTCATCCATGCCGTAATGACATAATTTTTTCCTGGGTCCTGTCATAATAGCCAGAAGCCACTTTGGATAGCCTTCTGACGTCATAATAGGCTATGAGAATAGTCATAATAGCCTTCTGACGTCATAATAGCCAAACTTTGGATAACGATTTCAAGCATTTTTGTTTGAGAATTTTGAAAAATGGATAAGGAAAATTATGCTTAGAATTTTGCGGAGAACAACGTTAGGTACCTGATACACCCTTTGTATATATATTGTAGCGTGCTAGAAAAAGAATTATCGATTCCCGACACGCCCAGCCTTTATCTGAAAGAGAAACCCCTTTTAAATAATTTCATTTACTCTCAAAAGTAAAATAAGCAAGTCCACCTCCCAATTAGAACGATTCCCTTGAACAAACAGCCCAATTAAATTTATTAATTCAGACTAAGCCCCAAGGAGAGAAATTGACTTACGCGTGAATCAATGGTAAACATTAAAAAAATCCTTAATCGGCCAACATTGAAGAATTGGCCACAAGAACTCATGCAGACGGTCACATCCGGCAAGGGAAAGGTGAAGACCAGCACTAGACGTAAGGTGACCAGGAGTTCGGGGCGGCAAGTTGAACTAGTTCCACACCAAACAACGCTAGAACAGGGAGTAAAGGCAGTAGCCAACTATAAAGAAAGCTACACAATTGGAAAAGACATTGAATAATTGTTTGGAAACGAAAAAAAAATTAGGGGTTAGAGACAAGAGTAAGTAAAAAAAAAAAATTAACAAAACTGAATACGAAATTATTGCTTTACAAACGGGCGAAGTTTTCCTAATTAAAAGATCCTAAGGCGATTCCCAGGATAAAAAAGTTCCGATAAAACGTAGGTGAACTGACTCCATGTAAATAAGGTGGTAACATGTTGAGAAATAATAAAGGTAGACACATACTAGGCAAGACGAACACAATCGACAAGCAGGGAATTCTCCAAAACGAAAAAGACAAGGCAGACTTAGAACAAACACAGGAATCGAAGATACATGTCACCAAGTTTGTCGACAGAGCGCTTGTCCAAGGCTCCCGATCGCTCAGTACGATCGGGGAGCAAGCTTGGATTTAGCGAGGCGCCATCTCTTGACGACAACGAGAGATCAAGCTCGATGGTGGTAGAAGTCCCTAAGAGGGAGCGTCGTAGATCGAGAAAACGGAAGCGGCGCAGAAAGCGGCGCAAGCGTTCAAATTCCGAGCGGGAAATATATGATCAAGGAGAGAAACTTGGGAACCGTGAGGAACGAATACGGAGAATTCCGTTCCGCGAACAGCGTGCCGAGCTCGATCGAGAGGAAGAGGTGAATGGCGGAAGAGGTCGGAGACGGCCGACGAGCTCCGCTGGTTTGCGAGGGAACGAGCACGAACGACCGGCGAGCGAAAGAGAGAATGCTCCGTGCGTGTCATAGACTGTATTTTGTTATCGTTTCATGAACTCCTCAGCTCCTGGTGTTTATTCACTCCTCAGTGGGAAGTGTAGATTACTGCCATTGCCAACGCTAATTACAGCTATTCTGCTATAATTAGCGCATGTAAAACACGAAATTCCTTTTTTCGAAGAACGACAGTACTGAATGGCAAAGGAAAATCCCGGAAAGGGTTAACTCCAACTGGCCAGAAACTCAAGCCGAACATCACAAGTAATTCGAAAGGTCCATTATGAAAATCCAGCAAACCAAAGAGGGATCGCAAACATTGTAGGAACTTTACAGGCTACCGTAAATAAAATAGTAAACAAAGATTTGCAACTGGAAAAGCGTCAGAAGAGTCGTGCTCATAAGCTGCTGCCAGGACACGTCACAGAAAGGAAGAGGAACTGTCGGAGGCTCTAGGAAGGTTATTTCACAGCAGAACGATGGAAATGCGTTGTCACGTTGGATGAAGCCTACGTTTACCTCAGCGATTAGCGATTCCAACAAACCCCGCGGGACTTCTACGCCTTGAGAATTCTACGCCAGAAGACGACAAAATTAATTGATTTTAAACTACCCAAAAAAAAATGATTAAGGGTAAAACGAGCACGCTACAATAAAGATGGATGTTTGTGGGTGGGTTTGTTTGTTTCTTTATACAAATCTACAGTTTTATTCCGATCATGATGAAATTTTGCATACTTGACCTTCAAAGCATGAGGAAGGTCATTGTTTACCTCAGATTTCGAAAAAATAATAATTATTGATAAAAAATCAATATTCATGGTTATGGCAAGGCATATTTATGAGAAATATCTCATGACCAACAATGCAAGGAAAAGTTTGTGCAACAATAGGTTTCAACAATGATTTCAACTTTTAAAAGTTTTTTTTCCGAATATTCATTATGAATTTTTACTGTATTAATTCTAAGCGTTTTCATGTGTTTATTTTTAAGATATTGCAAAATTTAATCATAAAAATAGTCCGAGCCATGCCCGGGGTTATCACCTAACTTATTTGGTAGCAGATCAGATCCAAACATTTCATAAAAATACATTTTGACTATATTCTGTAGGAATGTGTATACTTTGGAAACTGAGATGTTGATAATGCGATAATTGAACGTTCGTTTCCAAGAATTATTGATAATGAGCAAAAAATGATGATGCAATGACAGAACATTAACAAGGCAGCATCTATTGATGAGGCAAAGGAGTCACGCGTGTCTCCCTTGAGCTCCCTATCAAACGTCGAGACGACTGGCAATAATTTATGTGCCTGGAAAAGACAGAGAAAGAACGAGTATTGGTCAGAGAAACTCTGCAGCTAAAAGAGAAAAGACTATACGGGCAATGGAAACATCTGAACAACGGAAGTTTCGAATAGAACAAGAGGGTATAAGAGCTTCTGCGTCAAGGGCAAGAAAAACTTGAGTCTAAAGTATCTGGTGATGCTCCGCAGTGGTGAGGCAAGTCAAGAAGAGTTTAGATAAAGTTCCGGTACATCACCTAGAATGGATAGTCCCATTTTTCGTAGAATGGATAGTCCCTTTGCTCTACGTTATATTGATTGAGTTATTATTTAACCAATTGGAAGTTATAATTTAATTTTTTGAGATTGTTCTGTTTACCTACTTGTGTAATTATCCCGGGCAACGCCGGGTACCTCTGCTAGTTTTATTTATTTATATATACATATATAATTAATAAAGTTGAATTAATTATCTTAACTTAATTATTTCCCTTTAATCTACATAATTTTTGGAGGTAGTCTAAAAAGGGGTATTAATTAGTATTTTAATTGTATTCTTTTATAACAGCTACACAAAAAATAATCAAAAGGCAAAATATCCTAGCGAAGGTCTAAGATTTTTCAATCCGTTATTCATCAAACATGTTATATCCAAAGAATAAACTCATAAACGTTCGATGGGGATTTATTATATGTCACGCTCGAACCAGGAATCTTCAACCTAAACTCGGATTACGAACCTTCAGTATTCTTTTTTTCCCAATGTCACGTGGATTTACGGAGAAGAAGAGCTCTCCGAAACCGAAAGGTGATGATGACGTGGCCAGAAAACGTAGGTTTTGGAGAGCCACTCCGAAAGCGAGGACGAGATGCGAAAACGAGACGGGACAGAAGGTGTCATGGCAGCACGAAAGACGGTCGCAGGCAAGACGATGCGATAAGTTGTTATCGAGAGATTCAAGCCTCGAAGGCGAGGGAGGACGACGTCGGCGGCGAGCGAGGTTTGCAAAGGAAGCCTTCGCTACACCGGGGAGAATTGACGAGAACGTCAGCAACGGAGAGGGGTCGTTCTCAGCGGCAGCGACGGCCGGCGAGAAGAGAAATTTCTCAGGCGAGCCCGACGACGTTGCAGAAAAACAGAACGTGAGTCTTGCTGACCTAGACGGGCCTTGGCAGTGCTTGCTGGCGCAAGCAATTCAGCGTGTACTTCTCGACAGCGAAGGAATAGTTACGGAGCCCAGCTGTGAGGAGAAGACGAACCCGACGGAACGAGCTCGAGTAACGGAGTCGTCAACGGGAGAGGAACGACAGCCACGTGGAGACGAAGGCGAGCGTACGCCCGGACTGTTATACTTTCACGGTAGGACTTTTAGTTTTATAAATACCGCGCCTAACGTATGCGGTATAGTGTGGCACGGGGTAACTTTAATCGACCTTCGTGTGCAACGGGGAACAGAAAGACTCTTTCGCTCAGTTTTCCGTCACGACGCCCTGGCACTGTAACAAAGTGCCGACGTTGTTGGCGTCTACCCGGTATCACTTGGCGGCTACGTGCTTAGCGGCTTGGGAAAAGTATTTCCTCGCGGCGAAGTGTCTTCCCCATTATTTTGAGTGGACGTCGTTTCATTAGTGTCTCGAGTTTGCTGCGTATGTGTTTGCGTGTGATTAATCTTATACATCTACGCAGTTAACAGCTCCATCCTCCTTTGTTACGTAACAAAGTGCTGGTGATGTTATTGTGTGCTAACGAGTGTTTAGTGTCTTACGATTTCCAGTGTTTAATCTGTGCTTCGGTTCATTTTGTTATTTACAGCGGGGCTACCGATCTTATGTTTCCTACTTGTGTGCAACGTGATGATTTATCTGTGCTCACACTGATTGAAGTGTGTGTGTGTTAAGCCGGTACCTCAATAGGAGAACGTTTCTCCCCTTCTGCCCAAGGAGGGTATTTTCTCAGCTTCATAAAATATTGAGGGCCAATCAAATGCCAAAGTGATTGATCGACGATGATGCAGCGACAGCGTGTGTAGCAGCTCATCTTTTTCTTTATCAACGAGCTTCATCTCATCGAGTGCCTACGAGGGCTTCACGGCGAGACTCGTGATCGGTGAGCATCGTAGCTTCACGTCTTATTGTACATCGGCATCCAGTCTTCCAGAGTTCGACCTAAAAGACTTCCCTGGATTTTAGCAACGAGCGACGAGCGACTTCACCACGTCGTCTGGACTTTGCAATAGCTTTTCTTCAGGAGTGCGCATCGCCACTGAGTTAACCTCGCCTCAGTGCGTGCGGCTCCCCCTCATCTTTTGATTTTCAACAATCAATCAATCTTCTCCCAGCGGCATTGGTAGCAGCTCATCTTTTCCCGAACTTTTTGCCGGTTCGCAAGTTTACTAAAGACAATTGATCTTCTGATAGGACCGAATCTTCCTCATCTCATTTTGGGTGCGGTCTTCATGTTCCCGATAAGCCAGAGCGACGACTGACGTCTCATCCCTGACAAACCATCGGAGGAAGGACTTATTTGTTTTCATCTTCCACTGCAAAATTAAGTGTTGGAGAACTTTTAAATTAATCACTTTATCGAAGCGCCACAGCTCGGCGAATCGATACATTAAGAACTTTCTTTTTTTGATTTTCATATTTTATTGAATAAAATATTTTTCTTTTCGTTCCGCATCTTTGTCTTTATCACTCTGCTAAATCCACGTGACACCCAATGAAATAGGCTCAATTCTGGCCTCAGGCCATTTTATCGCTCATATTTAATGATTCATCATTGAGAAAGGCCTTTGAGAATATTATTCAGAAATTTCGGTAAAATGTATACATAGTCATAATCAAGAATAGAAAACATTTGATGACCGAATTCAGCATCATCGTTAATAGATAATTAGAAAGTTAATTTGTATAATTTCCATTTTAGTAGGCTGAATAATTAAAATTTGAAAGATAGAATAGCGCCATGAAACATGGAAAAGAAAACAAAAAGACAAACACAACCAATTGTAAGCTAACAGAAGAGCGGAGGGATCGAGTGGCACAAGATCCGACACCAAGCAAAGAAAGGGCATCTGGAGTAGTGAGTCATCGCAGAACTGATTCCAAGGCAAGAAAAGAGAATCAAATAAAGGTAAGCGGCTTAATCTACCGTATTTTCAAGGCACTTCAAAAGAAAGATCGTATGGCGACTTCAACAAGTTTTTCAAAAGACAAATGAGAGTCCCGGTCAAAGTTTACGGTGCTCGCTGCAAGCAATGTCGGAAAGAAGCCTAGCATAATCTACGACCGCGTCTTAATAAATCCAAGAATTAGAAGAAATGAATGCTGAAACACAGAAAATTTTCACTTTGTTATATGAAGGATCTTAGAAGGGTTGCAGTTTGTAACGAATCCTTTGTTAATAATTGCTAATGTCTGCCTGATAAATGATCATTTACATGTTTAAGAAGGGGAAAGATTGTGATTCAAAAGTAAAGAACAAACATTTTCTCTTGATTGTTACTCGTACATTAATCTGATTGAAAGATTAGACTGTGAAGTCCAAGAAGCAATTTTTAGAGATTAAATATCAGATACTCTAAATATTTTATAAAATGCCCAAAACTGAAATGAAAAACAAAAAAACTGATTCATAATTTATACCAATAAACATTATTAGGAACACCTAAGCATAGTATAAAATTACATAGTAATTTTGTCTATTTTTACTACATTGCAAATCTACGCTGGGTTATTTATTTTAAAGTATTATCCCACTCCGAAAGAGTGGTAAATTCAAGACAAATGCAAGGATCATTTGGATAGCAACTGAAATACAGAGTCTTTATAAATAAAGTTACATTTTGACATGGCCATAAAAAAAACTACTGGACCAAAAGCTATAATACTTGGTAATATTATACAAGAGGGCATGGAAAGTTCATACCCACCAAAAAAAAAAATTAGTTCAAAAAGTCACCACCAGCATGGAATGGCGCTCTATGCAATATTCGTATACGAAATTAGACACGAAGACACAGGTTAACAAGTCTTTAATCGTTACTAAAATTAGTTACATGACTAAAATTATTTTTAGTAACGATTAAAGACTTCGTGTCTATTTTCATATACGAATATTGCATAGAGCGCCATTCCATGCTGGTGGTGACCTTTTGAACTAATTTTTTTTTGGTGGATATGAACTTCCCATGCTCTCTTGTATAATATCACCAAGTATTATAGCTTTTGGTCCAGTAGTTGTTTTTTTATGGCCATGTCAAAATGGAACTTTAATTATAAAGACCCTGTATACAGAGGTTGCTTCACATTTAAGTGAACGAAATTGGAATGCGCGGTTCGCGTTATTGTTGTCATTTGAAGTTATTCCCGAAAACAACAAAAGTTCAGCCTTTGAGAAAAATGCTATCGCGAATAACCCCGTTTTGGGAAGGATGCATAAAGCGTATATAAAGCCCTTCCGATCTAGCATTCTCATATTCTCGAATAATCGAGTAATGTAAGTCGAAATTTTACTATATCTAAGGCAACTCTGCGTAACATATTCACTTGAATTAATAATTTTGGACTGGAAAAAGGTCCAAGCTCAGCGCCACCACCTGAGAAGCACACTGTCCCCAAAGTGCACTGCCTCTGAAGTGACGAGGAAAGCATCGAAACCATAAATTCCACAAAACAACGCAACACCGTTTCTCCCGTCGGAGCATCGCAGATAACTAAAAGTCGAATTATTAACTAAGATTTGCGAATGGAACGATGGCGCAAGGCTAATGCCCACAAATTACTGCCACGCCATATCGCAGATGAAAAGTCGAACGCGCAGAAATTGTATGAGCTTCGCCTGGCGGGAAAAAACTAGACAAAAGTGGTAACCTTAGAAGAAGCATGCATCTACTTAAGCAACTACTACAAAATTCGAGCGATATTTTATCGCAAAAAGGATCCAAAAGCCGTGGGGAATTTGTGCAACAATGCAAAAACATTTTTTTTCTAAAGGATTTATGCATGCTTGTCCCCCGATATGGCTATAACGAAAAATTAACGTTGTGCAAACTTTCACCAAAAGCAAAAATTAATGCCTTGTATTATCCGACAAACATCCTGGGACCAATTTATCGCTCTGATATCACATGTCTCAAGGAGGCAGAAAAGAATCAGGTTCGGCATCATCAGGATAAGGCTTCAATCCAAACGGCAAAATCGCTTGTTGCCTTCACGAATAGGAATCAGATCTATTGATTTCAGTAACACTCGTAGTGTGAAGTCGCCAAATGCTGTGTTTTTGGAATACTGTGCTTTAGTCTACTCAAAAGGGCATTTTACAGTAGATGATCTACGGAAATCCTGCAAAGAAGCATTAGATATCATTCTTCTCTGTGCGAAATGAAAACTCTAATGTTATGTAAGATCATCGATTTTTCAAGATGCAAGGCCAACACATAGAACACAATATATATATGGTGGCGCATGGAGATTTAATAGCTTTACATAGCTTTCATTTCGTTCACATAAACGTGAATTAATGAGTATCTGTTTATATAGTTTTCTGAGAGTCATTTGTTCAGTGATAACACAATGACAGGGATGACATGAGTGACTTCAAATGAAGAATGATTGTGGGTACACGAAGGTTGATGTTAAGGATTTCCCAAATCCCCACCCTTCTATTATAAGGGTTGCCCAAATGAAAAGTGGACGCATCCCATAGCGTAATATGCAGCAACGACAACAGCGCTCTAGTGAAGTGGTGTGTTAATAGATTCCAGACGAGTACCGGAGTGCATGAATTGCAACACCTATTCGTGTCTATACAAAGAGAGTTAGAAGGAGGTGTAAAAATGGATGCGTCCAGGACGGAACAGCGAGGAGTGGTGCGTTTTTTAGTGACGGAAAGTGAGCACAATGTCAACATTGATCGTCGAATGAATGCTGTGTATGGTGAGCACTGTTTAGTACGAACAGCTGTGAACAATTGATGTAAGAGTTTCCGTGACGATCGGATATCAACACCAGGGGGTCTAGGCTGAACTCATCGACAAGCTGTCGATCTCGACAAAATCCAACCGTCGAAAATTGGCATATTACGCATTTAAACACAAGTTTGCACACGTGTGGCTAGATAATATACACTGATATACACATATTTACACATAATTTTACTCATTTATCCATGTATACATATAAATACATACATAAACACATGCCTGTAGACACACTCTATTATTATTTTCACAGTTCAAGTTTCGTAGCACAAGAGAGTACTTCATGTATGTAAATATTTTTAAACAAGTTTTTGTTAATATTTTTAGAAAATGTGTATTCTTGAGCTATGTGTATTTAGCCTGCAGGCCGGAAACGAAGGAAAAATGATTTTAATAAGAAATCTATTGCTAAGTTTTGAAATAACGATCGCCAAGCGCATAGTCGACTGCTCTTGAATTGTAGACAAAAATGTACATAGTCGACTGCTCTTAAAGCAGTTGTCGATGGTCAAAGTCTACACTAGAAAATCGACGGTGTAGAGTCTGTACACTGTAGACTCTGTAGACAAGTAGACAAGTCTACACTGTAGACTCTGTAGACAGTGTAGACAAGTCGTGTTCATGCTAGCTCGAATCGACAAATGCGTCATTAACCACGTGACCATCAACACTTGTCGACAGTCGACTGCTTGTCGATGAGCTCAGCCTAGACCCCCAGATCTGCTCAGGCAGGGTCAAGCACAAATAGCGGTAGATGCCGGATCCTCTACGCTTTAATTTTCTGTCAAAGAAATGCACCATCAATTCCACACGATATTGCCGTACTCTCACGAAACTTCGGCGATCGATCAAAAACAAACGCCCAGGTCTTCTCTCACATGGTGAAACTTTCTGCACGACAATGCACGACCCACGTCTCTCGCGAAACCACCATGATGTTACAGAAATTCCAGTAGGAAGTTTTGGAACATCCTGCCTACAGCCCAGACTTGTCACTATGTAATTACCAGTCTTTGGGCCACTCAAGAAGACATTGCAAGGGAAGCGTTTTTAATTCGGACGAAACCGTGAAGGATGTAAACGATATAAATTCAGATTTTTTCAAAAAACAACCACAATCCTTCTACGCCAAGGGAATTGACCTGATCTTAAGCGCTAGGACCAATATCTTAACAAAAATGGTGATAACTTTTAAGTTTCAAATAAAGGTATTACATATCCAGGCCATTTGGACAACTCTTACATACAGAGTCCGCCAAAAATATGTATACACACTTTAAGGAACGCAAACTATTATGTGTTTGTTTTAAATTTAAATACTGATCACACATGTAGTACCTTCTTCATTTAAGCACATGGTTATTATAGATGTTCAAAATGCTGACCGTTGGCGGCCAGACACATAACGGAACGTCGAGCGGTCGCCGCATCTACGTCGGCCAATGTTTCAATGGAGATCGCTGCACATGCCGCTGTAATCTCCTGCCGAAGATCCTGCAGCGTGCGCGGCTTATGTCGATAGACTTGATTTTTCACAGTACCCCACAAGAAAAAAGTCCATAGGTGTTAGATCTGGCGACCGTTGTATATTTCTCCAGTGACAGTCGAATCAAAGAAAAAGGATCCTACTAAGCCCCCTAAATGATAGTCCACACCACACAAGAAGCCCTAGTAAATTGACCGTCTTATCCACATGAACATGCGGATTTTCCGGTGCCCAATTGACAATATCAATATCCCGTTACAGTCTGACAAAGAGTGTATACATTTTTGGCGGACTCTGTATATAAAGCTTTTATTTATATAAAGCAGTGTCTACCGCATACAACGAGAAATATACAACAGGGGATAACATGCAGCTTGAAAGCATACCGTGGGCGAAAAAGACTAATCGTTACAGGTGTCAAAGAAAGTTTTCTGAATTGTAACAGCCAACTGAAGAGCCGAAGGAAATAATACCAGCTTTCAAAAATGGTGCAGAGAGAAACGTCTCAAAAGAAAGACAACACGGCAGTGTCTTAGTCAATTCCGCAGAAAACCATCACTTGGAAACGTGCAGCATGGTCAGACGAATCACAATTTCCATGCTAAAAGAGGGGGGTAGAATCTGGCGAAAATAGCATGCATCTAAGAACTTATCGTATCATGGGAGCGGTATACAGACGGATGGAGATAGTATTGTGTAAATGAGAGACATTTATGTCACGAAGCAAGAACATATATAACCTGCACCAGTACAACAGAACCCATCAAAGAATGGCTCATGAGTTCACGTTATGTTGTGACCTACACATTCACAAGATTTGTAGAACATTTATGATACGAGAAGGAGAGGGCTGTTCGCAACATGCCGTCTTCACCGTCGAATAGATTGGAATATTGAACTGATGCACATGGGGTCAAGTTTTACTCAAATGTTTCTAACATTTGTATAAAGTTAATGCCACAACACATTCTAGCTTTAATGAATGCAACAGAAGGCCCTACATATTGCTAGTAGTAGAGTAAATCGGTTAAATTGACCAGCTTGTGCATATTTAACGAATTATGTCAACAATTCATAATTGAATAGACCAAAGTGCCTTTTCTCTAATAGCTTCAATGAATAACACATCAAAGTTAACAACTGATGTATATGGTCGATGAACTCCAATTAGCTAATTCGTGCAAATTTATTTTAATTGATGAAAAATGAATTATTTGAAATTTTCCATAGATTTCTCTAATTAATGCAGAATATCCTGAAGAAAATGCTTGCTGAAGGATAAAGTCCGCGTAATTGATTTCCATATATTCACGTTACATTAAGATAATTAAGGTAACCGAGTGTAAACTTACAGAATATTTTAAAACTGTATATAATAGTAGCATTTAACAAACATTTCATTAATAAATTTTCAGGAGTCAATTGAATGTGGTATTAAATTTTATTTAAGGGGAATTCAATTTTAAATAAGCATATTGGTAAATATCTATCAATCACGCAGCGAATAAATGTTTGCTAATTTTATTTTTAAAACTTTCATTGCTCATGCTAGCTTTAATATCTTTTACGAAAATGAGGATTTAACAAACTTAATCAATAGTAAACCATAGATCACCTTTACATATAAAAGCTTTCACCCTTTTATGTAAATTATTTTTATAACAAAGTGCTTAAATGAGAACTACTTGTTTAGACTGAAGATTTAATCTTTTTATCGTTTATAATAAAGAGATCCTATTCCAGATTTGCATTTTATCGTCACAACAATCATGTAAATAATTTGTAGTCATTTCCCTTCTTTAATAGATAGCTTTTTGTCCAATTGCTTTTTTGACCGATAAGAGTGGTGGGGGTCGCTGGGTCGTCGTCTGCATCTTCTCCACGAATAGACAAATAAAGAAAGGAACTGCTTTTTGCTGACGCTGCCGCCGACGCCATCTCTGTTCATCTGGTTGATTCCAGCCTTCCTCTGCTTCAGTGAGATACATAAATGGCTGAATAAGGAGGAGAGTTGTTTTTATTTTTTTATTTTTTATTTTTTTACTACGAGAAGATACGCTCTTTTCAAAATGCTTTGTAGTCATGAACCGAAATTGAAAGCGTTTTTTCGTATTAAATATTCAATATCATTCAGTTTCTAGTCTATTTATGTTGAAATATAGAATTCAAGTTTGTGCTTAGAACAATCTCTACCGATATATCATTCCTTCAGATAAATAAAAAAAATGTATTCATTGTTTAAAGTAGGAATGTTGAACGTTGGAATAACTGAACAAGTAAATGAATTTTGTGTGTTGTGCAGTTATTCAGTTATGTGTATTCTCAATCTACAACATGTCAATAACGCCTAGGAAACCGGAATTCTGGGACACCCTGTATACATAAATAAATATATATTCATATTTTCTGAAGGAAAAAAAACTTATAAACTTCCATTATTCGCTTGATTCCTTGGAAAATATTTCATCCAAATACATTGCCAGTAAAAAAAAAATGCGACACATGAAAAGAATGAGGCAATTTTAATGATATTGCACAAGACCATAGTGTGGGTGACGTAAAATATGTGATTTAAATTTTAACGCGATATTACAGGTTTCCCAAAATTCCCGCCACTGAAAGAATGAAATCATCAATATGGCATCTGTACTGTAAGAGACTAGAGCAGTCACAATATCTGCCATGCCCCGTACACGCAGCCATATTATTGTGTAGCAACTGACGGAGTTTGACAGACGGCAGATTGTGGGACTTCGAGAGGCTGGACGGTCTTTTCGGCAAATCTCGGCTTGCATTGGACTTAACGTTTCTACAGAAACTACTCAAACACGTAAAACTGGTTCCGGACGCCCACGCTAAGACCGTCGGATTGTAAGAGAAGCACTCAATACCCGCACAGCATCCACAGCAGAGATAAGGGCAAGAGTAGCATTAACCGTATCAAGACGGACCACTTGCAACCATTTACTTGCAACCATTCCGTGCGGTTGCAGTGGTGTCGGGAAAGAGCTGACTGACGATTTCTTGTCTTCAGTGATGAAAGCAGATTCTGCCTATACACAATGATGGACGTTAACGTGTGCGACGAAAACCAGGAGAGCAACATCTTCCACAGTGCATTCGTCGATCTGCCACCTGACCCAATGGTGTAGGATGCTATCAGTTACTATACGCGCTTAACCTTGGTGTTTTAGAATGGAACATAGAACAATCCAAGAGATTGCTGAACCCGTACTCCTGCCTTTCTTGCAGCAAGAGAGTAATATGCTATTCCAACAGAATAACGCATGCCCACTCGGTTCGTGAATGTCTCTCACTGCACGACTAAGCATAACTAATCTGTGTTATGTGAGATTCATGTCAGATGACGGACTTGTGTCAAATGATTTTTGGTGCTTCCAATCTTGGGTCTTTTCAGCGATATGTCAAGTGTGGGAATTCAAAGTACTCACACATTCCACGAGCTCTGATCATCCTCTGCTCCAAAAGACACATGAAACTATAGTTTAAGAAAAAACCCACTGTCCTTTACGGTTGGTTGCGTAGTCGGTTCTTAATTAATTCTTTTCCGGGCTTTCTCCAAACTTGTAGGCGTCCACTACATGAAATCCGATTAAAGGGTGGATCATCTGATGTTATAAGATGCCAAAAGTTCGAAGAGGTCCCAGCATCTCATTGCCCAGTGTTATCTTTTCGCAGTATCAGCTGTGGTGAAAACTGGTTTCCGCCTGGCAGTTATTTCATAACAGCTTAACTGGTGAAAATGCCTGACAGTCTTGTTACAATTTTTCCTTACATGTGTTTTGCCGCGTCTGCTGTCTTAAACTCATTTTCGTCCACCACTCATTTTGCAGCCTTAAGTTGAAGTGCTGTTAGTCCAGGCCGACCTAGTAGTTTCCCCTCGTTATTTTGAACAGCATAATTTACCGATTGATGGAGGACAGCAAATCTTCAGCTACCTTTGGCTTACACCACATTTGTATAATCCAACAATCTCTTTGTAAATCACTCAATTCTTCTACACGGGGTTCCAGAGATATTTTTTGATATCTTCAGATCTAGACAATGATATCGTGGAGTCATCAAATATCCGTAGTAATACACGAGTTTTTCTGAAAATAAAAATGATTCTTACATATACTTTCTAGATACAGTGAGTAAGAAAAGTGTCCATACACCGTGATAGATATTATCAAGTAAAACACCGAGTTACCCCTGAAAATGAACATTCTTGAAAAAACACTGACACTAACAACTTCTCCATGTACAATTGTTTTTATGTAATGGGTTACGCGATTTTTACAAAAACATTTAAAAAATTAACCAAAAAATGGTTACAAAATTATCCATACACTTCCAATCCACCCCTGAAATTGTAATGAGTACTTCTTTTATATATAATTTGCATTTATTAACTAAAATAATAAAATAGAAACGAAGTTATTATTTCTGTTTTCTCCCTGAAAAGTGCAAAATGGGTAAAAACAGAGAACTGAGAACACTCCTTACAAATGAGAGAACTGGTTGTGACATTGGAATGAAAAGAAAACACTAAGAAGAAGAAAAACAATCTCTTGTCCACAACAACATTGATTTTATCCACAGTTCTACGGTTCTCTTTACTGAGCCAGATTGCAAAACAAGTTAGAATACCCAGAAGCAGTGTGCATATATCAACAAAAAATTCAGAAACCAAAAGTTACTCTAAATCTGTTGGGAAGAGGTCGAAGAGAATCGCTTATCCACGTGTAGATTATCTGCTCACACGAAGCATAAAAAAGAACAGACGTTTACCGGGAACTGAATTTGCAGATGAGTTCAACAAAACGTAAGGCGCTTCCATTTCAGCACAAACAGTGAGAAGGAGGATGCATGATATTAATTTCAATGGAAGAGCGGCTAGAAAAAAAACATTCATCAGTAGTGTCAACAAAAAGAAGAGAAAGCAGTGGCAGAAGAGCTCTGTCAAAATGAAATGAAATTCTGGAAGAAGATGGGCAACCTATGGAGACAAACACATGAAGCACTCAAAACGAAATGTCTGAGAGCAACAGTAAAAAACCCCTCACCATCACATGCTCATTTTACTGATCAAGAAAAACACCAAGAGTAAAAAGGGCATGTGATTGTGTGGGTGTGTTTTTCTTGGTCAGGATTGGAGTCATTAATTTTCATTGAAGATAGGAAGATTATTTGTCCATCCTGGAGGAGAACCTGAAGTCATGATCTGGACGCGAAACACTCATCAAAGGTTGTTACAGCGTGACTGCCAAACAATCACATTAAAGTACTGCCGTGGGTTGCTCGATCACCTGATATGAATCCGATTGAGTATCTCTGGCATGATATGGAGTCTGGAATGGCAGGAAGAAATCCACGCAACATAAAACGAGCTTAAAGACTTGCTACTCAAAACATGGGTTGAAACATGTGTGGAATACCTTAAGAAATTGGTGGAATCTATGCCCAAGCGATGTCAGGCACTTGTACAAGCCAAAGGAGAATCAACAAAGTATTGATTGATTAGCAAACTTATAAAACTCAAAGTGTATGGATAATTTTGTAACGTCATTTTTTTTAGTTATAATTTGTGTGTTTTTGTAAAAATCAAAAACGCATTACATAAAAGCAATCCTAACTGGGTTTGTATACTATACAATGGAGAAGTTGCTGGTGTCAATGTTTTTTCAAGAATCCTTCATTCCCAGCGGTAACTCAGTACTTTACTCGCAAATATCAAGGTCTATGGATAATTTTGTTACTCACTATATCTTCCCATTCATCAAAACACACTGGAATTTGTCTTCAATAATACAAGAGCTCAAAATTTGTATCGGAATATCAAAATATTTTTTATCAACCAACAGCACGTGTGGACAATTCCTTACTGTTCCTAATAATAAGAATGAGCATCTTGTATAAAATGAGCATCTTGTGTTGAATGAGCATCTTGTATGATACAATTAATACATCAGGATATGTGTAGATTTTTAATTAAACCTTTTATCTGGAATCCAGCCGAGAAGGACGGCTGCAATGTCGTCTGAAACGCAAAAGTTAGAGTTTGGAGGAGCAGGTCCCGGTTTCCATTTTACAGCACAGAAGACAAAAGTGCTTAATTAGATAAAACGACACGAAACATTAAGCTCATCATATTGCGTATAGACGTTAAAGCCGAGTGGCTCAGTAATGGTTTGGGCCGTATTTCCGCGCATGCACTCTATTTTTCATTCTATTATAGGAATTACTGAATGCCAGAGCGTAATAGACCTCGTTACTGAGCAACTTTCATCCAGCATTTCTAATCCAGTGGACACGGAGATTTTGGTATATTACTTTTCATTGCTAAACGAGCACCTAAGTATAAATAAAATGCAACAAAAGTTTCTTCTATTCTGTCTATTGTCAAAAATAATCAACACAAAGTGGACATAATTAAAATGCCTATAGATGAAAACTGTTTAATTTATAGAATATAAAATCTCGGATTAATTACAATGTCTATTTAGAAATATGAAACTAATTGATTAGTCAGTGATTTAATGATTTGAACGATTAACTGTCATGTATACTAATCTTCCAATTAAACATTATATAACAGATTTCTCTTCTTATTCAGGCATATCAGTAGTTATACTCAATTCATTCAAGAAATCCCAGCTCTACTGATCGTGCTTCTTTATAAAATTATATATTATATAAGTAAAATAAATTTCATTAAATGCTTCATTAAATTCTAGATTAAAAAACATATGAGCGCTGATGAAGACTGTTTAGCGGTCGAAATGTACAGTCATGGACAAAAAAAAACGCTCCCTCTCTCTGTGCTGCTATATTTTTGAATGAGCGTTTAAAACAGGATGGTATGATTTTATTGGTTAAAAATGTAGATAATTTTCTGACTGAACTAAACGATATCAGTATACCTGGTGGCAAAGTAATAAACGCTCATTTAAAAATATAGCAGCATAGAGCGAGGGAGCGTTTTTTTGTCAATGACTGTACATAGTGCTCCAAAATATAATCATTGTGAGATATGGATTTTATCTTTCTCTATTCTTCTAATTGCTAGATTGCTATATTAGAATTGCTCCGAGAAAAGAGCAGAAAGAGTGATCGTGTTTTGGTTAAACAATAAAAATAAATTAAAGCAAAAAAAAAAAAAATAAGCTATCGGTGTGATTGTATTGAAAAATGAAGTTGATGGAAAAAGAATGCTTGATGAGGCATTCGTGTGTTTGGGTCTAACCCTTCGTAAAATTTAATGCGCCAACCAATTCAATATACGTATTCAGCCAGACATGATCTCACTGTTTAGAGCAAATGCATAAACACTGATTATTAAAATCCAAGATGGAGACAATGAAGATTGGATTGTTGCTCAGCCCGCGATTTTCAGGTGACTTTTGAGTGCCCAGGCCTGTCTCTCTTTGGCCTCATATTTTACGAGGTATAGGGGAAGGTGACTTAAAAGGGATAGCTGGGCAAAATGGGATACCATGGTTTTCAGCTAAAGTAAGTGTTGCACTTGTTGGCGATCATTTCAACCTTTAACAATAGCATATTCAACTGTTGGAAAATTGTGGACGGCTGTGTTTAACGCGAACTGAGTTCTACGGTTTCTCAGGTCAGTATGCTGACATTTTTGATGTAAATTCACGCCCATACTAAAGTAGCGTTAGCATTTTTCTGTCTTAAGTTTAAGTGAGCGATCTTTTTATTGAGTTGGAATGATTATTTAAGCTGTATATTCCACTTAGTGGTTACGCTTAAATCAGCGTTGCATTCACATGGTGAATTTCTACACATGGAAGACGCTATTCGGGTAAAATGAACCACTTCGTCGCTGCTCTCACATTTTACTATCTTAATTAATGCAAACCATCTTGACTAGCGCCCGATACACGTTAATCCGGTCACGTGTGTGCCCCAAAACACGTAAATCCACCCATTTAGGTGATTTTCGTTGGGAATCATGAAAATTTGGCCACGAATGTGCCCGAAACACGTCAATCCGACACCGTATGTGCCCGGCTGCACGTTAAAGAACCCTTGCGAGGCAAAATTTGCGTCCCCTATAACGCCGTCCTGAAACGGCCATAGCAGTTGAAAAGGACGTCATTAGCTGAACCATTTTGTCTTGGCTTTGTTTGTGTAGTTTAAATAAAAACACAATAAAAGAAGTAAGCAGTGATTTTCATTGTATCCCATTTTACCCGTATAGGCAATCCCGTTTTACCCGCATAGACCCGCATACTTAGGGTAAAAAGGGAAATTGAAACATTTTAGAAAAAAAGTTTTTTTATATGTTTCATTGATCTAACCAGTCTGTTAATATTTTTTGGCGTTTGTACTTAGGTAATTATCATTGAAAAATATTTCATTTACAAAAATATAATATATATTTTGCTCCAGGCACTTTCACCCTAGCTATCCCATTTTAAGCCACCTTTCCCTACTATGGTTTATTATAAAGAAATCGATTTCCTGGAAAAATGAAATTGCTTTGTGTTTTCTTTCCCACTAAATATTGCAAGGTTTCCATTAACTTCACCAAAAAGGACAGTATAGAAAATTCTTCATTCCATAATCTAGTTACTGAGTACATAAATGAGTTTTGCATCTCCTAGCTAATCATACTAGGCTTTTAATCTAAATTTAAGTATAAATTTTCACATCGTTATAATTCAAATATAAGACCGTAAAGAGGTTATTATGATTAATTAATTCTTTTTTGACATGCTCATTTTACTGAATAGAAAGTTGCTTTATTTTATAAACAACACTATTCATTTTACTTATCTTTTTTTATATTTTGGAGGAAGCTTGGTTAAGTGCTCATCGTAAAATTTTAGTATAATGGCAGAAAGGATTCCACTTTAACTACTCCCAGGAATACAATTCAAAATACGAACGGCAAAAAAAAGCAAACAGATAATTGTTCTTAAAGTAACCGTTGTCTTTCGGCATTTAAGGATTATGGTTTCCGAGAAACAAAGTGTAAGCATATACTTTGGGCGATCTATTTTACCCTTTCATTCGTTATTTCATTGGGAGAGTGCATCTTCTCCTTTAATAAACTTTCGCATTGATGAAGTCAAGCAATTTAATTTTTTGATCCTCTCCAGGCGTTTTTCAATTACTTAGTGATTTACGGCTTTTTATTAAATGTGATCGCTTGGAGTTTTAAATTGTTCAGCAAATATAGAAAACGCTCCACACCCTAATTCTATATGGCGAACGAGTCAGAATATAACAAAAATATTTTAGTGTGTTTAAAACTATATTTTTTTTCAAATTTAATCGTTATTTCATAGATTAGATTTGCATTTTGTCTACTTCACCATGGACCAATATTAAATTAGGAGATACATGACCATACCGATTGATGATTTTTAAATATTGCAAAATTTATTTCCTTCAAACTGAGGCAGCCAGTTAAAGTTTTAAATCCTTGCCTTTTTTTTCATATACAGGGTGATTATAATTAAAAAAAAAGGTTTAAGTTTCAAAACGCTATAAAAAAGAAGCACTTAGTAGAATGACGTCCAATTTGAACGGAATGTTATTGAAGAAGGGGGAAAGCTTATGGCATAAGAAAAAAAAGTAGGTCCAAATTTTAGCAAAAGATGGCGCTGTAAGCGTCAGAATATGTAAATGAAAATACCTGTCATGCGCACGACTTATTTCATTTTTTATAAAAGCGCCGGGTACACGGCTTTTCCTCATTCTGAACGTGACGCCGGAGACACTTCGATCAGTTGTGGAACATGCTGTTTCTCGATTTCAGCATGTTGCACACAACGCTGGACAGCATATTGAACATGTTTTGCGCCAGTCTCCCGCAATTTAAAAAACCAACTTGGATGGATGCTTTGCACACTGAACAGTATAGTTGGTTTAACGTGTAACTTACACCTTAGCCTTTGTTTTACGATTCATTTGTCATTTGTAGCCGAAATTCTGACGCTTACAGCGCCATCTGTTGCTAAAATTTGGACCTACTTTTTTTTCTTATGCCATAAGCTTTTCCCCTTCTTCAATAGCATTCTGTTCAAATTGGACGTCATTCTACTAAGTGGTTCTTTTTTTATAGCGTTTTGAAACTTAAACTTTAATTATAATCACCCTGTATAATTAATGAACCTTGTTTTCTTAAAGTAGTGTTTCTTGTGTATGTATGTTGTTTTCCAGCATTTCCCATCGGCAACGGTCTTTTTTGCTTCCTGTTGAAAGATCTGGCTTATAAAGTTCATATTTGCAATGCATTGTGATCTTCTTCACTATTCAAATAAAGTAATTGTTAATGATAAAATATGTGAACAGCCAAAACTGTGAACACTAGGTTAACAAGAAAGAAAGGAAGGAAACCACTATTCCACATAAATGATTAATGATTCTCTCCTTCCTTTCTTGTTAATTGTTAATGATTTTTTAAGGGTTCGTTATTTACTGCTGTAGAAGTATAATTATTTACTATGTGAAAGTATAAAACTAATATTATAGTTTGTAGATATACTTCAAGTTTAAACTAAAAGGCATTTCTTTTTAAGCACTCCACCTGCTGGTGTTGATCACTGGCTGGAATCAAAGTTAAAAATAGCGTGCTAGACAATTTTTTTTCCCTTCCCCATGTTCTAGGTCTTTTTTTAACCTTTTAGAATGGGTCATGTTTCCTTGTGCCTTGGGAATTACTGGATTCTGCTTTTGCCTGCTTATCAGCTCAGATTCTTCCACCCTGACGTGACGTCACTTTGTAGCTTAACAGAAGAACGCCTTCGTGCAATTCGGAGCCTCAGGCTAGTCAACAGTATACTTTCAGCGGATGAGTTATTAATTGCAATCACGTCTCTGTAGGACAAAGGCTAGAAAGACTCGAGGGAAGGGTCCAAGTTGCGGGTGTAAGGGCATTGCACACGAACCAGGTCACGCGTCCAATGTGTTGTCTCACTTCGTTGCTGAACTCTAATATGATGCAGAGAAACAAGACGCGGTGAATGCGCCCATAGGGGCCAACAGTGAAATGTTTTAAAATTTTAGAAATAACTTGTAGTTCATTTGTTTCCTAACTCTAACCGAATGTCGTTAATAATCCGTGAAGAAACGGTTGTTTCACATTTAGATTAAATCCGGGTCTTTGAAAGTTATATTAACATGTGAATAAATCTGCAATAAAAGCGATTCTCTAAAGCAGAGCAATTCGTGGCAGTTTTAAATATTTTTAAGATGATAGCGATAAAATTAAGATAATATCTTTTATAGAAACTTTTAATGACTTTATAATTTATGGATATATACAATTTTATTTTTTTGTCCTACGAAGTTTCGACTCCTCATTCAAGAATGCAAAACATAGGCGGGAAAAGAAAATTTCAATCTTATTTGGATTGTTGTGCATTAATGTTAAATAATGAGTATATATAATTAACTACTCCTGTCTTGTAATCAATGCTATTGTTCAGCTCGAGTGAAGTTTTTATTTCTCATGGCGTAGTACTGTTTAAATCTGAAGCATATCAATATTTTTTCATGAAATTAATCGATCAGCCCAAGTTGGCATTTAAGTATGTCGAATTAAGCCTTCTGATGGTGGCATTTCAGTATGTCTCATAGACGCTCGATATTGCTGATATCTCTTATCAGAAAAAGCTTTGGCTTTATATTGCACTAGCTCATTCTCACATTCTTGAAACTTGTGAAACCTGGACTAGCCCTAAGCATTTTGAAGAACCGTTAGAATAAGCCATTGAGCAAGAAGAGTTGCATTGTCGGATATGGGTGAAATGATTTGAGTTGCAATTAAAAGGAGGTAGTATCAAAGCGTTTCTCTACTGTTTGGAATAATAATCATACCATGGAAATCACTGTGTCAGAAATGGGTGCTGCCCATGACGTCACTTTCCTAATTCCTCCCCTACCGTCACGCAACGCGCGTCTATAGAATGTCCGTCATTTTGTGTTTATGGTTCAAAAACGCCGTTAGAGATATTGCTTGAGAAAAGTATATGGTGACCCGGCAATCAAAACAACCTAAATGACGTAATGGCACAAACGCTTAATAATGACGATGATTTATTTACATAGTGATGAAACGGACGGATGATTGGTTGGTTTGGTTTGTTTGGTATTAACGTCCTTTCAACTGCTATGGTCATTTCAGGACGGCGTTATAGGGGCCGCAAATTTTGCCTCGCAAGGGTTCTTTAACGTGCAGCCGGCAAACGACTACACGGGACCAACGGCTTTACTTCCCTTCCGAAGGAAGTGCGTGATCTCAGGATTTCCCCCTGAAAAATCCTCGTCGTCCTCGGCCGGGATCGAACCCGCGTACTCGGGCATCAGAGGCGATCACGCAACCTGCTGAGCCACCGAGGCCGATACGGACGGATGAGATTCAGAAATATAGATATCACGAATATTAACAAAGAGCTTAATCAACGTTCCGAAAATAATGAATGATTATTTTGAAGGAAGTGCCAGTGTATAGTTTTTTTGTAAAAATAATCATATTCCGTGAACTTTTTGAAGCTACTTCGTACGCTCTCTCACAGAATCCTCGACATACCGCTAATTATGAAAACGGTCTTCTACGAACTCTTCTTCAATTATGCACGCAAACTAATCCGCTGTTATTGTCTGTTGCAAATATGAATCTCTTCTTTAAAAAGGTTATCCGGTAAAAACCACGCACCTCGCCTTTAAAGAATGTGGCTTCTTTTTATTAAAACATGAAAGTAAGCTTACAAAGGCTTAATTATTAGCAACAAATTGCTGCGTCTGTTCTTACTAACGAGCCCGCATATATAGCCTAAACTAATTACTGACATATCCTTTTGCCGCACAATGATTACAAAATATGGATTTCTCCCTCGTATACTCAAGAAAATCGATAAAAATTTTGCTCTGAAGACTACGCTAAATAATCCAATAGAACTAATAATTTTGTCTTCCCTTTAGTTTCCACCTTTATTAATCTCTAATTGTGGTATCACTTGCTAATTTCTTTATAGATGAATATATTTATCAATTTATTTACTTATTTTATTAAGTAGCAAAATTAGAAACTATGTAAATATTTCTTAATAGATGTTTATAATCGTGTTTTATACAGATGATGAATTAAAATAAAAATGATGATATTATCGCCCTCTATTATTAAACATAGAAATGAATAGATAAACCCCTTTAAAAAGTAATTGGGCAATTGAAAATCTTCGTTTTAAAACAAGAAATTAATTGAAAAATCAAAAACTCCAAAAATCTAATTTTTGACAAGTAATGAATTGCAGATTATAATTACAATTTTGAAGTAACTTCTTAGAGAACAAAAATCGTAAAACATTTTTCAGTTTTCGTGATGAAATACTTTCTTCGTTTCTCTTTAATTTTTCTAAAATGTAGTTTAATGCAGAATTTGGGAGCAAAAATCGAAACATTTTAAGAAGAGAAAAGATTTCTCGCCTACAGTTTGGTTTAATACGTATACTGGGCGACCAATGTTACCTTACCGTGATATTATTCTATTAACTCGTATATTTCAACAAAATAAAAACTATATCAATTAAATTAATAATCATGTTAAAATAACTGATTGAAATGACTTACAGAATTGGGCAAATGACTTTAGAGTGGCAAATTCTTCTTTTTAACTCGTATATTTCTCAATTTTAGTGCCATCTTGGAAAATGCAGCTTCTAAATTGTAAACACGACCAGTTTAGCTTATTTCATTTTTAGATAATTTTTATTGAAAATGATTTTTTTAGCTATTCAAAATCATTATTCGAGTAAACATAGGTCAAAAAATTAATAATCTTGTTAAATGAAAAAAAAAAACAATCAGCAGGTTTTTAAATTAAAACATAGCTTCCTTTGCCTCTTTTGATTTAATTATGATTTAGTCAACTTTAAACTGTGCCGAAATTAAAGCTGAATTTTATTAATTATACAAATTTTCTGCATATTAGTTAATTTCATGATTATTCTCTTTTACATTATTTATCGTAATTAAATCTGATATTGTCAGCTTAAGTAAGATTACGATTGTCTGATTTAACAAACGAACAATGTAAAAATTTAATTTAATTTAATTTAATTTAAAAGATAAATTAAAAGATGAACCCACAGGTGCCTGCATGGTCAAAGAGACCGAGGGTAGGCCACTGGGGGTCATCAAACATTAATTACAAAAAACAAATCAAACAAACAAAAATACAAAACAAAACAAACATAACCAGGGTTAACATTAAGTAAGGGTATAAATCGCCAACTATGGTTCGAAATCAAGACCCACGGAACGGGAGAACCAGAAAATCCAGTACTGAATTATTTATAGCAAGCAAAAATAAATAAACTTTAAAGTATCATATTCGAAAATCTGGCGCAAGGTTACGGGCGAAGGACTGAAGATATTTATTAAAGATATTAAAATCTTTTTCGGAACGAAGATTCAAAGGTAAGTAGGCCCAGCATTTGATACCTACATAAGATATACAACGCCGACGATAAAAGGCGGGATTAACTGCCCGTTATATCTAGTAGAATAGTGATGGCTAGCACAATTTCCAACCAAATCAATGACCGGGGATACCGACAACATAGAATTAGTATTTTTGAAGACAAATAAACAGATACGTATGTAATATAACTGGTAGATAGTAGGTTAACCAAGCTCAGAAAATCTAGCCGTAACAGAAAAGCTTTTTGGCAAACAGAAGTAAGTCCTCAAGAACCACTTCTATAGTTTTAGCACTCTAAAGAGATTGTGCGAGGTTGATAAACCCCAAAACACAATACTGAAGCAAAGGTACGAATGTATCCAGGCATAGTAAAGTTGAAGGATAATTGGACGTGGTTAATACCGTAGACGGGAAATAAGTCCCTGCCTCCTATTCAGTTTAGATAGTAATAAATTAATGTGTAGATCCCATGATAGATCATGTGAAATCGTAACTCCCAAATATGTAAAGGACGTCACTGTTGAAGCAGAATTGTGCATATAATTATCAAAGTATAATGGGAGAACGGTTGGAATACCTTGTTTAGTTCTCTGATAGCATGCCATCACCTTAGTTTTATCCACATTCACTTGTAAATAGTTGTCTTTAGCCCATGCGCGTAAATCAAAAAGTGCATTATTAAGCAAAGAAATCAGGCCCGAGCAGTCATTACTCGCTGCTAAAAAAGTAACGTCGTCAGCATACAATAAAATCTTTAATGGAGAATGAGGCTGTATATGGGAAACGATATCGTTTATAAATAAACAGAATAACAGGGGGCGAAAGAAATGACCCCTGAGGCACACCCAAACTGCGCACAATTAATGAAGAGGTAGCATCGTAGAGTTCTAAAAAATAACTTCGATCCATCAAAAAAGATTTTAACCACAATAAAGGAATACCGAATATACCGTATTGTCGAGATAGTTTAAGCAGAAGACGTTCAACAGGGAAGTTCAATAGTTTAATAACACAGATAAATAGGGAAGAAAATCAAATCATTATTACAAAGATTTAAGTAGAGACGATTTACAAGAAAGTAGTCCCTTTTATCAAATATGCAGATAACATAAATAGATATCGTTATTTACGTGGCAGGAAATCGCATTAAAGGCTTTTTGTAAATGAAATTGTTTTGAACCCATAATGTAATATTTTTTATTTGACTTAAAAAATCGTGAATTTTATTTAGCTCCCTAGGTTTCTTGTTGGGATCATCAGAACATTCCATTCGTCATCTAAGCACGCGTTCATGCGCACGTGACATAAGATCACCATGTGAATTTCTCTTGCCACTTAAAAATTGTTCTCATCTTATGGAGAGCCGTTTCACTACGACTGTCCCAACTTTTCCCCCCTTCCAGGTGTAAATGGATTGAACTAATTTGACTAAAATTTACATGTTACCGGCCGTCTCATGTTTCTATCAAATGAAACGGAAAACAACTGTGAGACTGAAAGCATGTACAGAAAAATTGCGGATATACGTTAAAGCCCTTTCAGATGCCGGATTCAGTTCAAATACAGGGTGATTCAGAAAGGTAGGTCAAAAATGAAATACCACGTACAGTGTGTAGCGGGGAACAAAATTTTTCTAATAAACATGGGTCCGAAAATGCATCCTTACAGAGATAATGCAACTTGTACGAGATAGGAATGACATTACAGTAGGTGTTCAAAATGCCGATCCTGAGTAACCTGTCTTGAAGTCGTTGGTCTAGTGTTTGAAACGCCCGGCGATGTGGGTGATCACGGTCTGGAAAACGCTGTTGGTAAATCCTTTCCGCTTCAGCAGCATTACCCTGTGCCTCGCCGTAGACGAGATGCATGTCCGCCAGCTCCGCATTAGTCAAGCGATCCACTGTACGACATGTTTCGTTTCGTAAGATAACTATGATTGTAAGTTTTGACTGCATCTCCATCTTCAGGCTAAGATCTAGTAGGTGAAGAGAATTTCATTGATAGAGAAAGAGCTGAAGGCCAATAATGTAATAGACTATACAACAGTATACAGGGTGTTTATAATTAAACTGAAAGTATTCAGAGCTATTTGTAGCTCGATCCCACAACCGGAATGCACCAAATTTGGTAGGGGAACTAATGACGACATGGGAAAAAGGATTTTGCGAAATAAAAATTGTAATTTCAAACGTAACCGATAGGGGAAAAGGTGGCGCTGTGCAGTGTAAAAGAAAGTTCCAAAAACAAATGAATAATAAAAAAGAAAATGAAGAGAAACATCACGTTTTATTCAGCACATTCCGTTCCAAGTAACGCGCTCTGAGGTAACTTAAGACGCATGGTCAACTAAAAGTCCATCTTCCCCTCGCTCGAATCGACCGACCCGGAGTATTCAAAGTGATAGGCGGAGCGAGGGGGAAGAAAAGGAAATAAAAGTGGATGTGAAGAGACAGGAAAGGAGGAAGAGATATAGAAAGAAATCATGGTCTGAAAACAGGGAACGAGGAATGACAAGTGAGGCTGCCCAGCAGAAAGATGAAGCCGCGATTCATCGTGGTGTAGAAGCAATAAAGCAGTAAAATCTTTAAGAATACATTTGCCTAATTTGAAGGACCAGGCAACAAATTCCAGGGCAAAGACTTCAATGACTGGTGTGCCACACGCCATAGAGGAAAGACATTTTCACCGATAGTAAAAGAGAATATGGAGGAAGCAACACGACATAACACGGAGAGTGAGTGGAGAAAACAGCATTCAACGGGCGTTCCCTCCCAATAAGTTCCATTGACACTGATGCTAATCTTCCTGAGGACGGAGTCGATGTAAAACATTGCTACTTAACCTGAACAGATATCCACGACGACGGGCAGCGGGGCAAACAGCACCCTCATTGCAGCAGAAGGAAACGCAGCTAGGCAAGATATCATTTCCAAGCCTATTTCACCGACAACTTAGTACTCCTCTCACCTCTATCGTTGGATCAAGTATGACGAAGTCCGAAGCAATATTAACGACCAAGTTTAGTAAGATTTGAATCACATTGTTTATTGTGCTTAATTTATTTGATCGCAGTTAGTTCTTTTATTGTTTCGTACTCAGGATGGAGCCCCCACTCTGCTCATACTGAGGAAGGATCGAGTTTTGAACCTGCAACATAAGGAAGGGTTTGTAAAATTACGATTGTTTATTATCCAAGTTATTCAATTTAACTGTATTTTGAAGTTATTATTTGTAAAATTAAATTCATTTATTAAATTAACCAAAACGTCCTTCTTTCTAACTCTGCCGTCACAAGAGTCAAGTCACACTTTGATTCCTCGGTATTCAAAGTCCAGGGTCTCTTCTTCCAGACTGATATGGCTACTTTGGAAGCGTCGCCGACACATGGTCATGACCTCATATAAAGGGGCATTGTCATCGCACACGATTTTCAATTCGGCATAGATCTGTCTGGCATTCATTTCTTTCAGATGCAGTAAACGTATCACAGGCCCCAACTTGCTTTTCCCAATGAGCTGCGTCATTTTGGATTTGGTCATTGGTGGCAATCCACGAAATACTGTATGGGTTAAATTGGTTGGGACACTCTGAGGAATTTAGCTACAACTACCATTATCGTTTCACTGCTGCAACTGGACTTCTAAACTGAGCTGCCACTTTATTAGGTACAACTCACAAAATGTGCAAATTTATTGAAAAAAATGTTTTATTCAAATAGATAAACTCTTAAACTAGCAAGCATAAATAGCCCGTAGTGTCCGTCAAAACAGTTTAATAAGCGGCACACCACATGCACAAAATAAAAACTTGGACAAACTTTGATGCACAAAATTGCTGGGTTATCTTGCCTCATATGTACTCCTGAACAAATCGTCTCTACTCGAAATTATTTATCGGCGAAACGTACAACGGTCGAGCTGAACCTTATTAAATATAAGAAGGACGGGAGATCCTTTTCAAACAAAGCCGCTTAAATCGTCTGATAAGTAGGCGGTCAATCCGAAAGGGGAAATACATTGCACTTGGCTGGATAACAAAGTGTGGCTGGTCTCGGGAAATACTTGCCGAACCTGGCTTGTATTGACACAATTAACGGAAAAGTTTATTGTTCGAAAATTCAAATTAAATGAAGCGGAAGCGTAGTAAATTGGTATACACGATGCCAACGGTAATGTCCGAACTAAACTGCTGTCCCGTATAGAAAAAAAGCTTTGGTGCGCACACGGGCCATTGTATCCTGATTTCGCTGAATTCTTTGCTCGTAGGAAACTCGTTGCTCCCGTTGCGTCCATTCTTTTTTCATGGAAATTTCCAATCTGTCGACGATCAGGCTAGGTTGCTGCCGATAACGTTCGCCTCCCGCTAGCACTCCTACTCTTCTTCTGTGAGTCGAGATACGTACTTACGGCCGTTGGAGTTTTCTACCCTCCTCATTTCAAAGGTTTAATTTTATTTCAACAGAACTCGGTTATCGATGACTTGTCACTTTCATATTCAAGCTCCATCTGTCTCGTCTTCCTCCTTCCTTCTGACCTCCTCGTCCTCTTCTCTGACGTGGCTTCCTCCTCGCCGATCGGTGTTTGAGAAAATTTTCCACCCGTAAAATTTTCTTTCTGACAATTAGACAGATATACATAATAAAGTGATTTAATGATTTTATGACCGACCCTAGTAATGTCACCCTTATAAACTCTTAAGACATTTCCATCTTTGTTTCACGTGTATGGTAAATATCATCGAGTGTGTTCAATCTGGTAGCCGTGCATCGCAGTTTCCACTACAGAAGGCTAGAACGAAGAACACCAAAGTCAATTCGTAACCACTCCTGTTGACACGCTTTCCAAAGACCCTCTACTGCTCGCGGTCGTCTCTTTCCGAAGGCCCGCTTAAATTGGCTTTGGCCAAAGTCACAAAAATCCATAGGCGATGCGTCCGTCGACTTTGACGGGTTTGTCGCTAAATGGAATGGAGCAGATTCCGGTATCTTCTTGCGTTCCAGGAACAGGCGAATTGAGGCGGCCGTGTGACTCAACGCCTTATCTTAGTGCCTTCATAACTTGTTTACCTCTATACCATACAAACGGGGATGCCACGGGTAAATATGGGGGTTAAAACTTTAGTCTGAGAGTATATGGCGTTGACTTGGGCCTTTGACTTAATTCTGTGTAAAGTTAACTTGTTATTGTAGTTGTATCATGCCACGATCATGAAACCTTTTAAAAATGTTTCCTTGCATTCACGGTACCATTTTCTGAAATCCTTAGAACCCCTTGGGCGGTAAAAATTGTCTCGGCTCTTATTGCAGTCGCTTAAATAAACATACGTCTCATCTGGTATGACCACATATTTCCGTTTTTCTTCCGCCAGGTATCGTTCTTACAGTTTACGGCAGTTGGTCCGTCGCTCTTGAACGCGACAACAACCTATGAACGTGGCTTTTGTGTCGTTTCTCCAGTTGTAAATCACGGTTGATAATTGTGTTCACGGTGTATGCATATGTCCCTAGGTTGTATGCAATGGCGGCCCGTTGTGTTGGTGGGTTACATCCAGTTACGAGAGCCCGAACTTTCCGGACGACGTCAGGAGTACGGCTAGTGGATCATCTCGGATGGTGTCGTTTTTGTTTTTCCCAATTATATTTACTAAAAATTTAACAGTTTCAGTCTTTTCATAGCCTATAGTGGGATAGAGAAAGCCTGCCCATTCACACTTCGACAAAAAATAACAAGGTAACCAGTTTCTATATGAAAATTCAAGTAATTACTATTTAGTTATAACATTTTTCATAATTTGATAACAAAAGAGACTCTAACGATGTTAAATTTTCTCGCTAGACGATGCTAAATCTTACTATTTGAGGTTAATTTTTGAGTCACAGTTTAAACAATGGAGGAAGGAAAATGGGCAGGCTTTCTCTTATCATTATAGTGCTATGGTAATGTAAGTCTTGAATATTTTGAATAACTACAACTTACAATATATACAGCTACATCTATATACAGCTACATCTGTTTCGCTCTGAAAGGAGCACACACTTTAACGTGAAGGTTTAATTTAAGTATGAATTTTTAAACATTGCCTTTTGAAGAGAACGTGACGAAGAAGACGAGAACTTTTTCCCATACTATTTTTACGCAACATAGTGATAAAAAAAAGTCTTTATATAAAAAATTCATTGTATGAAGTTAATAAGGGAGGCCATCTTCTTCCCATTGTTAATTCCCAGTACACTAAGGGGAGGGGAAAACTCAAACGTAATGAAGCGATTTTTTTCCATCATGTTTTATAACTTTTTGCATCTCTTCTTCCATTTTTCATCGCTTATTTATTAGAAAGAGGATTTTTTCGGCTTCTTGATTGCTCCCTATGAAGAAAGGAAAAATTCACAGCGCACAAAGTTAATTGAGTTAGCCTTCTATTTCGTTCATAACCGTCATTGTGCTTCTCCCCTCTGCTGTCGCTTATAATTTTTTAAATGATAAGAAAAACAAAATCTTTATATAAAATATTAATATTCATATGAAATTGTTTAGGAATTTTATGTTTTATAACGCTCACTATGCATAAAGAAATAATTCGTTTTCTCCAATAACGTCAAGACGGTGAAATACTTCTTTAATAGAAGACACTCTTTCTACCATTTTCTTTCGGCTAATAGTTTAATGGAGTTGACTCATCTTATGGAATTGGATACATCTTTAAGAAGGGTGATTGAAGTCATTCAAACCCATCCCTCCATATTCAAATTTTTACCTAAGTGAAAAGCATATCGATTTTGTCCCAAATAGATTCTGTCAGTCTTCATCACAATTTTTCTTGGTAGTAACTGAAATAGATTTCGGCGATGACAGAAAGAAAAAAGAAAAAAGAAAAAGAGTCAATTGAGAACTTTCTACCTGGCTTCGTATATAATCAGTTTCGTTCTCTTTCAACGGCACATGAAATTGTCATTGAGAGAGAACTTCTCTGCAGTTTTTTTAATTGCGAAATAAAAAGCAATAAGTAATAATAGCCTGAAACATATAACACTAATTAATGCTCTGATGCAAAGGTACGCAAACTTAAGTTAAAATAAGGGGTTTCAATATTTTAAAAATATAGTTTTATGTTGACCTGGTTAGTCCATAAATCTCAGAAATAATGTTTCTGAGTGGCGTTGAGGCTGAGAAAAGTGTCAACGGAAATGCTAATTTGTTCTTGGATGGGATTTCAGGCAGGTGTTCATCTTAGTATCATTGAACATAAGTACACGCTTTCGTGCATCGATTGAGGGGGAAAAACTGTTTGAAAAATTGCTATTTGGGCGCAAGCTATTTGGAAAGATCCTATTTTCACATACATCAGTTACTTTAAAAGTTTTTAAATTAATAACAGAGTTTAAATATTCTGAACAAGATCTTCCCTTTGGAATAATATTCCAAAAAATCGTATAAAATAAATGAATAAATGACAATTGCTCAGAAAGTAATGCCTACCTTTTTTCTCCGGAACTCTTTATTAAGCTCCTAAAGGTGCTTTTGCTCTCAGTGTGGGGAAACGTGTCTGTCTGTCTGTCCGTCTGTCTGTCCGTCTGTCTGTAACTCTAACTCCTCCGAGGCTATGAAAGATTTTCAAAATCTGTTTTCGTCAGTCAATGAATATGGTTCATATCACGAACCAATCACAAATATTATCTAAATCGGTTCATTGGCACGTGCACAAATGGTACGTCAATTTTCCCGCCAAGAATTTTCAATGGGAAGACATTAAGTAATCAAACAAATCGTAATGACGAGATACAAGCGGTTATTCATTATTATTTTCGTCAGTCGATGTATATGGTACATGGCACGAACCAATCACAAATATTATCTAAATCGATTAAATAGCACGTGCACAAATAGTACCTTCACTACCCCACCTAGTAATTTTCAATAGAGAGGGTACACCAAGTTCTAAGGGAGACAGGATCGTTCACAAGTCGATATCTCACACGCGATCGAAACTAGATGTAACGTTTATAGGACATCTTTTGTTCCATTTGAACCATATAACGTTCCTAAACAATTATGCTGGATAAGTTTGGGTCACCAAACATAGAGCTTTCTTACGTATCCCAATTTCTTCAGATGGCCGCGAACGCTTACATGATGGATATTCAATCTGTCGTGTCGTGTAACGTGAGTTTGACGCGATCAATGCCTTTATTTTGTCGTTGCAAAAATGCGTCATAATTTTTTCGACAACCCAATAGCCTAACCTAACCTGAACTTCAACAAACGAACCATAAGAACTGTAGTGCAGTCACTGCTTTACCATGGAAACAAGCTGGAATAATTAAGTAATAAACTAGAGGATACTCTTTTACCACAACAAGAGAAAAAGAAACGAAAAAATAAAAAATGAAAAATAAGGCAAAAAATAATAAGACAAAAAACAAAAGAATAAGGAAAAATACGACCTGTAAGCGCTTTTCGAAAGCCTTGCTTTCATCGTTCAGCAGCCCAAGGAAGAACACGGAGTGAACTAACTTGGGACAATCGACAATCGAACAGTGAAGTGTACATTTGTTAGGATGGGACGAAAGCAGCGCTTTCACAAAGCTCATCTAACTAGAATAAACTCTAAATGAAATACACTGAGGTAGTCAAGAAGCCTAACCAACCCAAGCGGTCTTCCGTATTATACAAAAAATAAAATAAGATTGACGATTGTCAGATACAAAATACAAACGAAATAAAAAATACAAGGAGAAAGAAGATTATCACATCTTCCAGTAGTCCGGGAAAGAAACGTTGCTAATATCTTCAAAATTGACGTCAAGAACGTGCCTCGGTTTACGATACTTCGTATGCCAGTTCATATTCAATGAGTTCTTCAGTATCCCATTCACAAGTTTATTGTCATGAGTCTTTATCTTCTGTATCATAATCAAAAGTAGATCCTGTATAAACTTTCCGATATGGGCCATGTTTAAATCCAAGTGGATGGATTGGTTTTTCACCGTCCTTCTGTCCAGCTGGGCAGTGGTCCTCAGGGTAACATTCTGGAATGACTGTAGTTCACTCCATCTGGTTTTACAGATAGTCGCCCACGCAGGCATGCCATAGAGGAGTATGGTCCGGATAATCGACTTGTACAGAAGTAGCTTGTTGTCAATGCTGAGGGCGCTGTTGCGACCCATGAGAACTAGCTCTGTTCAGAGAATACTGTACTTTTCGCTTTGTTCAGAGCATAGGACATATGCCGGTTCCATGAGAGTCTTGAGTCAATGAAAACTTCCAGATACTTGAGTTGTCCACCCAGTCCAGTTTCTTATTGAACAGAACAAGAGAATCTGGGGGACGCTTGAGCTTCCTATTGAGGTACGAAGCCTTGCACTTTCCGACGTTAAGGTTCAACTTCCAGCAGTTAAACCAGTCTTCGAACTGCATCAAGGCGCACTGCAGCCGAGTGATAACGTGAGCCGGCTGGTGTGCCCATGTCATAATGGCAGTATCATCCGCATAAAAATACAGATTACAATTATCGGGTTTCGGGAAATCATGTACAAAGTAATTAGATAGCACAGGTCCGAGAACAGAACCCTGAGGGACACCGGCCTTTACAACACGGGGCGTGGAAAGATTTTCTCCAACTTTGGCTTGATAGGATCTGCCGTCAAGAAAGGATTTCACCAACAAAATCAAATCGGCAGGGAACCCGTCTCTGATCATTTTGTAGACAAGGCCCTCATGCCACACCTGGTCAAAAGCTTTACTGACATCGAGAAATACCACCCCACAGTACCTGAGAGGTTCAGGGGGGTGCTCAATTCTTCAACGAGCCTCCATATCTGCATCGGACAAGAGTGGGCAGCACGAAAGCCAAACTGCTCTTCCCGAAAAAGGTCATTTGCTAGACAGTGGTCTTGGAATCTGACGAGAATCGTTTTCTCCAACACTTTGGACATTGAGGGTAGCAGGCTAATAGGTCGGTAGCTCGCCGGAATTGCAGGATTTTGCCCCTGCTTGGGGATATTCAACATCAACACAATAGATTGCTTCCAAGCCACAGGGAAGTAAGAAAATTTCCAGCAGACGTTAATGATATTAGTGAGATAGTCAATAAAGTTCTTCGGAAGATTTATAAGGGCGTTATTACTCACCTTGTCTCTTCCTGGAGCCTTCTTCTTTTTCAGTTTACTTATGATGGTGGCGACCTCTCCAGCCTCGATGCTGTTCTTCGTTAAATGCTGCGGGACTTCATCAAAGTTGACAATACCTTCGTCCACACGCTGAGACATGATTTGGCTTTCGGGCTTATCGTTGGTAGGAGTAACAAACTGCATTTCCAGTGAATCTGCAATGACTTGGGCCTTGTCCTGATCAGTTTGCACATAGTCACCTTGTGGTGTACGGAGTGGAGGAAGCGTATCATTCTTCTTCTTCTGTAAAGCTCTGACCATACTCCAAATGGAATTGTCGCGAGCCGACAAGCTTTTGAGTTTTTCATTCCATCTAGCGTCGCGAAGCTCTTTTATATCCTCTTGGACTCTTCTCACTAGCCTGTTGTACTTGGTTTTGAGCCAAAGTTCACGATAGCGTTGCCACAGTCTACGGGTCCTGTTTCTTTCAGCAATTAGGCGTTGGATTCCAGGAGTGAGTTGGATTCGATAAGAAGGTTTATTCTCTGATGGATACTTACTAGCTTCTATGGCACTGTTAATACATCTGGTGATGTCATCAACAAGTGATCGATGTCCTCTGTACAGTAAGCAACGTCGGGATGGTAGCCATAGTCCTTAAGAAGATCTTTGTAGAGCTTCCAGTCTTGATGATGTACGAGTTCCTCTCGGAAATTTATGTCAACATTGTCAAAGTTCAACGCCACAGGCTTGTGGTCCAGAAGAAAGGTCATCAATCGTGAAGATATTGTACGGTTTGAAGAAACCCTTCAAGAGAACTAACTTGGGACAATCGACAATCGAACAGCGCAGGGAAAAACGAAACGAGCGGTCCGAAAGCAACGCTTTCACTGCCATACTCATCCAGGAAATAACCAGGGGAAGTACACTGAACTAGACAAGAAGCCAGATGAGACCTAGTTAAGTCATCCAGTGGATAAGATTGTGTCCTTTCCTATAAGGACGAATAAGTTGATTGTTGATTGACGAGGGACACGAGGAGCTATGAGATCCAGTAGTCGGGAAAGATGGCCTTTTGGATGTCGTTAAAATTGATGTCCAGGACGTGTCGAGGCTTGCGATGCCTGAGGAAACTTCTAAACGTGAGTGGATGCTCCAGAATATCTGCAACCAGAGGATTGGGATGGTCCTTAATCTTCGGAAGAAACTTCTTCAGTGACTCCTGTACATAGCTACCAATGGGAGGTATCTCAAAATCGTCGGAAATAGAAGTATTTGTTGCAACTCTCCTGTCATGTTGGGCAAATGTCCTCAAGGTAACGTTTTGGAAGGTTCGGAGGTCCTTCCATCTGGACTTACATATTGTAGCCCAGGCAGGCATACCATAAAGCAAGATGGTTCGGATTACCGTCCTGTACAGCAATAATTTGCAGTCTAATCCAAGCGCGCTGTTTCGCCCCAGAAGAGCTACCAGACTGAACTTTGCCTTCTTTGCCTTGTTGATGGCATAGGAGACATGGTCGCCCCAATTTAGCTTGGCATCTATTACCACTCCGAGGTATTTGTAATGTTTTACCCATTCGAGCTCTCTGCCAGAAAGGAAGAGAGGACTCGGGGGTTTCCGAAGTTTCTTTGTAATGAACATTGCCTTGCATTTGTCAACATTTAGATTCAGTCTCCACTTAGCAAACCATTTCTCGCACTGAAGTAAGGCATTCTGCAATCGAGATATGACATGAGCGGGAACGCGAGCAGTGGTCATGATGGACGCGTCGTCAGCGAACAGATACAGCTTGAATTTTGTAAATGTTGGGAAGTCATGGATGAAAAAGTTGAAGAGTGCAGGGCCAAGAACAGAACCCTGGGGAACACCAGCTTTGACGTCACACGGGTTTGACATGGAGCAGCCAACCTTAACACGAAATATCCTGTTCGACTGAAAGGATCTAATCAAGGCAATAAGATCTTCCGGAAATCCGCAAGTAATCATTTTGTGTATTAGGCCTTCGTGCCAAACCTGATCAAAAGCTTTTCGGGCATCCAGAAATACAAGACCACCATATTTAGCGCAGTTAAGAGGAGTGTTTAAATCTGCAACAAGCCTCCAAATCTGGAGTTGGCAGGAGTGACCTGGTCGAAAGCCGAATTGCTCTTCACGAACAAGATTGTTAGCCACACAGAAGTCGTTAAATCTCTTAAGAATGGCGCGTTCAAACACTTTTGATAGCATAGGTAACAAGCTTATAGGCCTATAGCTAACAGGGAGAGCAGAGTTTAGACCAGGCTTCGGTATGGTAACGATAACAGACTCTTTCCACTTGACAGGAAAGTAACCATGTCTCCAGCAGTCATTCATGGCCCTGGTAATAGTCGCAACAACATTAGGAGGTAAGTTCTTGAGAGTGCTATTAGTGATGGAATCGATACCTGCTGCTTTCCTGCTTTTAAGATGCTTGATGACATCGGAGATTTCGTGAACACCAATAGTGTCCTCACAGGTAGAAATACAATGAGTGAGCTCGTATGCGATGCATCTATCGTTGACAAGACGAATATTTGGGAAATTATCCGGGTTGTCCTCACCAGGAGTGGTAAATTGTTTAACCAGGGATTCGGCGATCAGTTGAGCTTTATCTTGATCACCCGTGACAGCATTGCCATTTGCGGTAAGCAGCGGCTGTTTCCTTTTAGAGCCCTTACAGTACCCCAGAGCGAGTTGTCCTGGACTGACAGGGACTTTAGCTTTTCGCTCCATCTTTGATTACGTAAAGATTTAACCTCCTTCTGGACCTTGCGAGCTAGCCTGTTGTATTTCGTCTTGAAGAAGGGAATCATAAGGATACGAAGACCCCTTCATGTACTGGAAGTTAATTTCTATGATATCAATAAGGTTGTCTTCCCCGACTTCTGTGTATCTTAGCCGCAGATGCTCAGGGCTATCTCTACATCAATCAACAATCTTATTCCTCGTCCTACCAGTTAGGACTCTATTTTCAGGATGACTCTCGAGGGACATCAGGATTCTCCTCTAAAGGCTCGTTCGCACTAGCCAAAAGAAACTAGTTCTATCAGAGGTACTAGTTTTATCAGTGAAGTGCGAACAAAACTGGGTGTAAGAAGAACTAGTTCTTTCGGCTGGATCTGGGGCTGGAGGGTGCTTGTTCATGCAAAGACTTCTGGGTAGTTTTCCCATAAGTCTTCACGAATAGCGATACGATCACGGATTAAAAATACACAATGGCTACCGAACAACAGTGTTCTCAATCTCAAACAAAACAAGAAAAGTGGAAAGATGGCGAAACTAAATTTGGAAAACAAAAAGCGCCATCTTTAAATAACGATGAAGAAGCATTAATCATTCCAGGGCACGCTCTATTTGTTGTGTCTGGAACTGGATTTCCACCTCTAAACAGGATTTCCAATGCGAACAGGAGGATGATAAAACTAGTGTTCAATTAGAACTGGTTCACCTGGAACCAGAAAAGAAACTAGTTCTATTTGTAACTAGTTTCGTAGTGCGAACGTAGTCTAACGCAGTGTAATTCCCTTGGTTACGTTATGGGCGAGTGTGCTATAGAAGCTCTGCTCCCGGACCGCTCGTGTCTTTTCACTACACTGTTCGATTGTCGATTGTCCCAAGTTAGTTCACTCCGTGTTCTCCCTTGGGCTGCTGAACGATGAAAGCAAGGCTTTCGAAAAGCGCTTACAGGTCGTATTTTTCCTTATTCTTTTGTTTTTTGTCTTATTATTTTTTGCCTTATTTTTCATTTATTATTTTTTCGTTTCTTTTTCTCTTGTTGTGGTAAAAGAGTATCCTCTAGTTTATTACTTAACTATTTCTATCCACATAAGATTTTACTCCATTATTCGAGCTGGAATAAAATTAGCCTCGCATTGAGATTGCTGTTATATGAATTACTATTCAATTAGTGGCCCTTAAAAAGGCCCTTTTTGCAATTAATGCGAGATTAATTTTTCCCAGAAGACTTATATTACTTTCTTTTTGGCATCTTGCTTTAGCACGTATTGAACAAAAGGCACTTTAAACAAAAAATGTGAATAATATATAAAAGACCTATACAACGAGGCTAAGGCAGCCGCTGATTGGCTAATGAACTTAGCCAAAGTCATGACAACATCATCTATTGCAGGAGGAGCGATTCTCATGACTTGTCTGTTGAACTATAGTAACAAAGTCCAGGAAAGAAATTTTATGTGTGGATAGAAAGTTTTCTTTAGGGCTCTTCGTTTGGAGCAGGTTAAAAAAATTTTAGCTCTAAGGATAAAAAAATATATCTAAAGGTTGATAGCTATTGATGGCTCTCGAAAATTTTTCAATAAATTTCTTTCTTTGGCCTCCTTAGGGGTAGTTCATATCCTCTCCCCGTCCTCACCCCGCTCTCAAAGACTTTGCTTAGTAATAGCTTGATTAAACAATTTTCCATTCTAAAACATTCTACAAAGCATTCTAAAGAAAAAGACCCCAAGAAATGCAAATTTTTCTTAAGATGTCACTTTTATAAGAAGTTTAGAGAAGATTTATTGATTGCTATTTGGCGTGTAAATACAAACGAAACCGCTTTTTGTACAAAGGAAGGCAACAAAGCAATTTTTCCTTTACTTTTGGTCACGCTTTCATGAAAACGTCATTGTCTGGGGAAGTAGATAAATCAAAGGCGGGTCGAACGGGTGAAGAAGGCTTTTAATACTCTGCCACCGTCCATGAAGACATTTAGTTTGCCGTGACCAACTGAGAAAAAGGCGATGATCCCCGCAATTTATCTCTTCGTCGCTATCGTGTCAGATGCGAAGAGCAACAAATCGTGGAATCTGTCAATAAATCTTCCAATAGACCCAAAATCGTGATGGATTTTTTTGTGTGTGAATCTACGAGGTTAGTCAACCTAAATGACCCATAGAACATTGTTTCGTGATGCTTCTAGTACGTGCTGTCTATCGTTGGCCGTAAAAGAAAATTAAAAGTTTTTATAAGTCTTTTAAGATCTCTTAACTTGGATATATTTGATGTTGCTTGAAACAAATGAAACATTTCGCAATTGCATTCAACAAATTCCGCAAAGTGCGCAGGGTATGAAATTTATTAATAAAATTGGTGATAGATTCTTTGTCTAGATTGTCTTTAAGCTGTCTAGTATCTCGGAGATGGGCAACAAAGCATGTCGAGTTTATTTTCAAGCAATAAACAAAAATCGAAAATCTTTCTTCGTCATTAAAAGGATTTTTTCCTTCTTCTGAGCAATTTTAATTTTTGTTGCCAAGATCCTAGCAATTGGTTCGCTGTATTAAATAAATTATTCAGGCTTGCAGTTGGATCTGTTGGATCATTTGGAACGGTACTACTCACGGATGATGATGAGGTCCCTTGTCTAATCTTCAAAGTGACAAAGGTTGGAATGAGGATCAATCGAATATCAGAGCCTGCCTCAACGTTTGTAAAGACAATCTATGCTCTCAGCAACAATTTCAATTATTTTATTGCTGTTACTCTTTCCTTTGGCTAATAAAATAGAATGAAAAAGACAGAAGCTTTAAAATATAAATTCTTTCCCATTCTGAACCCGGCTTCTTCAGGTTGTGATGATGATAATAATAATTTCTATTGTAAAGCTTCTGTCTTTTTCATTAAACGATACAATGCAAAGATTTCTCACAACTATTAAGTTATATAAAAGCGTTATTCTGTCCGTCATCATTGGTTTTCCCTCACTACACGAGCGAAGCGAAGGCAACATCTAGTAATAAAATAAAAGCCTAGGGATTATTTGAACTTTTAAGATTAAACAAAATTAATTCTGACTGGGTTTTTTTTTAATTCAAAATTTAATCATTGCTTCCAAGGAACCACATCCTAATCGATTTTTCAAGAAGCATCAAGTCTTCATACTTAGTTGGAGATTCCGTTCAAGATAGCCTTATGAGTTTAATAAATGTTTCACAATACGATGACTAAGGTCATGGAATTCCAATGAATACTTTCTTTAAAAGGCCATAGCCTTCGTGACCTTCAAGCATTAAAGCTTCTTTCAAAGCAAACGAGATACTATTACAAATGATCAGTTTACATGAAGAATTGAATAAAGAATCCAAAAGCAAAAATTTGTACGAAAACGATACGTCGAGCTTTCCAAGAAACTAGGTAATAATATCGATTTGCGGTTTTCAAACCTTTATCATTTATAACGCATGTCTTCGTTGTCCACGTGACGCAACAAACTGCATTAGATTTCCCCGCTCTGCCGAAATGTGATATAGTCCAATGAATAATATGAGAAACTGAAGAGTATATACAGGGTGGCCCAAAATCTGCCTACCACGATTAAAAGTCAATTTCTCAGCTAGTACTGCTATGTGTAACCATTCGAAGATTGTGTAATATGTTTGTGGCATCAAGGCATTTTATTTAAAATGTTTTTATATCATTTCGCAGGATTGAAACTAGTTGCCTGCAGCGCCATGCAGCGAGTTTTCATCATCGAAGAAGATATTCGAGCAGCCGAAATTCCGGAATGCGTGAGAGGAGGTTTGTAGTCAAAGTTGGTCCAGATAGACCCACAATAACCAATGTCCTCTTAGCACCACGACGTGAACGACCTTTTTCCGTGCTTGTGATCACCCAGAAGAGAACCTGTCATCCTGAATTTGTTCAGTACGTTAGTTATTCTGTGTCTGTTTAGACCAAAATAGAATCCAAACTTCACTTGCTATATTTTGATGCTACGAACATATCACATAATTTTCAAACAATTCCACGTAGTACCAGCTAAGAAATTGACGTTTAATCTTGGGCCACCCTGTATACGTTGAACTGAAAGAAGCTAACAGTACTAGGAACCGACTGTTTTAATAGAGTGAATAGCTTACATGGGATTTTCTTTTTTAACTTTTTTTTTTACACTGCGACCCAACAAATTTGATTGAACCGGTACGTGACCTAATATTGGGTCTGATTTGAAAACCTGCCTTTCTTTGGGTTTATAGCGTTTTTATAACAATTCGCAACCTATAAAAATTTAGGCGCGACCCAAAGGTTGATGAACGCCTTGTCTAGAATGTCACATCCTACAGTTTTTCCACTCATGAATGCTCTGTGAGGGTTTTATCCTACGCCATACCTCAGCTGTTCAAATTATTATAGCGTTTAGCTTTCACGTCCCCAGTGGCGCAATTGGTTTTCGCGTTAGCGGTCTGAGTTAAAGGTTCCTGGTTCGAATCCAGGTTGTGAAATTTTCTTTTCTATTTTTCATCAAAAATTCGAACAGCTGAGGTATGGCGAATGAACCCCTCATGAGTTATTCTTTAATGCATATTACGCCTTAGGAAAGATAATCCCAGTCTACGGATATTAGGTAACTGCTCTAACCAAGCCCTAAAGATATGTAAATAGCGTTTAGCTTTTATGTCCTCAGTGGCGCAATTGATTAACGCGTTGGCGTTCAGAGTCAAAGGTTCCTGGTTCGAATCCAGGCTGTGGAATTTTTTTTCTAATTTTCATCATATATTTATAATTTAACAATTGTGTTAAATTTTAGTATTTAAATAGAACTCGATTAATGATTGTTTCTATTATTTTGACCGACATTTATGTAAGTGATTAACTTAACCTAAGGTTTTAATATTTTGAAAACGTTATTATTAAACAAGTGATCGAATCTTATCAAGTACTTTAAATCTATCGGTCTAAAAATACTGAACTTTAAAAAAATGCGATAATAAAATTTCTGCATTCGATGAAATTTCATCGCCATTTTCCTAAACGAAACTTTTCGGCGAATCGAATCCTGCATTTTCAGTGTGTAAAGTGTTCGAGAAATTTCATATCCAGTGACGGTTAATGAGTTTATCGATAAACGATACTAAGCTTTATTGAAACAAACTTAACGAGCTTTAAATTATATCCTGAATGCATCTCCTAAAATCTTGATGTAATTTTATAGCTCAGCGCTTTCTTTTATATTGATTCTTTTTCCTTTAATTTATCTTCTCTTCTTTTTTTTATGCTATGACAAAAAACTTTATCATCAAAATTTTTTATGGCAATGAATTTTTACGGCCTTAATTTTATAAACTTATATGAACTAATAAATTTTTTATTTTTCACATTTATATTCAATAAGGTCAAGGAGGAAAGTTTTCAGTGATAAGGAGTACTTCATTCCATCGGCTGAAATGGTGTAATAAGAAATTCAAAGCTTATTAACGTGGAAAAAAATTAACAATTCTTAAGCAATTCTTATCTTTCTCGCACAAATGTAAATTAGTTTCTTCATTTAATTCAACGTGAAAATGGCTATCATGATTTCAAGCGAATTATAGCTGTGCATGATAGAGAATTTAAAAAAGTAATTTCTTAAGGTAAAAAGATAAAGTTTAATGAATGAAGAGAGATTAAATACAATATTTATAAGGAATTACATTAAAATCTTTTACGAAAGTTATGAATTATGCAGAATTTTGAGTTGTTTTCCCCGTATAAAATTTAATGTCGTAAATTTTCTAGGCGGGTAAATTCGGGCTCGTATTTTTTTTTAATTACAACATATCGTTATTACAATATATAATCTTTTATATCTTTTAGTGATTTATTTTGAAAATTAAAGCAAAATTCTGTCATGCGATGTTCAACACAAATGGTATAGAATTCGTTTTCGATGGAGAGAGGGGGGAGAAATTTCAGATAAGTCAACATACATGGTGAAGCAAAGGTTTAAGCACTAAAAATTAGACTTGACAAAATATTTGTTTTAATAAACAATAGCTGATCTTACTGGGTATCCTTAAAGCACACTCATCAAGTTTTCCAAAACGCCATTACACATAAAATTTGGTCAACCAGTTCTATAGAGACGCGTCAATGTATGGAAGTGCCAAATAACATAAATTTTTTATTTTATTTAAATTGAAAACATTTTTAAAAAAGTTTTTAAACGTTTATTTAATACAAGGTGCTACACAAAATTTCCGAGAATTTTCTTGTAAAAAGTAGAAAGCGTACCTTACACCCTAATTTCCGCCGTCACCTTCAAAGTAGCCACGTATGCAACGATCCCAGCGATTTTCCCTTCTCTGGAAGCAGTCCTGAAGTCCGAAGGCTGTAGGATGTTCCAGAACGAGTTGCGATTCTACCTAAATATCTTCAATGGAGTCAAAACGTCGTCCTTTCATTTTACTGAAGAGGCAGAAGTTGCAGGGCACTAGGTCAGTAGGGAGAGTAGGGTGGGTGAGGGACCGTTGCCATGTTTTTTGCCAGGAGTTTTTTCACAACGAGCGAGGTGTATGCGGGCGCGTTGTTATGGTGAAGCAACCATTCTTTGTTCTTCCACAGCTCGGACAGTTTGCGTGAAATTTTCCCTCAGTCTCTTTAAAAACCTAGCAGTAAAACTTCTTGTTGATAGTCTGACCAGGTCGAATAATTTGGAAATTCGCAGGAACACAAGAACATGTTGCAACACAAACAGTGTCACGTGTAATTTACCTGGGTATGGTAAATTTACAGAATAGCGCAGTGGAAAATAAAGAATTACGTGAAAGCGGGCGGATAAATGCAAAATACAATTTTTAATGAACAAAAGATAAAACTTAAGATAAATGAAAGCAGATAATAAATTATTACATAATACACTGAGCTTGGCTAATAATTAGACTTCTTAAATTAAAAGCAAACCACGTGTAAGAATCAATCACCTAATTTACTATATGTTAATTAGCATACTAAACATGAATAAATGGCGTATACTTTACAATCCTTAATCCTTGTTTGAAAAGGACAATTTGCTAAATTTAAACAAATAAATCTTTCAATTTCAACATATGCCTAACTAATAATCATAGAAAAACATGGCACACTTAATACTAAGAAGAACCAAAGAAACATCTTAATGTCATTGCATAATTAGGGATCATAAATTACAAATAGACATTTTCTTAACGCAATTACAATAATTCTCTCGGGACGAAAAACAAGCAACAAATAACTCATAGATTTAAGCCGAGAGTATACTTAAGAATTTTTCCTACAATGGGAAAAAAACATATCAAATTCTCAAGAATACAGAATCACTTCATCGCATAAAGCTAATGCTCCATAGTCCTTTTCTTAAATTAAATATACTTAAGTCCAGTCCGGTTGGTTAACGAACAAAGTCACATAAAAGGGTATTTCGAAAAATGCTAAGCTTTACAACCTTTTTTTTTAAAAGATTAATCACGAGGATTCACACACCAATTAATTTTCCAAAATTTTTAGCTCTATGACGCACACTTAAAATTACACCTTGGTGAAACACAAACGTCACAAAATGTAAAGAGCGGGAAAGCCTTACTAAAAAGTCACAGCCAGAGTCTTATCTTTTAATAAATGACAAAATGAGGTGTCCGAATTAAGTACATCACCGCTTTCCTTTACGCTCTTTCTATAAGGAATAAACACTGATTAGAAAAAGCATTCACTCCCCCTTCCACCTTATTTATTTTTAAAAATCAGGGAAGTTCGTGACCAAGGAAGAGTAGGCTCGTCTCTTCCTAACGATGAACGGCATTAAAATGCGACGTCACCCACGGGCTGCTAAATCTAGCTTGAGCCACAGAAAACGCATTCAAACGTGCGTAGCCAATAATTACTCCCGCACAAAGCTCTCTTCGAGCTAAGCACTCGAACACGCTCCTGTAATGGTGAGCACTCCCGTTTAACGAAAATTCTGTACTCACAGGTGAAGGGAAGGTCGGAACTTCAGCTGGCACTGGTTCGTTCGGGAACACCGCTCTAACGTCGTACGCTCCAGGCTCCTGGCTACCGTCACTGCTTGTTGCATGTAGAACGCCAGAATTCGCCCCCTTCGATGCTTTACAGCATGACTCGGCCGTCGTCTTGTTGTCCGCTGGCTCGTTCACTCGGGGTTCCGTACGACTCTTGTTTCGGGAGACCGACTTCGTCGCCGACGAAATCAAACATAGCTGGTGCCGCTGCTCGGTTCTGCTCTTTGCCATCCAACCTTCTTCGTCCGAAGCTGGCTCCTGTCTCTCTTCCCTCGTCGTCGATCGTTTTAATTTTGGCTCTCGTTGCCGCTCTCGTTTGTCATTGGAGCAGGCGTGATGATGCTGTTGACGCGTCGCCTGGAGCTCCGCCCGCCTCCCGGTGTTGTAGAAAACGCGGGTCGGAAATCCAGCACGAGCGACGTGGGAAATCGAGCTGGTGTTTGATTTCCGTGACGAACAGCAATAACTCGCAAAGAAATGCGCTTATGATTATGAAACTTGATAGAGCAGCAGCTGAAAGGTGCACCAAAAAGCATCTAGCGGCAGAACCTCGTACTGTTTTTAGTTTTGGGCGGAATATTCAAATTCTCGGATATTTTGGTTAGCATCTCACCTTTATAGATACCGAATAAGTCAATCTCACTTTTGATTTATTGTTACACCTCAATGATCCGATTTTAATATGAAATATAAAATCTCGGCAATTACTAGTGATTTTAATAAGAGAAAACGAAAATCTCGAGCATTTTCTCCCGTATCATTCATTATAATTATAACCAAGAAGTTAATCTACAGAGGAAAGTATAGGAAAGTAGCGGAAGCCCTGAGATCATTTATTTTTTCCGTTTTATCTAATTTTACCCCCCCTCCCCATTTTTTTAAATCGAAAAGTTGATTTTCTCGAATGTAGTATTTAGAAAGTGTAGAAGAGCTCTATCTTCGTTCGTTTCTCCTCATTTCCGATCAAATGATATATGACATGCCATATGTTGCCATAGTTCTAAATACCAAGTAACTGCCACTTTCACAATTCCGACCCCATTGGGACAATTTAGCCCAAACTTCATAGTAATGTTGATCTTGCTTAGAGGAATCTGCATACCAAATTTCACTCTTTTATATGCATAAATACGCGAAGACCTTTTGGTCCCCTCTAATTTCTGCCACCGAAACTCCGACCCCAGTGGGCCATTCAAAACCAAACTAAATAATGAAGGTGCACATGCAAATAGTAAGCTACATGCCGAATTTCAACCTTCTACCTAAAAAAATGCGGAAATTATGAAGGGGACGGACGGACGGACAGACAGACGGACATTGTGAAAACAATAAGTAGCTGCATTCTTCCGCTACTTAATAATGTTGCCTTACTCGACTGATACTGAATAACTGCATGTAATCTATGTAATTTTCCAATTAAATATCAAGTAAATTTTTAATATATAATCTAATGTGCCTTGTCAATCATCATCATCATCACAGTCAACCATTTGCAATCCACTGCTGGATGAAGGTCTTCTCTAAACGCTTCCATTCTTCTCTGTTGGAAGCTTTGGATTTCCAGTTGACGCCAGCCACCTTCCTTATTTCGTCGAGCCACCTTGCATGGGGGCGTCCTCTTGGACGTTTTAGGTCTGGAAGGTACCAATCCAGAATGACTGTGGTCAATCTCATGTCTTGTCTTCTAGCGATGTGACCAGCCCACTGCCATTTAGAATGTTTGATCCGTTCGATGACGTCAATCACCTTCGTTTGGCTTCTTATCCAGCTGTTGCGTTTTCGATCTCTTCTTGTAATTCCCAGCATACATCTTACCATGCTTCTCTGTGTTGTCTATAGTCTTCGTGTTGTCCTCCTTGATAAAATCCATGTGTTTCAGCTCCATAGATGAGTGTTCGTAAAACACACTGGTTGAAAACTTTTCGTTTCAAGCTAAGTGGCATGCTGCTCTTCAAGATAATGTTATTTTTGCCAAAAGCACTCCATGCTGTTCTAATTCGTCTGTTAACTTCATTCAGAATGTTGCCATCCATAGTGATTTCTTTTCCCAGGCAAATGTAGCTCTGTACTTCTTTAATCACGATGCTGCCTGCCATGACCTTCTGTTTTGAAGCAAATGCATTGAACATAACTTTTCAGTGTGTTCAGTTTCAGTCCTACATTCAGGCTAGCCTCTGCTAGTTCTTGTAACATTTCCTCCAATTCAGAAGGACTATTACTGGTGATAACGATGTCATCGGCAAAACGAAGTTGGTTAAGGAATTCACCGTTTATTTTAAGTCCTCTTTTTGTCCAGTGCAGTTCCTTGAAGGCTTCCTCTAAAACTGCTGTGAAGAGTTTTGGTGAGATGGTGTCTCCTTGTCTTACTCCTTTTCCAAGGTTGATCCTTGCTTTTCCTTTATCCAAACGAATGGTTGCAGTCGCTTTACTAAAAATTTTCTGGAGAATACTAATATAACTTCCGGCTATTCTCGTTCTTTCCAGAGCTTTCACTAAAGCATCTGTGAACACTGAGTCGAAAGCGTTCTTAAAGCCGATGAAGGCAAAGCAAAGTGGTACTTCATATTCGTTGTGGCGTTCGATAAGTTCTCTAATAACTTGAATATGGTCGATCGGGCTATATCCGCTTCGAAAGCCCGCTTGCTGTCTTGGTTGTGCAGAGTCTAATGCTGGATCAAGTCAGGACTTTACTTAAGATCTTATAAACAACTGACAAAAGGCTGATAGGGCGACAGTTCTGGATAAATTCTCTGTCTCCTTTTTTGAAAAACAGAACCATCATTGCATTATTCCAATTTCCAATCATCTGGTATATCTGACATCTTAAGGCATTTAGTGAAAAGACCTGCCAGTAACTTGTTGAATTCTTCTCCTGCTTCCTTAATCAGGTCAATTGTAATGCCATTTTTCCTTTCTTCATGAATTTAATAGCCTTGTCAACATCGCCTTCCATAACAGTGACACTTCATCTTTTCCTTTCAGTTGGTCTGCTCTTCTTACGTTATTATCATCCTCACGTTTGTAAAGTTTATTGTAGAAGTCCTCTACAATTTCGAAGATTTCACTTCCATTTTTCGTGATTGTGCCATTTGCTCTATTGAATGCAAATATTCCTTTTCTTCCGATGCCGAGCTTTCTCTTCGCAGTTTTCAAACTTTTGTTATCTTCAACCGCCTTCTTGACAAGATTGCAGTTGAACTTCCGAACATCTTCTGTGATGTGTTTCCGTATTGTCTTGCAAAGCTCCGCATATTGTCAAGCTTCATTTCTCTTCTCTGAAGCTTGTATCTTCTCTTTTTGGCTTCATTTCTCTTCGTTTCTTCATTAATTTCCTCGTTTCTTCTGTGATTTTCGTCTGTGGTTTGGAAACTTGTTCTCCAGCTACTTCTTCCGCTGCTTCTTTCAAGTGTTTAGTTAGTGCCCTATTAATATCTGTAATGTCATCTTCCTGGATGCCGCTCTGTAAGATTTCAAAGCGATTTCGCAGTTCTAGCTGGAATTCCGTTCTGCGTTCCTGTAGGCGTGCAATGTTGATGATCTTCTTTGTGTTCTTGATAAGTTTTCGTCTTTCTGTTCTCGTGTTTAGAACAAGCTTGCATCTTATCAGTCTGTGCGTTACAGCGAAATAAACCTCGCTGTAACAAAACACGGATTTTCAGGAGGAGAAGGCTTCCCGAGATCGGAGAGGCGAAGAGGAGAAGAGAAAGGCGACATCGGACGAGACGGTGATAAAAGCGAGCGAGCGGAGGAGTCAGGGGGCTCTTCAAAAAATTTCGGACCGAATGACGAACGGCGGAGGCGGCAGGTATTGGAGCAGCGAAAAATTAATGTCAGCCGTAAAGACATTAACGTTCCGGAGCTTAGAGAGGAGCGTTTGAATGCTACCAGGGAGTCGCCGTCGATACGTCGGGGAAAGCAACCCGTGCCAACACCGAAGATAGGCCCGTCCGTCGGTGGAAGGAGCGAGGCGTCGTACAACGCAGCGAACGGCGTCGCCATTCCTCGAGCGAAATTGTCGCCCGTCAACGTGCTATTTCTAACTAGGCTGGAGTTAGAAATGTGGCACGAGAGTCAAGAGTACCGAATACAACGCAACCGTCATTTGTTGGGAACGAGTACGTCTTCTCGGCGTTCTCCCCGTGGATTGTCAGCATTCGTGCGAGACGGCGTCGGCAGAGTGGTGGCTCGCCCATAGAATTCAACGTCCAGTGCGTAGTTCCGGGTTCGTTCGACTTATAAACTGTGAGTACTCGTTTATTGCCATTTTCAAAAAAAAACCTATGTAAAGGTTTTCCTACATGCCGTCTTAAAGCGCAAAAAGGCCTATAGTTAAAGAGGTCGTAGCACCTAAAAGTTTTTCTTTTTTGTGAGTGTCATCGTTTTTCTGCAAGGAATCCGGAGTTTAAATTGTTTATCCCGAAGGATGCGTGTGTAACCGAAAGTGTGTCAATTCTTTGTGTACATTCTTTATTTTTGGTGATATTACTGGTATCTTTAAGTGCGATGGAGGATTCGTTATGATATGTCCTTAATGCTTTAAATTTCAATTCATAACAAGTGTTTAATTTTTATTTCCTCCATTTTCCAGGCACTCCTTAGCTGTTAAGTCGCTTTAAGTGATCTTGTGACTGTGGGACTGAATTACCTTATAAGACTGGATTATATTTTTCAAATCTATGATTTGAATATGTGACAATTTATGACTCTATAATCTTTTGTTTAGTGATTAAAACTGAGCGTGAACTTCGTTCGGTTCCCGTTAAGAAATTTTGCTTTTAGGTTAGTTTGTGTGTGTGTTCTTTTTGTATTCCAGTCATTAGTTATTGAAACATAAGTCAATTCTTGCTTGCTATTACTATGAGTTATGTTTTATTGATTGTGTTTCTTTTGTAATCAAATACCGAGCTGTGTAATTGTACTATACCATTTGATTTTATTTGATATTTATTTTTTTATTCATTTCTTATTTTCTTAGTTAGAAAATAACTGTTTTTGCTTTTAGTTATTTTTCCTGATTGGATTTATTGAATTAAAAATTTTTTGTACATACTTAAAACGTAGTGCTTATATCTTTTTTTACTTAGTGTCCCGTATCCTGCTTTTAGTATTAGTCTTTCATTCCACTGCGCTATTTGGCACGTGACACTGTGGTTGCTTTCTGTGTTAAAGTTGTTGAGAACAGTGCAGTCTTGGATCAAGTGCTTCCTATTTGCCAGAATGTAATCTGTTTCACTAATCTAAACTATTTTGCCTTGTCAATATTCAACTATAAAGTAAAAAAAATCTAAAGCCTTTGATATATCAAAAAATGTATTGCCTTTTCGCAATCAGCGTAAAATTCTAAGTTTCAAATTTCGTTGCTGAAATAGCTCGCGTGTTTCTTTTGTTTTCCTACTTTCATAAGGATTCGTTATTAAATATGGAAAAGTTTACCTGAGCAACGGTCTCTATTAGCAGACAAACGACAAACCGTAGGTAAACAATATTAAATTTGAATGGACAGACATGTAGCGATGCCCAACTTTTATAAATATTAAAATGCTAACCATGGTTATCAAGAGGTTTAATTGAATGGCCTGCAATTACAGCTCTCGGATTCGAATCCTGCCGGGGCCATAAGTGTTTGTTCTATTAAAAACCGCTTAATTACGCTTAAGTCTGTTGGGAGTTTAATATAGTTAGTTAATTAATTGGTAATTATTGATTGTCAGCCGGTGAATAGATGAACTACATTTAGCCTTAGAAGCTCTTGCAACGACAACATCTGCACTTCATCAATTGCCATATGTCAAAAGCAGTTCCCGGAATATGAAAGCAATACCATCAAAACTTTGTTATTATCTTTATAGTTGTTATATAACTTTTCGTTATTAAATCTATTTACAAGACTGCGTAAAGTTATTTTCAAATAATTTTGAAATACTCTGCGAATGTTTAAACAACAGAAATTAAATTACTATGCTAAATTGCTGTTTTCGGTAATGTCATTTTACGATATATAATAAAGATTACAATGGTTCACTTTAGGCTTATTTGAATTTCAGACAACGAAGTTAAGAATACGACATTCAAATCCATTTTGAAGTTTAAATTCTCAGAATAAATGCGAGGCGGGGGAAAAATTATCTTTCAATTTTTGTTCTGAAGGAAGAATAAAAGTTAAAAAAATATTCCTTTCTCATAATCAGTAGAGTTCATACGTTTAAAAATGAAGCTATATTATTACTTTTTTAATTTGCAATTTTCTTTTTTTTTTAAAAAAACCCATCTCTCTTTATAATCAGCAAGCTACGTTAATTAAAAGATGAACTTGTCAAAAAAAAGACCCTCCTTGCGCTAACGTTGGGCACTGTCAAAAATTTTAATCAATAGAACGTGACATTAATTTATGTCATGTTGAATCTGCTCTATATCAGCGCTGGCAGATGTTTTAATGACAACCTGAGCTCTTAGATGGAACAGCTTAATTTCCTCCCGATTTAGAACAATGTTATTCTTCTGCAGATATTATAAAAATGATAAAAGATTTTTCTTCTCGAAAAATAACTTATTTATTATTATTACTAGTTGATATACCCGGCGTTGCTCGGGCTGTTTGTTTGGTGAAAATTTGCAATATCTGAATTTGAATATAAATGAAAAATCCTTAATAAACTATATATTCACTTAGGAAAAACGAAAAGAATTCTTTAAAATGCTCGCTCTGGAATTTTGTGTCCAATTGGGTTCGTCCAGGAAAATTCGACATTGCATCCTTAACATTTTAGAATATCAAAGAAAGACTATGAGTATTGAATTATTTCTGTCTATATTAAAAACTTCTTCATAGATGGATTGAGAGAATTGAGGATCTCAGTTTACAGCATTATCAGCATCCCTCATCAGGATGTAATCACGGAATAACTAATACATGTAACCGTTTCAATAGAGTTGTATTCAGCCAGTGAGCGTGGAATCATATCCTGAATGTGGTTGTTTATATTGACAGTAGCAGTTTTAGTAGCAAAGATTGCCCTCTCACACAATCAGTTGAGATCTTTATAATTTTCTAATACTTTTAGATAAACATTATCTATAACTTATCTAAAGTAAGTTACTAATCTGTAACTTATCTAAAGTAAGTTACTACATTACAAAAACCATATGAAAAATAAATTTTCTCCAGTCATTAGCTCATTAGGGAAAATAACTTCAACTATTTAGCAAAGGCTTGAGCAGCTGCACGCCCTAGAAGTTGTATTCTCTTATTTGTTGTAGAATAATTTCTTATATCTCTCCAAAGATTTTAATAAAAAAAGAAATAATAATAATTCTTATTTATTTATTACTTTTTATAACATTATCCACCTTAACCCATTATCGTTAGCCCATAAAAATTTATGAAAAAAAAATTAACTGTTGCTTATTATTACTAATCATGTAAAGATTACAATTATCATAAAAAGTAATTTTTATTACATGTAATTATTTGTTAATGTATTGTTGCCATTATGGCAATAAAAAACTCTTTGTGAACCAATAAATTTCATTACATAAATTGGTTTATTTCATACTAATGTCATAACTGATGGCACCATACAGAATACTGAGAGTGCCATATAAATTTCTAGGTTTTTAAGAGACTTATCTCCAGTTTTAGATTTCTTCCATCATTGTGGTAGTATTACACAGCTGTGTGTTAAATTTCAACGTTATAACTTACTTCCAAGTTGCGTTTTAAAACCGGACAAACATACTTATATTGTGCTATATATACCTGGTGATCCAAAAGTGTGTTCATTTTATCATGAAACTAATAATTGTTTTGCCGTGACGAATTCTTCTTCTTTACATTGTTTTGCGCGTGCCTCGTTATTCTTATGAAAACATTGAATTGCTGGAAAGCAAACACTGAAAATGTCGTTAACAGTGGAAGGAATATAACACAATTTTGGATCACCCGGTATATAGATTATTATTATTATCATTATTATTATTATTATTATCTAAAGACTAATGGTCTGCGATGGTTCTGCCATGCGCAGTAAATGAATACCTTTATACGTTTTACAATAAAATCTCGTTACAACGTATCTCACTTTAACGCGCATTTCAAAATAACGTTCAAATTTAAAATCCCCGGCAGAAATCTTTTTCTTTGTATGTTAAAAACTTTCGTTTAACGCACTTCAAATTAGCCCACATTTTAGATTAACTTTCTAATTTATCTTTCCTTAGGTCAGCGTTGCCAGAAATTTTTTTACCGCTACTATCTAAACCCGGAGCCGAAAATCTCTAGAAATCCCTATACTCATTTGCGAAAGCCCATAGAAAACAACAACTATTTAGTGGAATGTTTTCAGGGAAGGAATTCTGGCAAATCTATTGATATAATCCCTAAATTGGTTTAACCGATGAGCAGGGAGGATGGAGGTTAGCCAGTGACATATAGAAAAAATAGTTTATTTTAATTGGCCAGTCAAAAATTTGTTATTTTATTGGCAGCCAGAAATTATTAAAAAAAAAAACCAACTCATATTGTTTACGATTAATTTGCAATTATTAATATAATAATTTTAAATTGATGAAAAATGAAATTCTTATGTGCAAAGTTTTCTAGTTCTATCAACACATTGTTTTCATGTGGATAAACAATGCTGGAATTTGAAGCCAATTCAATCATTTTCAAAGATGAGGTAAAATTCACCGTTTTTCATTGCGCTTTTTTAGTCCATATCGTGTTTTTAACGTAGTTACTTTCACTGGCTTCCACGTGCATTCTGTTATGCAGTTTGTTCTTCACAATGCTCATTCTACGTGGCGTTTGAATATCGCAGGCACAAAAGAGACAAGGTAAATGATACAATACAAAACACGAACATCTGTACACGTCAACATGAGATTGACACATAGCCAAATGATGGCATCTGATGTGATCCATAGCCTAATAACACTACGTACTGGATACTTACGTGCTCTGTTCTTTCTACCATGGTTCGTGGTTCTTCCAAGTTTGAACACTCTCATGGGCTCATTTAATCTTAATATGCCGTTTTCTGCTAGATCGTACGTAAAGATGGTCGAGAACTTATTTCTAGCACCACCGTCTCATAATGGCGTCAAGTTCTCCAGCCAATGGGAAATTATTCATAATTTAATATTTTGAATACTATTAAATAATCCTTAGAAATCCCTAAATAACTGAACTCCCTAAATTATTCCCTAAAGATGTAATAAAAAAAAACTGCCTAGAATAGGGATAAAATCCCTAAATAGGTAACACTGCCTTAGTTAGGCTATCCCCTCTTTACAACGGTCATAGGTCGAAAGCCTTGCTCTGATTGGTCAACAACTTAGACAGTGAGAAAATGTCGAATGGGAAAGCATCAAAATCGCTTAATTGCAAGAAATCAGTATTTAGTACAGTAGATAAGTATCATTGTTTTTGAGTAGGCAAGTTTTGCAAACAAAGCAAACTGTAATTACAGATTTTGTTCATACATTAATCTACTGTAAAACTGTACTGTGCTGTCCAGTTTTATATATTTTGCTATTCTATATGACCTCTGTGATTAATTAAAACGCACATCCTTCTAAATCAGCTACATTATACACATAGTGTATGTATTCTGCGTTTTTCTACGTACAAAATCAACTGAAAATGCTGTGTCTGTCATACTTTCCTAACCTTTTTTTATCTATGTTAAATAACCAGATTTTCTTTATAACTAGGATGTTTGTGCCTATCTGCACTATATGGGAGCATGTGTGCTTATTTTAATTTTTACTTACCTTTTGATGCTCTATCCGAATCTGAAATCTAAATAAAAAAAATCGAAAAAACTGGCAACGGAACGACTGACTTCGTGAATCAGTAACGATGCTATCAACATCGTTGAATGTCTGCAAACTTATTCCAAGCTATATTTAAATTAGTTGATACATGAAGTCCCCGTTTATGCAAATTTTTCCCGCTTGCAGGGCCAATTCTCATTCTCACAACGAATTTGTAAATTAATCCAGGCAATAGAGACCGTATAGGGACTCTACTTGGAAAAATTCCTGGTAATTCTGGGTAAAGGCTTACTCTATGTTTTCTTGGTCGCTGAGTCCGAATTTTTAACTTCCCACCAAAAATTTCTCCCGCATCCCTCCCAAATTTTGATAAACACCCCCTAATAATAAGTTTTCTTAAAAAAAATTCGTTTTTTTTTTATTCTTTGGGGGAAAATACCTAGGAATTAAGAAAGTATACAAAATTTGCAATAAAAAAGGCCGTATGACATTTTGACGTAGGATGAACGGGGAAGAGGGCGTTAGCCTCAGAGCATGCGCCGCGGGGCTGCGTGCACTAAGTGAGGCAATTCCGCTTAACCACTCACATCGTTTGGGTTCGTTCTCCCGTCTCCCCTCCATCTTTTTCAGCAGAACCCTATTGTAAAACCCTGGAAGCAGAACGTTTCTTCAAAGTTAAAAGTTGAAATTTTGAAATTTACGATAAAAACCAAGAAAACGCATACGTGCAATAATGTCTTATTTATTTCATTTGTACAGTTCAAGACCCCTATTTTCGGGGAAGCTGAAATACTCTTGTATCTTAAAATTAGGAACATACGACAAAAACAGAGCTGAATTTATGATTGTTACGTCATACATTGGAAAAAAATAAACTTCCACTACTAATGAAAAGTTTAAAAAAAATAAGGATAAGTATTGAAAAATTATGACAAATCTGATTCTGCTTTTCTATTTTTATTATTCTGGATAAGTTTAAATCCTTCTTCTTCATTTGATTGCAGCCGAGGGCCCAGATTCATTTATGTCAATTTGATCACTATCAGATGCGTCAAATTTTCACCCAAATCTGATTTATATGGAAATATTTGTTAGTCAAGTTGAAAATTAAGTTCATGCGTGATATTAAAGATATAACGTGTTTCAAGTTCCGTTTTTAAAGCGGAACGATTGATCTATTGATCGAAAAAGCAACCGATTTTAATGAATGCGAAATTGCAAAATCTTGCCGAGAAAAAAAGCAAAACTTAGTTGAATTATATTCTGAAAATGTTTAGAAAGGGAGAGAAAAATGAAAGTAAAAAAACGACTAACCGGACAATTCACCCGTGTTTTCAGACTCTGTAGAAGTTGGCTTTTCAGGTTCACATGATTTCTTCAAAATGCCCTCATCACCATGATCAATCTTCTCAGTCAACAGTTCGAATTCCACTTCTTGTGGATCATCTTCATCCAGATCCTCGAGGATATCTTCAGGGATATTCTCATATGAATTGTTGCACTCGAGGTATATGATGAAACATTTCGCCCGCTTTTCTTGCAGCTATACGCACCGCGGGGTCCTTTTTATACACATGCAAGAGATAAGCTTCAGAAGCTTTGGTGGAGCGGAAGGTTTCAAAGTAGCGACAGCAGAGAGTTCGTAGCTGTTTTTCACAGCCTCAATTTTCTGGTTCTATTACATTTCCTCGCCAAAGTTGGACTTGGTGATACGTCCTGAATGAGTGTTGCTCAGCAGCAGCTTCAGTTGGGGACAAAGAAGCAGTGTTGTGTTTACTGTTATAGGCGGTCTTGACGAAATACTGGTGTCTAAAACCGTTCAAAGTCATGTTTTTATTCATGCAACCATGCAAATGAAGTAAAAATTGATCCCCAGCTTTTGCGGTAGCTTGTGGCTCCACGTTTGGAGTCTGGAACAGCTGAACGAGAAAAAGCAAATTGGGTTTTGAACGAGGAATTTGATAAATTTTGTTTTACCATGGCTGAAAGTCGCAGATGTGAAGTCACAACCGCTGAAAGCGTGTATTATTAAGACATTTTCAGCTGCTGCTTTTTCTTCAAGACCAGAAGGTGAGTAGATTTGTTGTGAAATTTTGCCTTTGTCCGGCTTCATGAAGTAAACATTGGCGGATTGAGAAAGAGCAGTTAATAAGATTAGGTTTGGTTTGGTTTATTTGGTATTAACGTCCTTTTCAACTACTATGGCCATTTCAGGACGGCGTTATAGGGGCCGCAAATTTTGCCTCGCAAGGGTTCTTTAACGTGCAGGCGGCAAACGACTACACGGGACGACCAACGGCTTTACTTCCCTTCCGAAGGAAGTGGGTGATCTCAGGATTTTCCCCCTGAAAAAATCCTCGTCGTCCTCGGCCGGGATCGAACCCGCGTCATCGGGCATCAGAGACAATCACGCAACCACTGAGCCACCGAGGCCGATATTAATAAGATTAACAAATCTATATCTTCGCCGACAATAGTCACCGATTGATGGATTGATGCCATTTCAATGGCTGTATTGACGATGAATCTGCGTCTTCGTCAGCTTGTCGCACTGAAAAATTTTCTATTTCGAACTTTCTTTTGACCATTAAAATGAGGCGATGTTTATTTCTGATGATGGGAAGGGCACCTTCACAACAGAAACGTAACTCGAGGGGCGTGGCAAAGGAGGGGGGGAGCTAAGAAGATCGAAAGACGAGGGAGTGATGAATAGGCAAGGTCACAGAGTTATTTATAAATTTATTTTTTATTTAAATAAATTTAAGCTTTGTTGCTTATTGTAAAGAGTTGCGGTATATAATGAAAAACACAAAAATTACAAATGATCTGAAATTTGATTTAAACAAAAGATAAAGATATAAGAAGTATATTAAATCCTAAGTTTTAAGCTATTTGTAACAAACAAGTAAATATCGTCTATCTGCTGAAGAGAGATAATATCCAATAAGATGGCAACTTTGCATTCATCGGGCTCAGTATCATCACAATCATTTAAATATTTATTCTAATATTGAGTCTTTAAAGCTGAATAAGAATAAAGTTTACATTTCAATAAAAAAGTGAATTAAATTATTATTATCCTTAGAATTACGACAACGACAGATATTATTATTGAATATGTATTTTATTAAATCGATGGGCTGCGGAGTTGCCGTGTGATCGCATTATTTTTTTATCCGCAAAAATTTATTTTTTTGTCCGCAAAAAACGCATTGTTGCATGAATTGTTGTATGAAAATGAGTTTCGCGTAGTAAATTTTGAATACCATTGTTGTAGCTGTCGGTTTAACGGATTTTATTCAAACTTAATTCACGGGGCATAATATATAGGGTGATTACAAAAGAACTTCACGCTTTTAAAAATTTATTATATCAAAGCTATTCAGAATATAGACACACCACATACGGATACTTAAAGAAAAACTCTTGAAGTTTATTGTGACACAGTTAAAGATGTT